>JAUPFT010000015.1:5000-347500 GCA_036936625.1 Parnassius smintheus behrii
GGATTCCGGAAGAATAAACTTTGATCATCAACGTATACATGTCGAAAATTTTTGCCCATTCATTCAGTGCTTTAGCTGTCTTCAGTTTGGACACGTTCAAGGCAAGTGCACCAATAATATCCATCCCTGCTCGCACTGTGCAGCAGGAAATCACACGTACACAAACTGTCCAAATAAGGCGAATAAATCGGCTACTACGTGCTACAACTGCCAAATGCATAATAACAAGTTCAATACCAAATTTGACACACAACATGCAGCAACTTCCTTTTCCTGCCCTAGAGTCAAAGCCATGAAAGAGCGTATAAACCAGCGAATCGACTATGGATCAAACAAATAAAATGAAAATAATTCAGTGTAACATAGACCGATCCAAAAGCTGCCAACAAGAATTTTTACGATACTTTGCTGCAAACGATTACTCTATAGCAATAGTCTCAGAACCATATTTAGGAACCAAACAAGAAATGAAATCAATACAAGGTCTTTGCATATACCAATTCCCAGGTGACCAAAAAGTCAAAGCTTGCATAATCGCTAAAAATAATTGTGGAACGTTAATAGGTATGACACAGTTCTCAACTGCTAACCTCTGCGTTGTCCAAATGACAATAGGTACAAGGAAATTATATATTGCATCAGCATACGTTGAGCCCCAAGACGATGAACACGCAACACTTGAGCGCTTAGACGCCTTTCTTAAATCAACCAATGACTCTCATCGTATAATATGTGGCGATTTTAATGGTTGGCACCCACTATGGGGTTGTGAAACAACTAACAAAAGAGGTCGCGAAGTGGCGGAACTTGTAATAGGAAATGATATGTATATTTGCAACCAAGGAAGCATCCCAACGTTTGAAACCGTCACACATGGTAGAAATTGCTCCTCTATTATCGACATAACTTTTGCATCAGGGTCTATATACGAGAAAATAAATAGCTGGAATGTTAACCTGGAGGCTTGTCCCTCATCTCAACATAATTCTATTGAATTTACGCTCAACCTATTTAACGATAACACCACAAAAAGAAAAAACACATCCACATATCTGTATAAAAGTGAAAAAGCTAACTGGGCAGAGTTTAAGGCAGTCTTAGACCTCAAAATGTGCAATAACGGATGCCTAGACGTAGATATTCCCACATTAAATACCAACGAATTAGAATCCTTTATTACAAAAATTATCAATACAATCCATGAAGCTTGTCGAGCATCCATGCCAATGAAGAACAACGGCACCCAATGTAAACCCATATGGTGGACAGACAAATTGGAAAAACTGAAAAAAGATGTTATCTCCCTCCATCATAAAATTCATCATACCAAACGCAAAGGGCTTGCCCTGGACCAACTGTTAGAAGAAAGAAATAGAAAAAAGAAAGAGTACGGGGATGAGCTGCGGAGAACATCAACAGATAACTTTAGAGAATTCTGTGAACGGCAAGGTAAGGAGAATGTTTGGTCAGTTACCAACAGACTTTTAAAGGAGACAAAGTCTAATTGCTCACCGAGTACTCTAAAAGTAGGAAACAGCTATACTAATGATGGAAAAGAAACCGCAAAGGCACTACTAAATCATTTCTACCCTGAAGACAGTCCAGACTCTAATCCCGCACATGAACAACTCAGGAAAAATCGCGAACTATTTCCAAAAACAAATGACGACCCTCCCTTTGTTAAAGAAGAAGTTATAGAATGCATCCAAAACATGAATCCCAAACGAGCTCCTGGTATCGATAATCTAACAGCCGATATTTGCACTCAATTTTCTATAGCCTATCCAAAACTTATAACAGAAATAATGAACAGATGCATGTCCCTCCAATATTTTCCACAACAGTGGAAAATCGCATACGTTAAAATCATTCCGAAACCCAATAAATCTGATTGTACTAATTTAAACTCTTTCCGCCCAATAGGTCTTCTTCCCGTGTTTGGCAAATTACTTGAAAAACTTTTCATAAATAGAATCAAATACCAGGCTACACGAGATGGCAGAATGAGCAACTGACAGTTTGGTTTCAAAGAGCAACTTAACACAACTACAGCTATTGCCAATGCCATAAAAACCATCCAAAAAGCTAAAGAGAACAAACAACAGGTAATAGCCATCTCCTTGGATATCAAGGCAGCGTTTGATAACGCTTGGTGGCCCGCCTTACTTCACAGACTCCGATACATCCAGTGCTCTCGTAACATCTTCGGATTAATATGTAATTATATAGAAAATAGGAAAGTATCACTGAACTACGGAGGTACTGAGGTCACCAAAATGATGTCCAAGGGATGTATACAGGGATCAACTTGTGGACCAACTCTTTGGAATCTAATTCTCGACGAACTTTTGGAAACTCAGTTGCCAACAGGTTGTCACATCCAAGCCTTTGCGGACGATGTTTTGCTTATTGCACACGCACACGATAAAAACGAATTAGAAGTTATTACTAATCAAGCACTAAGCGAAATTGTACAGTGGGGAGATAAAGTCAAACTCTCTTTTAGCCCTGAAAAGACACAGGCAATCGCTTTCACCCCAAAAGCCAAGTCAGTTAATTTAGTGATGAACAAAATGTTGCTTCCGTTTGTTAAAGAAATAAAATTATTAGGGGTCATCGTAGATACAAAATTAACTTTCAACAGTCACATTAAATATGTTACAAATAAAGCCATAAAAATATTTCACAAACTGTGTATTTACTGCAGACCAACCTGGGGTATTCAACCTGAAAATATAAGCATTATTTATCACCAAGTTATCGAACCTATTATCACATACGCTGCTGGTGTTTGGGGCCATGCTGCAAAGAAAAAGAGTTGCAAGCGATTGTTGGAAAAAACACAACGCTTGTTTGCGCTCAAAGCCATCCGAGGCTTCCGTACAGTCTCTACGACTGCTGCGCTAGCACTTTCCCAGTTCATGCCTTTAGACTTAAAAGTTACAGAAATAAATCAAATAGAAAACACTAGAAGTTCCGGAATCACCCAATATCTACCCGATGATATAACCCTTGAAAAGCCCACACCGATTCAAAATCTTCTACATCCAGCTCTCAGAGTTAAAATAATGCCAGACAGTTTACAAACTTCAGAAGAAGACCCAAACAATCTTACACAACCAATTAATATATACACAGACGGAAGTAAATTGGAGAACGGAAGAGTGGGAGCCTCATTTGTAGTTCTATCGAAAAATAAAAATACAATAACCAAAAAATTTAAATTACATGATAGCTGCACTGTATTTCAGGCAGAGCTTTTTGCCATCGATAGAGCTTGTACGTGGTCTTTGAAGAGAAATATCAAAAATATAAAAATTTTCACAGATAGTATGTCATCAATTCAATCAATATGTAACCGCAGTAATACTCACCCACTAGTTGCAAATATCCATCAAAACATAAAGAAAATAAGAGAAGATGGAACAGTCGATATAACATGGGTAAAAGGTCATGCAGGCTCTACCGGAAATGAAGCAGCTGATGCAGCTGCAAAAAGCGCAGCCAACTTAAAGAAAAATTTTAATTATACAAACTTTCCCATAAGCTTTGTTAAAGCAAAAATAAAAAAAGACAATCTCTATAAATGGCAAAACCGATATCACAGCGCACCACAAGGGAAACATACAAAAGAGCTCTTACCGGACCTGTTTTCCATTAAACGACTTTGGCAAACAACAAAAATTGACTTCAAATTAACCCAAATTCTCACAGGTCATGGTTTCCACAGAGAATATTTATATAGATTTAAGATTTCAAACACAGACACATGCCCTTGCAATAACCATAGTGTACAAAATATTGACCACCTTTTGAAAAGCTGTCCCAGATTTGGTGCACAGCGCATGGAACATGAATTACACTGTCAGATGCTTAAAGTCTCTCCATACAACATACAGGAGCTTGTAACAAAAGAAGGTGCAATAATATCGTTTGTGAAGTATGCTAGTTACATAATCGATAAACTGAAATCATTCAACAGCATATAACAAAAATATTTAAAATAAAAGAGTTCTAATTGAAATTGTGAATCACAAAAGTAATAGACTTCAACTGAAACATGCTAGGCAAAAGGAATTGTATCCCATTCGCAATTCTGGCCGATCATGTAGTGAATTTCCTATGCGTATCAGTCCCGCAAGCGAACCAACGTATATTAATAAAAAAAAAAAAAAAAAAAAAAAAAAAACCTAACCTAACCTAACCTAACCTAACCTAACCTAACCTAACCTAACCTAACCTAACCTAACCTAACCTAACCTAACCTAACCTAACCTAACCTAACCTAACCTAACCTAACCTAACCTAACCTAACCTAACCTAACCTAACCTAACCTAACCTAACCTAACCTAACCTAACCTAACCTAACCTAACCTAACCTAACCTAACCTAACCTAACCTAACCTAACCTAACCTAACCTAACCTAACCTAACCTAACCTAACCTAACCTAACCTAACCTAACCTAACCTAACCTAACCTAACCTAACCTAACCTAACCTAACCTAACCTAACCTAACCTAACCTAACCTAACCTAACCTAACCTAACCTAACCTAACCTAACCTAACCTAACCTAACCTAACCTAACCTAACCTAACCTAACCTAACCTAACCTAACCTAACCTAACCTAACCTAACCTCACCTAACCTAACCTAACCTAACCTAACCAAAATACATCTCTGCTTATAACTTTGCTAAAAATAGGTCTTTTTCGCTCAAATCTTTTCTAAATAATAGAACTAATTACTCCTCGTATCCCCCGTAGTTTTCATAGTACATTTTTACCGCAATATAATTAATTTTCACATTTTCCATCCATTTTATATCTAAATTCACAAATAAAAACATAAATTCATCTATAATTCGGCTGAAAATTGCCCCTTTCCGTTTAAATTTTCTATTTAGATAGTATAACTAACTGCCCCCCGTATTACTATATACTTTTTGTGGTAAATTCTTAACGTTTTATATATAATTTTCATATTTTCAGTCCCTTATTTATGTAAATTTATTAATAAAAACGATAATTAATCTATAATCCGGCTGAAAATTACCCTTTTCCGTTTGAATATTCTTTTTAATTGGTGTAATTAACTGCCCCACGTATTTATATATAGTTTTCTTCGTTAATTTTCGCCGATAAATTATTGATTTTAGCATAATTCGTTTTTCAATAGTCCTATTTTCATAAAATTTTTAAAAATTTTCAAATCTCTGTTTCTTCCGCTCTTTTTGCTTCTGTTAGGTCCGTCCCGTGTAGAAATAGCCATCTGCACTCAAATTTTATAAGTAAAACACACCGAATTGGAAAAAATCACTATTTACCTAAACCGAGGTATAGTGGTCAACCGATACATTTGTATAAAATCAAATACATCTCTGCTTATAACTTTGCTAAAAATAGGTCTTTTTCGCTCAAATCTTTTCTAAATAATAGAACTAATTACTCCTCGTATTCCCCCGTAGTTTTCATAGTACATTTTTACCGCAATATAATTAATTTTCACATTTTCCATCCATTTTATACGTAAATTCACAAATAAAAACATAAATTCATCTATAATTCGGCTGAAAATTGCCCCTTTCCGTTTAAATTTTCTATTTAGATAGTGTAACTAACTGCCCCCCGTATTACTATATACTTTTTGTGGTAAATTCTTAACGTTTTATATATAATTTTCATATTTTCAGTCCCTTATTTATGTAAATTTATTAATAAAAACGATAATTAATCTATAATCCGGCTGAAAATTACCCTTTTCCGTTTGAATATTCTTTTTAATTGGTGTAATTAACTGCCCCACGTATTTATATATAGTTTTCTTCGTTAATTTTCGCCGATAAATTATTGATTTTAGCATAATTCGTTTTTCAATAGTCCTATTTTCATAAAATTTTTAAAAATTTTCAAATCTCTGTTTCTTCCGCTCTTTTTGCTTCTGTTAGGTCCGTCCCGTGTAGAAATAGCCATCTGCACTCAAATTTTATAAGTAAAACACACCGAATTGGAAAAAATCACTATTTACCTAAACCGAGGTATAGTGGTCAACCGATACATTTGTATAAAATCAAATACATCTCTGCTTATAACTTTGCTAAAAATAGGTCTTTTTCGCTCAAATCTTTTCTAAATAATAGAACTAATTACTCCTCGTATTCCCCCGTAGTTTTCATAGTACATTTTTACCGCAATATAATTAATTTTCACATTTTCCATCCATTTTATACGTAAATTCACAAATAAAAACATAAATTCATCTATAATTCGGCTGAAAATTGCCCCTTTCCGTTTAAATTTTCTATTTAGATAGTGTAACTAACTGCCCCCCGTATTACTATATACTTTTTGTGGTAAATTCTTAACGTTTTATATATAATTTTCATATTTTCAGTCCCTTATTTATGTAAATTTATTAATAAAAACGATAATTAATCTATAATCCGGCTGAAAATTACCCTTTTCCGTTTGAATATTCTTTTTAATTGGTGTAATTAACTGCCCCACGTATTTATATATAGTTTTCTTCGTTAATTTTCGCCGATAAATTATTGATTTTAGCATAATTCGTTTTTCAATAGTCCTATTTTCATAAAATTTTTAAAAATTTTCAAATCTCTGTTTCTTCCGCTCTTTTTGCTTCTGTTAGGTCCGTCCCGTGTAGAAATAGCCATCTGCACTCAAATTTTATAAGTAAAACACACCGAATTGGAAAAAAATCGAACTCCCACCCTCCCTATTGCTCTTACTTAAGTAGACTTGTAGGGAATTTGTATCGATTTTAATCTGTATCGATTTTTTTTTCTTATTTTATTTATATCGATTTTTTTTATTTAATTTTTTAAACCTGCAAATAAAAACACCTGGCTTAGGCAAAAGTCGCCCTCCCACCCTTCCGGTTTTCATTAATTAATTAGATTCGTGTCACACAAATGTCAGTTCTCAGTAATTCGTGTACTGAAGCCATACCCAGTCAAAATTTAAGTCAAGAAATTGTTAGGACTGAAGATCCTGCAAATATAACTGACGAAGAATTTGAAGAAGCTCGATCTGAATCCAGCCCTAACTTTAACGACGAGTACCTTTTAAAAATTAATGAACACACTGATTTAATACAAAAAACCCTAGACGGTAGTAGAAGTGTCACTCGCATAAACAAGGAAAGTATTAAAAAGTCTCTGGAAGAAATTAAGCGCAACACGCAGCAGTTACACGACCAAGTTCAAAATATTTTACGACAGTCAACACTATATACCGAAAATAAAACCACTTCTATTATCAGAAATACGATTAAAGAAGAATTCGAAAAGATTGCGTTAAAGTCTCAGCAGTTCTCCGCTCCGCCACTGCCAAAGCCACTTCATTCAGATATTACCCCGAAGCCAATTCCAAGTTACGCCGCAGCTGTTAAGACTACAAAAGTTACTGAGAAACCCCCAATTCCGATTACCAAACCATCTTTAATAATTACTTCCAAACAACCAGTATCCTCGTCACAAGAGACCATCCACGCGTGGAGGAAAAGTGTTCACTTCAAAGAGCTTACATTCACTCCTGCTGAGGTGAAACCTGTCTCTAATCATAAACTTCGCGTAGAGTTCGACAAACAAGAGCAAAGGGACAAGATTTTAGAAACAATAAATCGGCCAGACAGCCTGGTCAGCGCAGAAATAGCGAAAAAACTCAAGCCTATGGTCATACTTAAGGGAATTTGCAAAGACACACCCGTAACTGAGCTTGTCGATATCATCACCAATCAAAACACTAAAATAAAAGACCTTACTACATCACCTGAAGACATCATATTTAAATTTGTGCGCAATAACAAAAACCAGAAACTCTATAACGCTGTATTTATGGTTGCTCCTCATATTTGGAGAGTGATCATAGAAATACAAAGAGTTAATATAGACCATCAACAAGTGCACGTAGAAGACTTTCCGGCATTCCTTCAGTGTTATAAGTGCATGCAATTTGGACACACCAAAAAGCACTGCACTGAAGACAATACAATCTGTTCCCACTGCTCCTCAAATACACACACATACAAAGACTGTCCAGTAAAAAAAGATATAAACAAAATAAACTGCCACAACTGTACAATACACGCTAAAAAGTACAACTTAAATTTAAACACTAAGCACAGCGCCACGTCATTATTCTGCCCTCGTGTTCTCAAACAAATTGAAACCTGCAAAAATAAAACCGATTATGGATACTAAAAGAAAAAATAGGAAAACTGCAACAAATAGTTACAACCCGCTTAAATGTTTACAAATAAATCTAGATAGAGGATACGCAGCGACTAACGAATTGTATAAGTATATGACGGATAATCAGATTGACATAGTGTTTGTTAACGAGCCTTATGTTGGAAGTGGCACTTATATGAGACATTGCCCCGGCTACCATATTCACCAGTTTTCAACTAAACATCATGTCAAAGCATGCATACTCATCAAACAAAATATTGGGAGTTCGTTGGGCATCTCAGAGGACTCCACTTCCAACATTTGTATAGTACAAATAACTACAAACGGCAAAAAAATATTTCTTATCAGTGTATACGTTGAACCAAATAATGATGAAATTAACACAATTAATACATTAGAGCTCTTTATACAAAAGACAAAAAATTACAGCCATATCATTTGTGGTGACTTCAATGGCTGGCACCCTTTATGGAACTCATCCAGGGCAAATCGGCGAGGAAATATTATAGCAGACTTACTAACCACTAACGATCTTAACCTTTGTAATTCTGGAAATATACCAACATTTGAGACTGTTACTCACAACATCCATCGAGAATCCATAATTGACCTTACTTTAACCTCTAATCTGACATCAAATCAAATCAGTAACTGGAAAGTTGATATAGAAGTCTGCCCATCCTCCGGTCATAATGCAATAACTTTTGAATTATTAATAAATAAAAACAGTATACCCAAACCAAAGAAACTATCCACTTTTAAATATCATACTCAAAATGTAAAATGGGAACAAGTGCACACAACTTTCAAAGAAGAAGTTAGAAAAAATATAGATTTAAATGTAAACATAGAACAATTCAATAGTTTTGAACTAGAAGAATTCATAGGCAATTTAACATCAGCTATACAAAAATCTTGTGATTATCTGTTTCCACAAAAAGGAGGAGCACGCAATAGAGCAATATGGTGGAATGACGAGCTAGAGCAGCTGAAACAAAAAGTTATCAAGAATCATCATAGGATCCAGCAATTGAAACGACGGAAAAAACCATTAACTGAAGTGATAGAAGAAAAGACAAAACTAAAGACAGAATATGCGCAGGCAATCAAAACTGTATCAACCAACCATTTCAGAGAGTTTTGCAATAAACAGGGGAAGGAAGATGTTTGGAGTGTCACTAATAGGCTTCTTAAAACTACTCCTCTAGCTCAACCACCAATGGCACTAAAAACTAAAGCAGGCAACTACACCTCAACCACCAAGGATACCGCAGAAACATTGTTAAACGAGTATTTTCCTGAAGACGAACCTGACATAAGCTCTAGACACAAGGAAATACGTAGTCTCTCTAAAATAGTACCAGACACATCGTCAGACCCTCCATTTACTACTGAAGAAGTTTTAAACGCTCTTAAAACAATGAACTCTAAAAAATCACCAGGACTAGATCACTTAACTGCAGACATATGCTTTAATTTTACTAAATTGTATCCCTCAGTAATTACCGCTATAATGAATAGATGCTTTGAACTCAGTTATTTCCCAAAAATCTGGAAAACTGCATACATAAAAATAATTCCAAAATCTCATAAAACTGAATTTAACACTTCCTCTTATAGACCTATAGGACTTATCAATGTTTTTGGGAAAACTTTAGAAAAGCTCGTTACTAAGAGACTAATCTATCATTTACATAAAACTAATGCAATGAGCGAGGTACAATATGGCTTTAGAGAGCAAACTTCGACCACGTGTGCAATACAAAAAGTCCTAGAAGTAATTAGAAATGCCAAAAGCAACAATATGCAAGTCCTAGCAGTATCGTTAGATATACAAGCTGCGTTTGATAGCGCATGGTGGCCGGCTCTTTACCAAAGATTAAAATCGATTCAATGTCCTAGGAATATATTTATGTTACTCCAACATTATACAAGAGATCGCGAAGTAAAACTTGATTTCGCCGATAGTTCGGCTACCAAACAAATGCACCGAGGGTGTATTCAGGGATCAGTTTGTGGTCCTATGTTCTGGAATTTAATCCTCGATGAGCTTTTAACGTCAACTCTACCTGATGGATGCCATTTGCAAGCATTCGCGGATGACCTCTTTCTAATCACATACGCAAAAAATCTCGCTACTCTAGAAACTACAACACAGGCTGCACTTAAACAGATATTGGAGTGGGGTAGTTCAATTAAGCTTAAATTCAACCCGAATAAAACGCAAATGATTGCGTTCACCAATAAAGCTAAAAAATGCAAAATAATAATGGAAAACCAATACATCAATTGTTCACGACAGATTAAATACTTAGGAGTTATCATCGATCAGAAATTAAATTTTATAAAACATGCAGACTACATAATAAACAAATCCCTTAATCTACTACATAAACTAGTAAAGTATATAAAACCGACCTGGGGAATTAATCCAGAAAATGTCAGTACCATCTACTCAAATGTAATAGAACCTATATTGTGTTATGGTGCAAGTGTTTGGAACCCAGCCCTTAAATATAAATATGTCAATAAACGCCTTCTTTCCTTACAACGAACAATAGCCATAAAAATCATAAGGGGTTTCCGTACAATCAGTACGGCAACTGCAATCATCTTAGCACAACTACACCCCCTTCCAGACAAAATTAATACAGTAGCAGATCTAGAAAAGACTAAGCAACAACGTACATCAAAATACTTACCTACAGACATAGAGCTTGAATCACCTTCCAAACCTATGGAGCTACTTCATCCTTCAAAACGAAAAACAATAGAATTTACTGAAGCAACATGTCAGCAAGAAGTAGAGCTAAATCAAACATCGTCTTCATCCTGTATTTTCACAGATGGAAGCAAAAATGAAAATGGAGTAGGGGCAGCTTATGTTGTGTTTTCTCATGAAGGTCAAAAATTAATAAGGAAATACAAACTACATAGCACGTGCTCAATTTTTCAAGCTGAAATATATGCTATTCAAAAAGCAATACACTGGATACTCAGCAGTAAACTACATAAATTCACAATTTTTTCCGACAGTAAATCAAGCTTACAAGAAATCCAAAACCCAGAGAGTACAAACCCATTAACCGTAGAAATTCACCATAATATAATCAAAGCTCAAACACTAAATAAAACTATTAAGTTTGTTTGGATTAAAGCGCATAATGGAGTTCTTGGTAATGAGCTTGCAGATGCAGCAGCAAAATCAGCGTCAAATTTGAACAAAACACCGGACTATTGTAATTTCCCAATTTCTTATGTAAAGCAAAAACACAAAATAGAACTCAAGACCGTAGCTGAAAATTATTATAACACTCCAAACAATTGCACATATCTTAAAACATGGTGTCCCACGTATGAAATTCTTGTTCACATAACACAGTACCCGAAACTCACCACGACCAACATCGCAGTGGTGGGGATCCGAGTACGCAACTGGGAGATCATCCTGGTCTCATTTTACTTTGAGCCCGACCTGCCGATGGACTCGTACCTAGCACACCTGCGCCGGGTGCAGCGCGAGACAGGAGCTCGGAGTGTTATAATTGGGGGCGACTCCAATGCCAAGAGCGTCTGGTGGGGGAGTCCCGTGACAGATCGCCGCGGCGAGGAACTGCACGGCTCACTGGAGGACCTCGGGCTCTGCATCCTGAACCGAGGGGAAACCCCTACATTTGACACTATCCGGGGCGGCGTAAGGTACACCAGTTATGTTGATATAACTGCCGTATCGCCGGACCTGTATAGCTTGGTGGACGACTGGCGCGTGCGTGAGGACCTGACCAGCTCGGACCACAATGGCATATCCTACACATTAAGGACAAGACACATCAACAAGAATTTCATCAAGCACACCACAAGAATATATTACACTAAACACGCAAATTGGGCCCAGTTTCGTGAGAAACTGGGTCAAATTATCAATAGAGAAAACTTTACATTAGATTATATTAAAAATTTAACACACGGTTCACAATTAGATAACACAATCACAAAATACAACACATTAATTGCCGAAGCATGTGCCTCGTCTATTCCGCCAATCAAGCGCAAGGATGTGTTGAATATGCCATGGTGGAACGAGGGGTTGGCAGCGCTTAAGCGTGAGGTGGCCACCAAGAGATGCAGGATTCGGTGTGCAGCGCCGGTTAGGCGTCAGAAGGTAGTTGGGGAGTATCTCGAGGCGAAGGAGCGTTACGAGACCGAGGTAAGGCAAGCGCAGACGCGCAGCTGGGTCTCCTTCTGCGAACGCCAAGACGGGGAATCGGTTTGGGGGGGTATCTACCGGGTCCTCGGCAGAACCTCCAGGAGAGACGAAGACCCACCGCTGGTGGTGGACAGTATGGAGCTAGATTCCAAGGGCTCGGTGAGGCATATGGCCGAAACCTTTTACCCGGAGGACTCCGAGGGGGATGACTCCGAGGAGCACCGAAGGGTGAGGGTACAAGCTGAGCTCTTTGACGTTGAGACTTCTTCGGAATTGATGGACCCGCCTTTCACTCCTTTGGAGTTGAAATTGGCCTGCCGGTCCTTCAATCCAAAGAAGGCTCCAGGCGCGGACGGTTTTACCGCCGATATATGTTTGCACGCGATAGAATTTGACCCCGAACTCTCACTCGCTCTTTTCAACAGGTGCCTCGAACTCCGGCATTTTCCCGAGCCCTGGAAGGAGGCCACGGTAATCTTCCTCCGCAAGCCGGGGAGGATTGCTTATACGACACCACGGTCGTATCGGCCGATCGGTCTCCTTCCGGTGCTGGGGAAGGTGCTGGAGAAAATGCTTGTCACCAGATTAAAATATCATATAGCGCCCAGGCTCAGCACCCGCCAGTTTGGCTTTATGCCCCAGCGGAGTACCGAGGACGCCCTCTATACACTAGTTGAGCACATCAGATTAGGTTTAAAAAACAAAAAGTTGATGACGCTTGTGTCACTGGATATAGAGGGCGCCTTCGACAACGCTTGGTGGCCACGTATCAAAGTCAGACTGGCGGAGGAACGAGTGCCGTTTAACATCAGGAGGCTCCTGGGCAGCTACCTGAGCGGCAGGCATGTTCACGCACGGTACTGCGGGGAAGAGTGCGTGAGGGAAACCGGGAGGGGTTGCGTGCAGGGGTCTATCGGTGGGCCGATTTTGTGGAACCTCTTGTTGGATCCACTGCTTCGCGAGTTGGAGGCTGGACACCACTATGTGCAGGCATTCGCTGACGATGTGGTGCTGGTCTTTGAAGGTGAGACGGCTCATGAGGTCGAAAGCCGTGCTAATGCCGCCCTCGAGCATGTGAGGGAGTGGGGAGTCCAGAACAAACTGAGGTTTGCGCCGCACAAGACCAGTGCCATGGTCATCACGCGCAGACTGAAGTATGACACCCCACGCCTCCACATGGGCGGGGTCGACATTGGCATGGTCGGAGAACTCAGGTTACTGGGAGTCGTCCTAGACCAGCGCCTGACCTTCAACACGCACGTCGCGAATGTGTGTAAGAAGGCCGTAGCCTTCTACGCCCAGCTTTCGAGAGCCGCGAAGGCGAGCTGGGGCCTCCACCCCGAAGTTATCCGCGCTATCTACAGAGCGGTGGTTGAGCCCGTGATACTGTATGCGGCTGCCGTTTGGGCGCCGGCTGTTGATAAGCTCGGTGTTCGAAAGCAGCTGAACGTGGTCCAGCGGGGTTTTGCGCAGAAGCTGTGTAGGGCATACCGCACCACCTCCCTGAACTCAGCACTGTTGCTCGCTGGGATACTCCCCCTTGACCTGCGGGTCCGCGAAGCCGCGGCGCTGTATGGTGCGAGGAGGGGTATACCCCAGGACGCGATAGGAGATCGGGAGGTGGAACGGATGTCCTCGGCTCTGCGGTCTCCGCATCCCGCTCAGCATATTGACCTGGAGTTCAAGTGCCTGGCGGGCGAGGAACAACTCGCGGCAAATATTGACCACGAACTTAATATCTACACGGACGGCAGTAAGATTGAGGGCAAGGTGGGTGCGGCGTTATCCATATGGAGGGGCGCCGCCGAAACCAAAACCCTCAAGCTTACTTTGCCGTCCTTTTGCACCGTCTACCAGGCGGAACTCCTGGCGATATGCGGGGCGGCGCGGACGGCCGCAGATAACTCGGCCAGATCAATCGGAATCTATTCTGACTCTCTGTCGGCACTGCAGACAACGATAAATCCAGTTGCCCTCCACCCCCTGGCCGTCGAGGCGCGGGGCCACCTGCACAGGGCTTCGATACAGGGCAAACTTGTCAATTTGTTCTGGGTCAAAGCCCACGCGGGACTAGAGGGGAATGAGCGTGCCGACCATCTGGCCAAGGAAGCTGCGCTAAAGTCTAAACGCAGTTTTGACTATGACAGCTGCCCGGTTTCATTCATCAGGCGAAGCATTCGTATGCGATCGCTTGATGAATGGAACCAACGATACCGGGCCGGTGAAACAGCCGGTGTCACCCGGGTCTTTTTCCCGGACGCGATAGCCGCATACCGTGTCATCGGTAAAATAAAGGTGGACAGATTTGTCACTCAGGTATTGTCGGGGCACGGTGGATTCTCCGAGTACTTGCATCGTTTCAAGTGTAAGGAGAGTCCATCGTGCGTCTGCGACCCTGCGTGTTCGGAGTCTGTTCTCCACGTCCTCCTGGACTGCCCGGCCCATGACCGTGAGAGGCAGGAGCTGGAGTTCCTATTGGACTGCAAACTGGAACTAAGCACGCTTCCGGATATTGTACTGGGTAAAAATAGAGACTTGTTCCTCAAATTTTGTAAAAAACTGTGTATTGCTGTAAATAAAAGAAATAGAGTGTAAGTTATGCTAAGTAATTATATTGATATATAAATATTTTTAGCATAAATAAATTGTAATTAGGAACATAGTTTTAAGTTAGCATTAAGTTGTTTATTAGTGTTATATAGAATGTTGTTACTCATATGAGAAAAAATTGTTAAAATAAAATGTAGTCAATACCTAATGTCCTGTTGCTTTACTCCTGCCTTACATAAAAATAGTTTTTTTTTTTTTAAAATACCCAAAGTATGTTACGGAATTGTTATGTTTAGACAGTAGTTTAAGGTATCTAGCCTTGTTGTATAATAATTTGCTATCTTGTTATTAGTTTATAAAAGTTGTAAAAATTAGTTACTATGTATATTAGTTTAGATACTGCAAAATGTTGAATGTAATTAAAGTTTATTGTTCCCCCCTTCACTGTCCCCGTCCCCCTTGTGTTACAATTAGAATGTAAGTACACTATGGCCTTCAGCCCATGATTGAAAGATGATGTAAGCGAGATGAAAATGGGATGCTGAATGGCTGACGAGCAGAGTATAAGATATGATGTATGAATGAGTTTTGGTGATAAATAAACAAACAAGATAATAAAGACAAATTGTAAAAACAGTCTCCCAAAGTCTCAGGGAGGTCTATTTAAAAAAAAAAAAAAAAAAAAAAAAAAAAAAAACCTAACCTAACCTAACCTAACCTAACCTAACCTAACCTAACCTAACCTAACCTAACCTAACCTAACCTAACCTAACCTAACCTAACCTAACTGTTGACGACGCTCACGTTGCTTCTCGAACACCTGAAATATAAATAAGTAATATTAATCAATAAAAAATAAAATATGTAAAATATATACTCATAAAACATTGTTACTTACCTTATGTACTTGCTGTTTTTCTATAATAAATAAGTACGTGTGCATACGGGGACGGCGGCACTTACCGCGATTTTTATCAGTAGGGTGAAGGTATATTTGCAACAACGGTGTTGCACCGCTGAGTACATGATCCCGCGTTTCGAGTTAGTTGCACTAGAACATCATACGAGGTGACACCTATGTCTCCCTCCCCGCGGATGTACACGCGCTCACCAAATTTTTTTTGTATATTTTTCTCCCAGACGACACCAGCGGCCTACATCATCAACATAGTGGTCCTTCGGCCGGATCCTTACGTCGTCTGCAAAAAATATAATAATAATAAGTACCAGTTATGTTCCACGCGCCGGCTACGCCGCAAAAAAAGCGACGACCACGTGGCACCGCTGCAAAATCGGAGTGCAAGAACAACCAAGATGTGTTACCATCGTTCAGCTTAAAGGATGAAGTGCTGGAAAAACCTGGAAATGCGCTAAGTGCCTCTAGTAAGAGTAAAAAGTCATCAAAGACCGCAGGCACGTCGTCAAGTACGGCACGCAAACGGCAATTGGAATACGAAACCGCTAAAGCTATGGCTCTCGTGGAAATACAAGCAGCTGAAGCTGAAGCAGAAGCCAAAGTTAAGAGTGCTCAGGCAGAAGCTGCCAAGCTTAAGGCAAATATTCAGTCGAAGCTGCTAAACAAACAGCTTGCAGCTGAGATGGCAGAATTGGAGTCTCATTCACGCTCTTCCCACAAGTCGGCTATGAAATCTTCGACCAGCAAAGTTGAAAATTGGCTGAATGCTCCAGGAAACCAGCATGAGGAGAACCGAGAAGAGTACTCTTGTGAAAAAATCGGCCTAGAAAAGCTGGCACATGCCTTGAATGATGCAGTAGCTGCCTCATCATATAAAATACAGAACCAGGAGCTCTTAACAAGATTAGCAACGTCTAAAGACCTGCCTTTATTTTTTGGAGATCCAATGGAGTGGTTGCAGTTTAAACAGGCGTACCAAGAATCTACCCAATTATGCAAATATAGTGACACAGAGAATTTATGGCGGCTACGTAAGTGTCTTCGTGGCGATGCTAAAGAAGCAGTGACTTCACTCTTGATTGGTGGAACTACACCCGATTTAATAATTGACACCTTAGAACTTCGATTTGGCAAACCAGAAACAATTATGAGTAAAATAGTTTTACAGCTTAAAAAACTATGTCCGTTGCCGTTAACTTATCATAATGATATCATTAATTTTGCAATAAAAATAAAGAACTATGTGGCTGCTGCCAAAGCAATGCAACAAAGTGATTATCTTCGCAGCCCGGAGTTAGTATCGATTGTCGTATCTAAGCTTCCAACTTTGCTTGTCGCAAAATGGACCGACTACGTTTATGAACAGCGAGAGTGTAATTTACCGAAGCTAGAATTGCTTAGTGATTTTTTATATGAGGAAGCCACTAAAACAGCTGCATCAGGAGTAAGTCATATTCACGCTCAATATAATTTAAAGAAGCCCGATGAACGTAAACACCGTTCACACTCGTTGTTGTACACAAATAGTAATCAATTACAAAACGCGGAAAAGTGTAAATTTTGCCGAAAATGGGCTCATGGTGTCGCAGATTGTTCACAGTTTAAGCGCGCCTTACGCAAAGATCGCTGGCGATTTGTACGCGTAAATAAACTTTGCTTCAAATGTCTTGCCCCCCGCCATACGAATGGTATGTCTTGTATTGGCAGTAATTGCGACATTGACGGCTGCAATCAACCGCATCATCGTTTACTGCACTGGATTAAACCATTGGAAGAAAGCTTAAAAACTGTGGAGCGAAGTGAGGATGAGCATCCCAGCACCAATGAAACAGTGACTCATACGGTGGCATCCCACTGTCACAAGGTGTTTTTGAAAGTGGTGCCGCTCACTCTTCACGGACCGAATGGCAGTTTGCATACGCATGCACTACTGGATGATGGAGCTACCGTGACGGTGATATCCTCTGATATCGCAGATGAGCTCGGATTATACGGTGCAAACGTGATATTGCGCGCGCGCAGCGCATGGGACTCGGGCGAGCTTGTGTGTGAATCTCAAGTAGTGAGTGTTAGTGTTACCAATTCGTATAACGAAATGTTTACTTTCCGTGCGCGTAAAATTAAAGAATTAAATTTACCAACACAAAAAGTGCCGAATATGTACTTTAATAATTATGGATTGTTAAGTGAAGATCTTATGTTATGTAATTGTAACGCTAAGCCAAAATTATTAATAGGTCAGGACAACCATCATTTAATTTCTCCCATTCGTTGTGTTCGTGGTAAGCAGCGTGAGCCGTACATAACTCAAACTGCGCTTGGATGGTGTGTGCACGGACATATGGTAAGTGATGTTAATTGCACTGATCGCTTTGTCTCTTTCATTAATAGTTGCCACGAAAAGGCGGGACAGTCGCAGTGTATCTTTCACTTACACACGGTAGAATCGATTGCTAGCGATCTCTCTCTCGATAACGATAACGGTGAATGCACCTGCGCGCAATTGCACGATGCGGTTCGTAGATCCTTCGCGTTAGAGTCTATTGGTGTAGGTTCGAAGCCGCGCCGCAACCCAGACGAAATACGCGCTTTACAAATTTTAGATGACACTGCAGAGTTAGTAAATGGTCAATGGAATGTCGGCTTACCGTGGAAATACGATGAATTACATTTACCCGACTCTTACCCTAACGCTTTTAATCGTCTAAAGTCAATAGAAAGAAAATTTTTGCTCAACAAAGAGTATGCAACTCGTTATTGTGAAAGAATGAGATACTTATTTTCTAATGGTTATGCTAGAGAACTTAATGAGACCGATGAAAACTCTAATAAACGTATAATATGGTATTTGCCGCACTTTGGTGTAAATAATCCAAATAAGAAAAAACTGCGTTTAGTTTATGACGCGGCAGCAAAGTCGAACGGTTATTCTTTAAATGATTTTCTTTCACAAGGCCCTGATTTGTTACAATCGTTATTAGGAATAATGTTACGATTTAGAGAAAACCGCGTAGGTATCATAGGGGACATAAAAGATATGTTTTTAAGGATTAATGTACGAAAAGAAGATGTTAATTCTTTGCGTTTTTTGTGGAAAGATATCTATTTAAGCAATGAAAATGAACAATTAGGCTTCGGAAGTAGTAACAAAGGTTCAAAATTACCTATACAACATCCTGTTAAGAAATATGTTATGACGTCATTAATTTTTGGCGCTAACTGCTCCCCATTTATAGCACAATATATTAACCAAAATAAAAACACATTGCGTTTTCAGAATAAAATGCCGGATGCAGTTAATGCAATTAGGAAAAATCAATATATGGACGATTTTATCGATAGTTTACCAGACGTCGCTACTGCTACAAAAATGATAAAAGATGTTTCATATATTAATCAGCAAGGTGGTTTCGTGATGCGTAACTGGTTAAGTAACAAGTCAGATGTTCTTAGTGATATGCCAAAAGAGACTTTAAATGACATGGCGATACGGTTTAATGTTGAATCCCAGCCGGAACGAACGCTTGGGCTTTTGTGGTTTCCCGCGAGTGATATGTTCGGGTTCGATCTTTCGTTAAAGCGTATACCGAGTGATATTTTACAACTATCACGAAAACCGACTAAGCGTGAAGTTCTTCGTATTATAATGTCTGTATACGATATTCATGGTTTTTTAGCACCTTTTACGATAAAATCCAAAATTTTAATGCGCGAAATATGGAATGTAGGTATAAAGTGGGATCAGGAAATAACAGATAGTTTATTTGTTTTATTTAAAGATTGGATTTCGCAGTTACAAGAAATGAGTTACGTTCGAATCCCGCGGTGGTATTTCTATAGCAACGATTCTGTCGGTGTGAATGAGAAGAGCGGCCACACCGTAAATGACGATGAGACGTCGTTGCAATTGCATATTTTTTGTGATGCATCTCCATGCGCATACGCATGTGTTGCTTATTGGCGTAAACAAGACAGCAACGGCGTGCAGGTGTCATTCATTGCGAGTAAAAGTCGCGTTGCGCCGTTAAAACCGTTAACTATGCCTAAACTCGAACTTCAAGGCGCGCTATTAGCATGTCGCTTGGCAGAGACTATAAAAAAGGAGCATAGAATTAAACCGTCACGTGTTTTTTATTGGACTGATTCAATGATTGTTATTTATTGGATACGTAACGAGCATAGAAATTACAAAGTTTTTATTGCAAATAGGTTAGGTGAAATTGATGAGTTAAGTAAAATTGATGAGTGGCATTATGTGCCGACAAACTTAAATATAGCCGAAGCATTAAACAAAGGAGTTTCCTGGCAGTTTATACCACCAGCCAGTCCTCATATGGGGGGAGCTTGGGAGCGTCTGATTAGAAGTGTGAAAACGGCACTGAAAGTCGTTCTTAGAGAGAGGGCTCCTCGAGAAGAAGTTTTATTAACGCTTCTCGCTGAAGTCGAAAATATAATTAATAGTAGACCGCTTACCCATGTTTCGGTGGACCCTCAAAGTAAAGAGGCATTAACTCCAAATCATTTTTTACTAGGATCTTCGTCGAACTTACCTGTACCTGGGGTCTTTGATGATGGCGACATGTATGTTAGACGACAGTGGCGTATTGCCCAACGGTTGACAGACTTATTTTGGAGCAGATGGGTAAAAGAGTTTTTGCCAGAGCTAATTCCTCGTCGTAAATGGGATAGGGAAGGTCCGCAATTAAAAGTAGGAGATCTTGTAGTAGTAGTCGATCCATCATTATTTCGAAACTGTTGGCCAATAGGTATTATTGAAAAGGTTTATCCAGGTTCAGACGGCAGAGTCAGAGTAGTTGACGTTAGGACTAAGTCAGGAGTGATGAAGCGATCAGCTGCTCGCGTGGCCTTTCTCCAGCTTGATGATGAGTGTCGGCGAACCGACACTTGGGGGGAGGATGTTGACGACGCTCACGTTGCTTCTCGAACACCTGAAATATAAATAAGTAATATTAATCAATAAAAAATAAAATATGTAAAATATATACTCATAAAACATTGTTACTTACCTTATGTACTTGCTGTTTTTCTATAATAAATAAGTACGTGTGCATACGGGGACGGCGGCACTTACCGCGATTTTTATCAGTAGGGTGAAGGTATATTTGCAACAACGGTGTTGCACCGCTGAGTACATGATCCCGCGTTTCGAGTTAGTTGCACTAGAACATCATACGAGGTGACACCTATGTCTCCCTCCCCGCGGATGTACACGCGCTCACCAAATTTTTTTTGTATATTTTTCTCCCAGACGACACCAGCGGCCTACATCATCAACACTAACCTAACCTAACCTAACCTAACCTAACCTAACCTAACCTAACCTAACCTAACCTAACCTAACCTAACCTAACCTAACCTAACCTAACCTAACCTAACCTAACCTAACCTAACCTAACCTAACCTAACCTAACCTAACCTAACCTAACCTAACCTAACCTAACCTAACCTAACCTAACCTAACCTAACCTAACCTAACCTAACCAGTCTCGCGCCATCCGCGGTCCCGAACGTCACGGAACTGTGACGCTCCGCAATAAAAAATTCGGGAAAGTGGTAAAAAGTTGTGTAATAGTGACTTGTTATACATCAAAAGACGCGTAATTTTACGCTCTTTATGATGGTGAAAAAAGATCGAAGCCGAGATTCTTGCGAAAAAAGTTATAAGTGAAAAAGTGACTAAAAATTAACATTTTCGTGCCTGCGCCCGATTTTTGATCGAGGACGTATAGTTTTCAATAGTGAACTAAGTGCATATGTGACAGTTTTAAGTGTATACCGAATTTCATAATTTTTCGTTAAGGAAAAACCGAGATATTAACATTTTTCCTAAATACACGTGTTCGGTCATCTTACGTTGGAGTGATGTGTTATACATCAAAAGACGCGGAATTGAACCCTCTATAACATAGTGTAAACGGCATGAAGCAACGATCTCGGGAAAAAAAGTTATTTAAAAAAAAGTGAAATAAAATCAATATTTTCTGCCCTAACTCTGATTTTCCGCTATATAATATACAGTTTTTATTAGTGGAATAGGTGGCCACATATAAGGTCCAAGTGCATACCAAATTTGAAAATTTTCTGTGCAGGAAAAACTGAATTTCCAAAGGTTTTCCATAAACCACGTGGTCGGCCATCTTGGAAACCAGAAGTGCGCGGCTGGTTCTGAAAGTGGATTTTTAAGGACATTCATCAGCCAAACTTTCCTATGTAAACAGATTTTCCCGAACTTGCATCGTTTAGCTTGAAATTGAAATTTCTTCATATTTTAATAAGGTACTGTACTTTCCAAATTTAATATCTTCTGAAGGGATAGTCCAAAAATTATGATTTTAGTGTCAATAGATAGTGTATTTTATACACTACAAAGCCTCAAAATTTTATAATTTTCTGCTAAGTAGTTCAAAAGTTGCAAACTTTTTTCCAAAATTTAAAATTGTTTTCCGATAAAAAGTTCAATTTTTCCACTTTCAAGTCTAATTATCTCAGAAACGGTGCAAGATAGGTCAAATCTGACATCATTTTCGGAAGGTATATATAATATATATTATATATATAATATATAATATAGTATATATAATATAGTATATATAATATATATTATATATATAATATATATTATATATATAATATATAATATAGTATATATAATATAGTATATATAATATATATTATATATATAATATATATTATATATCCCTCTGGAACTTCAGAACCCCCCCACCCCCCACCCCCTGCGTCGAAGTTGATGATCCCATAGGACTAAAAACTGAATTTAATTTTGTGAAGAGACTTTGAGACTATAAAATGGCACCACCTTATAGTTAAACTAGTGCAATTAATTCTACTTACTTAATAAACACTTTTCAAACCCAAACATCAACTAATTATAGACAAATTTTTTTTTTTTTTTTTTAAACTTATAAATCTTGTGTCATAAACTTTATATACAAACTCATGTGTTCTGTGTAAATATGGCGCCGTCGCAGGGTGAAACTCCTTCCCTCCCGGCCTCAGCCGAGGAGGTCAAGGACTTAGTATCGTTCACCAGTGTCATCAACCAGCTGACCTCATGTGTTGGCGCCGCCATTAATGAAGGGAAAAGCGTAACTGCGGCTAATAAACGCTTAATAAGCCTGGCCATGGAGGAAATCCGGCGGGCCACCAGAACCCTTAACAGCGTAAGCACCACTGCCTCCTCCAGCACATCAGCCCTGGGGGAAATTAAGGAGGAAATTAAGGCGTGTGTCCGGGAAGAGATGGCCAGCTTTAAAAAGTTGGTCAATACTACTGTGAAAAAACCAACGTACGCCCAGGCTGCTGCTGCAGCCAGCGGGGTATCGTCGTCGACGGGAGGGCCCGCCCCCCGTGCTGCACCACCTACTTCAAAGCCTGCAATTATAATCACCCCAGCTAAGGATGTGAAAACGCGTCAGGAGGCTGTGGAAATTTTTAAAAAGTGTATCTCCTATAGGAACTCTACTTATGCGCCTGCAAGAGTACAACCTGTCTCCAATAATAAACTCCGTGTGGAGTTTGAGAACGCGACTCAAAGGGATGACACACTCACCAGGCTCGAGAATAGCAAGGAGGTAAGAGCAGAACCCGTGCGCATGCTCAAGCCTATGGTCATCCTGAAGGGCATCTCCAAGGATGTTCCTTCGGAGGACCTGGTTAAGCTAATCAGCACTCAGAATCCTGAATTAGCCCACCTGATTAACAGTGAGAGTAGTGACAGTGAGAACTTCCGACTCCGTTTTAAACGTGCAAACCGCAATAGCAACCTATATAACGCGGTATTCCTGGCAGAGGCTAAAATATATCGTAAGATTCTCGACTTGGGGAGGGTTTGTGTAGACCACCAGAGGGTCACTGTGAACAGCTTCTCCCCATTTTTACAGTGCCACAAGTGCCTTCAGTTTGGGCACATGAGATCAAAATGCACATCAGAGGATAGTCCTTGCTCGCATTGCGCTAGCAAGGAACACCAGATCGATAAATGCCCTGTTAAGAATAATCCCAATAGTGCTAAATGCTTTAATTGCTCATCCCACAATGCCAAGTTTAATTTGAAAGATGACTGCAAACATACCGCCAATTCAGATAAATGCCCCAGACTGCGAGCCATGAAAGACAGAATTATCCAAAGAATCGATTATGGATTTACATCATAAAAGTATTAAATTTTTGCAGTGCAATATTGATCGCTCGAAGAACAGTCTACACGAATTATTAGTATCTTTCATGGCTGGCAGCCATGACATCGTCTTATTATCAGAACCGTATGTTGGATCGGGTCTGGAACTTAAAGCTATTCACGGTGTCCAAATTATACAGTTCCCATCACCGGATGCTAGGGTTAAGGCCTGCATTCTTGTTAGGCCTGGGTGTGGCTCCATAATAGGGCTTACACAATACTCCACACCTAATCTCTGTGTAGCTCGCCTCTCAGCTGGGAATCGTGTTATATATATAGCATCAGTATACATCGAACCGGACAGAGATGAGTCAGCCACTCTGGACAAATTGGATGCCTTTCTCAAGGCAACAGGCGACTCACCTAAAATAATTGGGGGTGACTTTAACGGTTGGCATCCTGTTTGGGGCAGCCCAGTCGCCAATGCTAGGGGTGGGGACGTGGTTGACCTAGTGTATGGCAATGGGTTGGTCGTCTGTAACACTGGCGAATCGCCTACGTTTGAGACAATCACCCATGGCCGGCACCGGGAGTCGATCATTGACATCACACTAGCATCTGAATCGATATACCATCTCGTATCGAAATGGCAGGTCAACCCCCAAATATGCACCTCATCTCAACACAATGCCATAGAATTTTGTCTTAATAGTCCCAAATCTGATTTATACACAAATAACAACACATCCACCTTCATTTATAAATCAAAAAAGGCTTGTTGGCCTATATTTAATGAAACACTACATTTACACATGCTACAATCCGACATCTTGGACACCAACATATCTGCCCTGAATCCCTCTGAGCTGGATGATCTCATAGCCAAAGTTGTGGAGATTATCCACATTGCTTGTCGCAAAAGCATGCGAATGGGAGGAAAGGGGGGGAAATACAAGCCCCCTTGGTGGTCTGAAGAGCTAGAGGCTCAGAAACTTGAAATAATAAAATTGCATCATCGCATACAGGAAGCCAAGAGACGCGGTCTAGCCATAGAGGACTTAGTTGAGCAACACATAACACTCAAAACAGCATACACACAAAATTTAAGAGCTGAGTCCACCAGAAACTTTAGGGATTTTTGCAGCCTCCAAACCAAGGAGAATGTTTGGTCCCTAACTAACAGATTGTTAAAAGAGTCCACTGCTAGACGTCCACCAACTACTTTAAAAATAAATAACAAGTTCACGGCTGATAATTATGAAACTGCAACCGCGTTGCTCGACCACTTTTATCCCTCTGATCTACCCAACACCGATCCCCGACATCATGAGCTATTAGCCCATCTTGATGATATGTTGGACACTAAGGACGAGCCGCCCTTCACTTCAGAGGAGGTGCTGGAGCACTTGAATCTTATGAACCCCAACAAGGCCCCGGGGTTGGACAACCTAACCTCGGATATTTGTCTTCAGTTCGCTAAGAATTACCCACAATTATTAACTGATATATTGAACAGATGCCTTGCGCTCCAGCATTTTCCTGACTGCTGGAAGGTGGCTTATGTCAAAATCATTCCTAAACCAAGCAAGAGCGACTACGGAGAATTAAACTCTTTTCGACCTATAGGGCTGCTGCCTGTGTTTGGCAAACTGCTGGAAAGACTTTTCATCAAGCGCGTCACTTACTGGGCGGATAACAACAGCCATAGCTGTCCACGACAGTTTGGTTTCCGTGAGCAAACCAATTCGACCATGGCCATCGACACTGCGCTTGACGTGATCCGTCGGGCTAAAGGCAATGGAGAACTGGTAATTGCATTCTCCTTGGACATCAAAGCGGCTTTCGATAATGCCTGGTGGCCGGCACTGTTCCACAGGCTGAGAACAATTAATTGCCCACGCAACATCTATGGACTCATTCGTAGTTACGTTCGGAACCGCATAGTGACTCTTGATCACGCTGGGGTCAGAGTCACCAAGATGATGACCAAGGGGTGCATCCAGGGCTCTGCTTGCGGCCCAGTATTATGGAACATCATTCTCGATGAACTGCTTGGTGCGGAACTTCCGGCAGGTTGCCATATACAGGCATATGCAGATGATGTGTTTTTAGTTGTTACAGCTAAAGAGGTCCACCGGCTGGAGAGTGCAGCTAACGCTGCGCTCTCGCGTATAACTGACTGGGGGTCAAGTGTAAAATTGGTGTTTGGTCCCTCTAAAACACAAATGATCTCATTTACACCAGGTGCAAAGGCTGCAAAAATCATTATGGATGGACACACTTTAAAATTTTCCCCTGATATCAAATTGTTGGGTGTCATACTGGATGAAAAACTGCTATTCAATAAGCACATCCGGTATGTCATCAGCAAGGCGATTAAAATTTTCAACAAACTTTGTTTATACACCAGACCTACCTGGGGTGCTCACCCGGAGAATATACGCGCCATATACCAACACGTAATCGTACCTATTGTTACATATGCCGCTGGTATATGGGGACATGTCGTCTCGAAGAGAGGGGTCAGAAAGCGGCTGCAGAGTATGCAGCGAGGATTTGCCATCAAGGCGATTAAGGCATTTCGTACGGTCTCTACGACAGCTGCTCTGGCCCTAGCACAATTCATACCAATTGACCTAAAAATCAAGGAGGTTCATGCGGTGGAAAAGACTAGACTGTCTCGCACATCAGACTTTCTACCGCATGATATAACTCTTGAAAAACCAACTGCACCACACAAACTCTTGCACCCAAGTAAGAGGATCACTATTGATTATAACACCGTACACAGCCAGCAAGAGGTAGACACCGTCATCAGTCCTGACTCGGTCTGTATTTACACAGACGGCAGTAAGCAAGAGGACGGGGCGGTTGGGGCTGCCTTCGTTTGCTACGTGCCGGCGGTCAATTCACCCATCACTATTGTTAAGAAATATAAATTGCATGACTCATGTTCGGTGTTCCAGGCTGAGCTGCTTGCCATTCATAAGGCTTGCTACTGGACACTCAACAATAATAACAAGGAAACTGTCATATTCTCTGACTCACTTTCCTCTATCAAAGCCCTACAAAATAGAAGCAACACACACCCTATTGTTGTAGAAATCCATAAAATAATTCACGAAATCAAGAAGATTGGTAGCATTAAGCTAGTGTGGGTGAAAAGTCATGTGGGCATTGTGGGGAACGAGGTGGCGGACGAGGCTGCCAATGCTGGCTGTAAATTACACAAAGCACCAGACTACACACATTTTGCAATATCACACATTAAACACGTATTACGCAACAAACACTGGGCCCTATGGCAGACTCGCTATGAGAGTGCGGAACAGGGCAGGCACACTAAATCACATCTTCCCACACTTGACAACATCACCACACTCAATAAAATCACTTGTCCCAACTTTCACCTAACCCAAGTTCTCACCGGTCATGGCTTTCACAAGTCATACTTATACCGTTTTAAGATCACCCCTGATGACAGATGTCCATGCGACGAAATTTCAACCCAAACGTTGGAACATCTTTTGGAGAAGTGCCCCGCGTTCGGTGCACAAAGAGCCATCCACGAGACGATATGTGCCAGTGTGAGTGTGTCGCCCTATAAAATCATTGACTTATTAAAAAAAGAGTCCAGCTGGAACTCCTATATGACTTACATTAAGCATATATTTACTCGTCTTAAACATTTTAATAATAACAATTAGGATTTATACAACAGTTAATATACTACTTATTTCATTATATTTTATTTTCATTCTTGTTTATTCTATTCCAATTTTGTTTCTCTTAACCTCTTTTCATGTTATTTATTGTACATATTAAATTAAATCTAGCTATAAGATCTTTTATGTTATTTTGTTATTTCAATTAATTGTTTTAGGACCCGTCTAGTTAGTAGGTTCCATTTTACATCTTATACTATTATCTCTCTTTTTTTATACCGAGCAATAATAATTATTGCTCTCTACGAGTATAAAATATGCTATGATAACTAATTGCAGCGCCTAGAGACTATTGTAATCAACTACTACCATAAGTGATATTGTAAAATTGCAAAATTGTAAATTTAAGCTTTTATCATGACAGTGTGCCAACTGCAGAAATTATTATTTTAGTTTAAGTTGTCTTTTACTTTCTTATACTGTCTTCTACTATTTAGTTTAGACTACTGTTAGATTGTAAATAAAGGTTTTTTTTTTCTATGACAGCGTGCTAATATTAGAACTGTTATCTGGTATTACTTGTTTTCTGTCAGCATATATTTTATTTTACCATTTAGTTAAGTACAAAAATTGTATATAAAACATTTATTTTACTAATGACAGTGTGATAACTATAGCTATATTAATTTCTGTTCATATTTATTGCTTAACTTTCTTATTATTATTAATTTTCTCTTTTTTTTTTTTTTTAACTTTTACTCTTCAGCAAAGTGTACATTGACTGTATCAAATCGCAGTCAATTTGTATCATTTTGTATTTGTGGGAAAAAATATTATCATTATAAGAGCCTAACTTTAAGTAAAATTTGTGGAAATGATCAATACAGTGCCTCTGGAGGTGGTGTAACCCCCGGAGGAAAACAATAAAAAAAAAAAAAAAAAAAAAAAACCTAACCTAACCTAACCTAACCTAACCTGACCTGACCTGACCTGACCTGACCTGACCTGACCTGACCTGACCTGACCTGACCTGACCTGACCTGACCTGACCTGACCTGACCTGACCTGACCTGACCTGACCTGACCTGACCTGACCTGACCTGACCTGACCTGACCTGACCTGACCTGACCTGACCTGACCTGACCTGACCTGACCTGACCTGACCTGACCTGACCTGACCTGACCTGACCTGACCTGACCTGACCTGACCTGACCTGACCTGACCTGACCTGACCTGACCTGACCTGACCTGACCTGACCTGACCTGACCTGACCTGACCTGACCTGACCTGACCTGACCTGACCTGACCTGACCTGACCTGACCTGACCTGACCTGACCTGACCTGACCTAACCTAACCTAACCAGCTTTTATTGATGAATTTAAGTAAGAAATAGACTGAAAATATGAAAATTAAATATATTACGTTACGAATTTACTGAGAAAACTGTAAGGAAATGTGGAGAGCAACTAACTACACAATTAAAGGAAGATTTGAACGAAAAATACCAATTTTTAGAAAAGTTATTAGCGAATTTATAGTTGAATTTATGTGATTGTATTGATTGAAAACTATACCTCGGTTTAGGTAAACAGTGATTTTTTTCCAGTTCTGTATGTTTTATAAAGCAAATAAAAGTGCAGATGGTAGTATTTACACTAGACGGACCTAATAAAAGCAAAAAGAGCGAAAGAAATGAAGATTTGAAAAATTTTAAAAATTTTAGGAAATTACGATTATGGGAAAAGGAATTATGTGGAAATCAATATTTTAGCGGTAGAAATTTATTATAAAAACTATAGATAAATATGAGGAGCGGTTAAATACACTATTAACAAAGAAAATTTAAACGGAAAAGGCCACTTTTCAGCCGAGTTATAGATGAACACGTGTTTTTATTGATGAATTCACGTAAATAAGAGACTGAAAATATGAAAATTATACGTATAACGTTAGGAGTTAACCAAGAAAACTGTATAGAATTACAGGGGGCAGTTAAGTAAACTATTTAAATAGAAAATTTAAAAGTAAAAGGCCAATTTTCAGCCGTGCTATAGATGAATACTTGTTTTTTTTTGATGAATTTAAGTAAGAAATAGACTGAAAATATGAAAATTAAATATATAACGTTACGAATTTACTGAGAAAACTATAAGAAAATGTGGGGAGCAATTAACTACACAATTAAAAGAAGATTTGAACGAAAAATACAAATTTTTAGAAAAGTTATTAGCGAATTTATAGTTGAATTTATGTGATTGTATTCATTGACCACTATACCTCGGTTTAGGTAAATAGTGATTTTTTTCAGTTCTGTATGTTTTATAAAACAAATAAGAGTGCAGATGGTAGTTTCTACACTAGACGGACCTAATAAAAGCAAAAAGAGCGAAAGAAATGAAGATTTGAAAAATTTTAAAAATTTTAGGAAATTACGATTATGGGAAAAGGAATTATGTGGAAATCAATATTTTAGCGGTAGAAATTTATTATAAAAACTATAGATAAATATGGGGAGCGGTTAAATACACTATTAACAAAGAAAATTTAAACGGAAAAGGCCACTTTTCAGCCGAGTTATAGATGAATACGTGTTTTTATTGATGAATTCACGTAAATAAGAGACTGAAAATATGAAAGTTATATGTATAACGTTAGGAATTAACCAAGAAAACTGTATAGGATTACGGGGGGCAGTTAATTAAACTATTTAAATAGAAAATTTAAAAGGAAAAAGCCACTTTTCAGCCGAGTTATAGATGAATACGTGTTTTATTGAGGAATTCACGTAAGTAAGAGACTGAAAATATGAAAATTATATATATAACGTTAGGAATTAACCAAGAAAAGTATATAGGATTACGAAGGGCAATTAGTTACACTATTTAAACAGAAACTTTAAAAGTAAAAGGCCAATTTTCAGCCGTGCTATAGATGAATACTTGTTTTTTTTTTTGATGAATTTAAGTAAGAAATAGACTGAAAATATGAAAATTAAATATATAACGTTACGAATTTACTGAGAAAACTATAAGGAAATGTGGGGAGCAATTAACTACACAATTAAAGGAAAATTTGAACGAAAAATACCAATTTTTACAAAAGTTATTAGCGAATTTATAGTTGAATTTATGTGATTGTATTGATTGACCACTATACCTCGGTTTAGATAAATAGTGATTTTTTCCAGGTCTGTATGTTTTATAAAGCAAATAAGAATGCAGATGGTAGTTTCTACACTAGATGGACCTATTGATGAATTCACGTAAATAAGAGACTGAAAATATGAAAATTATATATATAACGTTAGGAACTAAACCAAGAAAACTGTATAGGATTACGGGGGGCAGTTAGTTACACTATTTAAATAGAAAACTTAAAAGGAAAAGGCCAATTTTCAGCCGAGTTATAGATGAGTACGTGTTTTTATTGATGAATTCACGTAAATAAGAGACATAAAATATGAAAATTATATATACAACGTTAGGAACTAACCAAGAAAAATATATAGCATTAGGGGGGGCAATTGGTTACACCATTTAAATAGAAAATTTAGGATGAAAAGGCCTCTTTTCAGCCGTGCAATAGATGAATACGTACGTACGTCTTACTTAAATTCATCAATAAAAACAAGTATTCATCTATAGCACGGCTGAAAATTGGCCTTTTCCTTTTTAATTTTCTATTTAAATTGTTAAAATAGTTGCCTCCCGTAATCCTATATAGTTTTCTTGGTGAATTCCTAACGTTATATATATATATATATATATATATATATATATATATATATATATATAATTTTCAGTCTATTATTTACGTGAATTCATTAATAAAAACACATATTCATCTATAACTCGGCTGAAAAGTGGCCTTTTCCTTTTAAATCTTCTATTTAAATAGTGTAACTAACTGCCCCCCGTAATCCTATACAGTTTTCTTGGTTAATTCCTAACGTTATATATATATATATATATATATATATATATATATATATATATATATATATATATATATATAATTTTCATATTTTCAGTCTCTTATTTACGTGAATTCATCAATAAAAACACGAATTCATCTATAACTCGGCTGAAAAATGGCCTTTTCTTTGTTAGTAGTGTATTTAACCGCCCCCCGTATTTCTCCATAAGTTTAATAATAAATTTCTACCGCTAAAATATTGATTTCCACATAATTCCTTTTCCCATAATCGTAATTTTCTAAAATTTTTAAAATTTTTCAAATCTTCATTTCTTTCGCTCTTTTTGCTTTTATTGGGTCCGTCTAGTGTAAAAACTACCATCTGCACTTTTATTTGCTTTATAAAACATACAGAACTGGAAAAAAATCACTGTTTACCTAAACCGAGGTATAGTTGTCAATCAATACAATCACATAAATTCAACTATAAATTCGCTAATAACTTTTCTAAAAATTGGTATATTTCGTTCAAATCTTCTTCAAATTGTGTAGTTACTGGCTTCCCACATTTCCTTATAGTTTTCTCTGTAAATTCGTAACGTTATATATTTAATTTTCATATTTTCACTCTACTTCTTACTTAAATTCATCAATAAAAACACGTATTCATCTATTGCACGGCTGAAAAGAGGCCTTTTTCTCTTAAATTTTCTATTTAAATAGTGTTACTAATTGCCTTCGTAATCCTATATAGTTTTCTTGGTTTGTTCCTAACGTTGTATATATAATTTTCATATTTTCAGTCTCTTATTTACGTGAATTCATCAATAAAAACACGTATTCATCTATTGCACGGCTGAAAAGACGCCTTTTCGTCTTAAATTTTCTATTTAAATAGTGTAACTAATTGCCCCCCGTAATGCTATATATTTTTCCTGGTTAGTTCCTAACGTTGTATATATAATTTTCATATTTTATGTCTCTTATTTACGTGAATTCATCAATAAAAACACGTACTCATCTATAACTCGGCTGAAAATTGGCCTTTTCCTTTTAAATTTTCTATTTAAATAGTGTAACTAACTGCCCCCCGTAATTCTATACAGTTTTCTTGGTTAATTCCTAACGTTATATATATAATTTTCATATTTTCAGTCTCTTATTTACGTGAATTCATCAATAAAAACACGTATTCATCTATAACTCGGCTGAAAAGTGGCCTTTTCCGTTTAAATTTACTTTGTTAATAGTGTATTTAACCGCCCCTCTGTATTTATCTATAGTTTTTATACTAAATTTCTACCGCAAAAATATTGATTTCTACATAATTGCTTTTCCCATAATCGTAATTTCCTAAAATTTTTAAAATTTTTCAAATCTTCATTTCTTTCGCTCTTTTTGCTTTTATTAGGTCCATCTAGTGTAGAAACTACCATCTGCACTCTTATTTGCTTTATAAAACATACAGAACTGGAAAAAATCACTATTTATCTAAACCGAGGTATAGTGGTCAATCAATACAATCACATAAATTCAACTATAAATTCGCTAATAACTTTTCTAAAAATTGGTATTTTTCGTTCAAATCTTCCTTTAATTGTGTAGTTAATTGCTCCCCACATTTCCTTATAGTTTTCTCAGTAAATTCGTAACGTTATATATTTAATTTTCATATTTTCAGTCTATTTCTTACTTAAACTCATCAAAAAAAAAAACAAGTATTCATCTATAGCACGGCTGAAAATTGTCCTTTTAGTTTTAAATTTTCTATTTAAATAGTGTAACTAATGGCCCCTCGTCATCCTATATACTTTTCTTGGTTAATTCCTAACGTTATATATATAATTTTCATATTTTCAGTCTCTTACTTACGTGAATTCCTCAATAAAGCACGTATTCATCTATAACTCGGCTGAAAAGTGGCTTTTTCCTTTTAAATGTTCTATTTAAATAGTTTAATTAACTGCCCTTCGTAATCCTATACAGATTTCTTGGTTAATTCCTAACGTTATATATATAATTTTCATATTTTCGTTCTCTTATTTACGTGAATTCATCAATAAAAACAAGTATTCATCTATAACTCGGCTGAAAAGTGGCCTTTTCCGTTTAAATTTTCTTTGTTAATAGTGTTTTTAACCACCCCCCGTATTTACTCATAAGTTTTATAATAAATTTCTACCGCTAAAATATTGATTTCCATATAATTCGTTTTCCCCTAATCGTAATTTCCTAAAATTTTTAAAATTTTTCAAATCCTATTTCTTTCGCTCTTTTTGCTTTTATTAGGTCCGTCTAGTGTAGAAACTACCATCTGCATTCTCATTTGCTTTAGAAAACATACATAAGAGGTATAGTGGTCAATCAATACAATCACATAAATTCAACTATAAATTCGCTAAAAACTTTTCTAAAAATTGGTATTTTTCGTTCAAATCTCCTTTTAATTGTGTAGTTAACTGCTCTCCACATTTCCTTACAGTTTTCTCAGTAAATTCGTAACGTTATGTATTTAATTTTCATATTTTCAGTCTATTTCTTACTTAAATTCATCAATAAAAACAAGTATTCATCTATAGCACGGCTGAAAATTGGCCTTTTCCTTTTTAATTAAAATAGTTGCCTCCCGTAATCCTATATAGTTTTCTTGGTGAATTCCTAACGTTATATATATATATAATTTTCATATTTTCCGTCTCTTATTTACGTGAATTCATTAATAAAAACACATATTCATCTATAACTCGGCTGAAAAGTGGCCTTTTCCTTTTAAATCTTCTATTTAAATAGTGTAACTAACTGCCCCCCGTAATCCTATACAGTTTTCTTGGTTAATTCCTAACGTTGTATATATAATTTTCATATTTTATGTCTCTTATTTACGTGAATTCATCAATAAAAACACGTACTCATCTATAACTCGGCTGAAAATTGGCCTTTTCCTTTTAAATTTTCTATTTAAATAGTGTAACTAACTGCCCCCCGTAATCCTATACAGTTTTCTTTGTTAATTCCTAACGTTATATATATAATTTTCATATTTTCAGTCTCTTATTTACGTGAATTCATCAATAAAAACACGTATTCATCTATAACTCGGCTGAAAAGTGGCCTTTTCCGTTTAAATTTTCTTTGTTAATAGTGTATTTAACCGCCCCTCTGTATTTATCTATAGTTTTTATACTAAATTTCTACCGCAAAAATATTGATTTCTACATAATTGCTTTTCCCATAATCGTAATTTCCTAAAATTTTTAAAATTTTTCAAATCTTCATTTCTTTCGCTCTTTTTGCTTTTATAAGGTCCGTCTAGTGTAAAAACTACCATCTGCACTTTTATTTGCTTTATAAAACATACAGAACTGGAAAAAAATCACTGTTTACCTAAACCGAGGTATAGTTGTCAATCAATACAATCACGTAAATTCAACTATTAATTCGCTAATAACTTTTCTAAAAATTGGTATATTTCGTTCAAATCTTCTTCAAATTGTGTAGTTACTGGCTCCCCACATTTCCTTATAGTTTTTTCTGTAAATTCGTAACGTTATATATTTAATTTTCATATTTTCACTCTACTTCTTACTTAAATTCATCAATAAAAACAGGTATTCATCTATTGCACGGCTGAAAAGAGGCCTTTTTCTCTTAAATTTTCTATTTAAATAGTGTAACTAATTGCCTTCGTAATCCTATATAGTTTTCTTGGTTTGTTCCTAACGTTGTATATATAATTTTCATATTTTCAGTCTCTTATTTACGTGAATTCATCAATAAAAACACGTATTCATCTATTGCACGGCTGAAAAGAGGCCTTTTCGTCTTAAATTTTCTATTTAAATAGTGTAACTAATTGCCCCCCGTAATGCTATATATTTTTCTTGGTTAGTTCCTAACGTTGTATATATAATTTTCATATTTTATGTCTCTTATTTACGTGAATTCATCAATAAAAACACGTACTCATCTGTAACTCGGCTGAAAATTGGCCTTTTTCTTTTAAGTTTTCTATTTAAATAGGGTAACTAACTGCCCCCCGTAATTCTATACAGTTTTCTTGGTTTAATTCCTAACGATATATATATAATTTTCATATTTTCAGTCTCTTATTTACGTGAATTCATCAATAAAAACAAGTATTCATCTATAACTCGGCTGAAAAGTGGCCTTTTCCGTTTAAATTTTCTTTGTTAATAGTGTTTTTAACCGCCCCCCGTATTTATTTATAAGTTTTATAATAAATTTCTACCGCTAAAATATTGATTTCCATATAATTCGTTTTCCCCTAATCGTAATTTCCTAAAATTTTTAAAATTTTTCAAATCCTATTTCTTTCGCTCTTTTTGCTTTTATTAGGTCCGTCTAGTGTAGAAACTACCATCTGCATTCTTATTTGCTTTAGAAAACATACAGAACTGGAAAAAATCACTATTTACCTAAACCGAGATATAGTGGTCAATCAATACAATCACATAAATTCAACTATAAATTCGCTAATAACTTTTCTAAAACTTGGTATTTTTCGTTCAAATCTTCCTTTAATTGTGTAGTTAATTGCTCCCCACATTTCCTTATAGTTTTCTCAGTAAATTCGTAGCGTTATATATTTAATTTTCATATTTTCAGTCTATTTCTTACTTAAATTCATCAAAAAAAACAAGTATTCATCTATAGCACGGCTGAAAATTGGCCTTTTACTTTTAAATTTTCTATTTAAATAGTTTAATTAACTGCCCCCTTTAATCCTATACAGATTTCTTGGTTAATTCCTAGCGTTATAAATATAATTTTCATATTTTCAGTCTCTTATATACGTGAATTCATCAATAAAAACACGTATTCATCTATAACTCGGCTAAAAAGTGGCCTTTTCCGTTTAAATTTTCTTTGTTAATAGTGTATTTAACCGCCCCTCTGTATTTATCTATAGTTTTTATACTAAATTTCTACCGCAAAAATATTGATTTCTACATAATTGCTTTTCCCATAATCGTAATTTCCTAAAATTTTTAAAATTTTTCAAATCTTCATTTCTTTCGCTCTTTTTGCTTTTATTAGGTCCATCTAGTGTAGAAACTACCATCTGCACTCTTATTTGCTTTATAAAACATACAGAACTGGAAAAAATCACTATTTATCTAAACCGAGGTATAGTGGTCAATCAATACAATCACATAAATTCAACTATAAATTCGCTAATAACTTTTCTAAAAATTGGTATTTTTCGTTCAAATCTTCCTTTAATTGTGTAGTTAATTGCTCCCCACATTTCCTTATAGTTTTCTCAGTAAATTCGTAACGTTATATATTTAATTTTCATATTTTCAGTCTATTTCTTACTTAAATTCATCAATAAAAACAAGTATTCATCTATAGTACGGCTGAAAATTGGCCTTTTCCTTTTTAATTTTCTATTTAAATAGTTAAAATAGTTGCCTCCCGTAATCCTATATAGTTTTCTTGGTGAAATCCTAACGTTATATATATATATATATATATATATATATATATATATATATATATATATATATATAATTTTCATATTTTCAGTCTCTTATTTACGTGAATTCATTAATAAAAACACATATTCATCTATAACTCGGCTGAAAAGTGGCCTTTTCCTTTTAAATCTTCTATTTAAACAGTGTAACTAACTGCCCCCCGTAATCCTATACAGTTTTCTTGGTTAATTCCTAACGTTATAAATATATATATATATATATATATATATATATATATATATATATATATATATATATATATATATATATATAATTTTCATATTTTCAGTCTCTTATTTACGTGAATTCATCAATAAAAACACGAATTCATCTATAACTCTGCTGAAAAATGGCCTTTTCTTTGTTAGTAGTGTATTTAACCGCCCCCCGTATTTATCCATAAGTTTAATAATAAATTTCTACCGCTAAAATACTGATTTCCACATAATTCTTTTTCCCAAAATCGTAATTTCCTAAAATTTTTAAAATTTTTCAAATCTTCATTTCTTTCGCTCTTTTTGCTTTTATTAGGTCCGTCTAGTATAGAAACTACCATTTGCACTCTTATTTGCTTTATAAAACATACAGAACTGGAAAAAATCACTATTTACCTAAACCGAGGTATAGTGGTCAATCAATACAATCACATATATTCAACTATAAATTCGCTAATAACTTTTCTAAACATTGGTATTTTTCGTTTAAATCTTCTATATATTGTGTAGTTAATTGCTCTCCACATTTCCTTACAGTTTTCTCAGTAAATTCGTAACGTTATATATTTAATTTTCATATTTTCAGTCTATTTCTTACTTAAATTCATCAATAAAAACAAGTATTCATCTATAGCACGTCTGAAAATTGGCCTTTTCCTTTTAAAGGGGGATGCCCATATTAGGCCATGGAACACCCAACAATGTGCATTTGTTAAAAAAATATATCTTTATTTATGGTTATTAATCGCGGTATTCATTTATCCTAAAACAATGGGAATATTTTTGCACAAATTAAAAGTACCGAAAAGATAAAAATAAAATTAGGTAAATACGTAATTCATTAGTCTGTGAATAAAATAAAAAATGTTGCCAATCACAAAAATCATTAAAAAATCGATTCCCCTTTTCGATCGATTACTTATGGTGTCATTATTACAATGCTTATATGATCTTTCGATAATTATTACGATGTTATGATATAGGTTTAAAATAACCGTTGACAATGGATATTTATCCAAAGCAGTCGATACGCAACCGTTATTAACCAAATGTTTACCGACTACAGACGAAAAAGGATGGTTATGTTTTTACTGTGTGTGCGGATTAGGCTATGTTGAATCGTTTTTTGCTATGGTGCTTAAAACGTAGGATGCATTTTATTATTGAGGGAGCTACTATCAAAGAATATTTTATTCGCTTAACTCGTAAAGTACTTGACCAACTTTAAGAATTCTTTCACCATTAGATTGTTATGTATAATTTTAGATATCTAATATAGGGTTAATTTTATTATAGAGGTCGCTACTTTCAATGAATACGTTTTTTGGCTAATCTCAAAAATTACTAGACCGATTTTGAAAATTCTTTCACCATTACATTGCTAATGAGGGCGTTAGCTGTGTGATAAATTATATTATTACAATAAATAATTGTGAGATTAATATTTTCTAAATAAATAAAACTAAATACCTACCTAAGATGTTCAAATCCAATTATTATTTTTACAATTTAAGAATAGTATTTACACACTTTACTTACTCAGATTGATTATTGTAGATAAAGAGGTAATAAACCTAAAGTAAAAGAGCTCCGCTTAAACGAAAAAACTATTTATTAGAATAAAACTAAATGTTGAAAAAAAGTGGTTCAGTGCGAGTCGGACTCGCAGGCCCATGAAGAGTTCAGTAGTAACAAGCATATATTTTAAATCGAGTCAAAATACCACTATCATTGTCGCCAGCAACAAATTATTTTGTTTTTCATAGTGTTTGTATAAATAACAAAGTTGTTTTTGCGGTTCCTTAAAATGTGCTACTTGTATCAAAAAAAGGACTATTATACATTAAAGGGGTTTCTGTGGTTTATTCATTACCAAAGAGAAAAAACTTATTGCGCAAAATAGGTTTTTATTAATTTCAAGTCATCAAAAACGGCAGTCAACCATTAAAAACTAAAACAACCGTTGTTATAGGCTCGGTTGAATTCATTGACAACCTTCACATTTATAGTTATGATAATTAAACAAGCGAATTACTAGCTGATTTACCAAGAATTCTCTAAAGCATAACAAAACAATACAGTACAAGCTAACTGTTCTTAAAAATACATTTGAAATAGAGTTTCAATAAATAAAGGAAATTATATTTTAAAAAGCGTGCAGAACTTAAAACGCGTCAAAGATTATTCTTTTTATGATATTATTAATCGAATAAAAATCGATATCATTCCATAGATTTTATGACCGTTAAGTGGCAACATCGTATCCGACAGGTAGGCCGCTGTCACTGTTATGTCACAAGAATTAAATTACGTGTTGTTATCGTGTTATTGTTTTGTTGTAAAAGTAAAATGCAATTGTTGATCTCTCAACAATTGGTTCGAACACAGCAGGTAAATAGTTGGTACATATCACGATGTGGTATGTCTTCCTCTAAGAAATGCTTTATAACTGAGTTTACTTGAATAATATCAATATAATAATTGTAGCTTCTTTATTAGGTACAAGTTTCGTCGAGTACAGTGAACGTGTAGTGTGGCACTCGCAAAATGCACCAATAGTTCGTCTTGAACATCTATACATCAGCTGTGGCACTGACACTTATGAGAATAAGATCACACACATTGTTTGTCTTCGATTTTCCACGTGAGGAATTATTTGCGCCACGTGAGGTAAGTGTTTAACATGTTTAACATTTCAATTTATTAAATGTGATCCATATATCTGATAATTATACATGTTTTTACACTGATTGTATATCAACTCAAGAACTTGTTTTATTTTTTCACATCTGCCCTAGCTATATCTGACAAACATACTAGCTTATTTATGAGATTAACCAGTTTTATCAACTACCAAGAAAGGAGACAGTTGATTTTTCATTGTTTTTGGACTGCTGGTAGTCTGTCAGTCCTTAATTATTAAATAATACAGGGCATTAAATCCATCCTTGTGCAGTAACATTTAACTTGATAAATATTTTATTTATATTTGAGTTTGAAATATATCTATTTTATTTTTATTTTTTCACTTTGACTTCATTTTTTGTATTTTACATTGTTTCAGTTGTCATGCCGTGTATATCATAATTGCTGGCAATGAACTGATAGAACAGCATCATGTTCAACTGCAGAACGGGAACCATCTGAATCATCTAGTCCGTCCTCGTTGCAATCTGAAGTGAGTAATGTATTGCACCCAGAACAACAAAGCTTAGATCATACATCACACAGTGTACTGCTAACTAATTATATAAAAGCACAATGTTTTTTACCAGGTTGTAACAGTTCCATCAGCATTGCAAGTATGTCTCTTTTGTGATTAACTACATTTTGCGATAACAAACATACATAGTGACAAGTACTATGTATGTGTGTTATACTTGGTAGAGCCATGCTGCAGTTATATTAGAAGTATAGTTGTAGCATGAATGGGTCGGCTCGACCGGGGAAGGAGCACCCTCTCACAGAATACCAGCGTGAAATAGCAGCTTAATGCTGCTGTGTTTTGTATGGTGAGTGTAGAGAACCGGAGACCCTTTTTACTGGAAACGAGAAAATGATCTTAGTCCTCATGGGTGACAACGCATCTGCATTTTGATTTGTAATCGAGGATAGATGTGGATGTCTAAGGTTCGCAGAAATGTCTCCAGCAGATGGTGAATCTCAGTTAATGACAAGATATGCTAATAAATCCAGAGCCGTGACTATGTGTCGATATGGGTAGTAGAGGTGGTGAATGGCATTTTTAAAACTGAATTTAAAATATTTCATCAAAATTACTTTAACAGGGCTTCTACACATTTGATGATAGACTGCTGTGGCTTCTGCTATAGTTAATAAATTCCACACAAAAATAAGGGACAGGGATGATGCGGCTCAAATACTTGAAATAGTTCATCAAAATATGGAGACAAATAATGATTTTTCTGAGTATGCTAGGGAAAACAATCTAAATAGAGCTAGGGCAGGCAGACTTTAGAAATATAAATGTAGACTTTAAAATGTTAGGGAATTTCCTGTTTTAACTTACAGCGACTTAATATTAATTGCTTGTGTCACATACCAATTAAAGCAAGCTCGCTACTATTATGGTGAGCATATAAGATTTAATGGTTGCTACCGGATAGAACTCTGTAATAACCAGAGGAGCAGCATTATGGAAGGAATAAAGTTAAGCCCTAGCTGATCTTTACTTAGGGCTAGAATTGCAAGTCATCACTATTAGTCGTAAAGTGTATTTTATTATATAAATTCTATATAATATCTAATATATAAATTCTTTTTTATGAAGGATGCTTGGTACTACCACCTGCTTAGGACCCTGTAATTAATGAAATTAAAAACCCAAGCATACCACTGCAAGACTTCTAGACACAGTAAGTTCATTCTGTAGATCGGACAATAAATAAAAATTAAAAATCTGAAGGTACTCCGGGTTAACACTGACATTGGGACGTCGGTCACCTCAGTCTGCCGTAACCATGGGTGCTGGAAAGCACCCGAAATGTCTGCAATTAAAAATCAAAGAAATAAAACGCGATAAAATCGATAAAAATAGTTGTTAAAAAAACTGCATTTGTGAAAGTAAAAACTTCAAATATTTTCAAAACCCCGACTTTTTTTAAAGCAATTCCTTTACCATTTCATTGTTTTAATTGCATATTATCATATCTATATGCTTTTATATGTGGGCACTCATGGCCGAAGTGTCTATGAAGACTGGGCATTCCCCTTTTCTATTTAAATAGTGTAACTAACTGCCCCCCGTAATCCTATACAGTTTTCTTGGTTAATTCCTAACGTTATATATATATATATATATATATATATATATATATATATATATATATATATATATACATATATATATATATATATAATTTTTATATTTTCTGTCTCTTATTTACGTGAATTCATCAATGAAAACAGGTATTCATCTATAACTCGGCTGAAAAGTGGCCTTTTCCGTTTAAATTTTCTTTGTTAATAGTGTATTTAACCGCCCCTCGTATTCATCTATAGTTTTTATAGTAAATTTCTACCGCTAAAATATCCTGTAATATATAAATAATCCTGTATAGGATTACGGGGGGCTCATAGCCCCCCGTAATCCTATACAGTTTTCTTGGTTAATTCCTAACGTTATATATATAATTTTCATATTTTCAGTCTCTTATTTACGTGAATTCATCAATAAAAACACGTATTCATCTATAACTCGGCTGAAAAGTGGCCTTTTCCGTTTAAATTTTCTTTGTTAATAGTGTATTTAACCGCTCCCCATATTTATCTATAGTTTTTATGCAATAGTGGCGATGAACGGTCCACTATTAACAGACTCCGAGTGGTTTCAAGGTGGAGAAATGAAACGACTGTTTATGTAAGTCCGACTGGAGTACGAATATGGACTGTGGACTGGAATGCATATATTTTCATCTTGCCTATATTTATATGGCTGGCTCACAATTGATTTGCCAATGGTAATTATTTTTATTGTACATAGCCAATTATACTGCTTACATTATGACCAATGAAAATGAATCAAAATGTATTACTATTATGTACGTTTCGTTTCCCGGCGTGAGACTTGTGTGTTGTTCACGAAGCTACTTTGCTGGATCGGGCTATATAAGACATGCAGGTCGGTGCGCGCGCGTAGTCGGCGAGCGGCGGCGGCGTGGGATACAGCTCCGGAACTGCAAGGAGAAGCGAGCTGCGGTGTTGAAGAAACGGCTCCCCATTGGTCGACGGATACGTGACGATAGCGGCGTGTGAAGTCGATGTGGCGCTGAATAATATTTGCGGCTGCTTCTTGTTTCTTTATAAGAACGTCAAATTATCTATATGCAGTCCGCAGTATCTCAGTAGCCAGGGATAGTTAGAAAATAAATAAATAATAATATTCCACAACTATCACACAACGCCATCTAGTCCCAAGCTAAGCAGACCTTGTGTTATGGGTACTGGACCACTGATAAACATACTTATATATTTCTAAATACATAAATATTATAGATAAATTACACCCAGACACAGAACAAATGATCGTGCTCATCACACAAACATTTGTCCTGGGTGGGAATCGAACCCACGACCTCCGGCATAGCAGTCAGGGTCACTAACCACTAGACCAACAGGCCTGTCAATAAATGTTTTTTATCTTCGCCTTCCGCGTTATGGTAGCAGCAGAGTATATATTATTTATTCCCGTTTAGGGCTGATTAGTCTGGCTGCTACATTTATAATAAATTTCTACCGCTAAAATATTGATTTCCACATAATTAGTTTTCCCATAACCGTAATTTCCTAAAATTTTTAAAATTTTTCAAATCTTCATTTCATTCGCTCTTTTTGCTTTTATTAGGTCCGTCTAGTGTAAAAACTACCATCTGCACTTTTATTTGCTTTATAAAACATACAGAACTGGAAAAAAATCACTGTTTACCTAAACCGAGGTATAGTTGTCAATCAATACAATCACGTAAATTCAACTATTAATTCGCTAATAACTTTTCTAAAAATTGGTATATTTCGTTCAAATCTTCTTCAAATTGTGTAGTTACTGGCTCCCCACATTTCCTTATAGTTTTTTCTGTAAATTCGTAACGTTATATATTTAATTTTCATATTTTCACTCTACTTCTTACTTAAATTCATCAATAAAAACAGGTATTCATCTATTGCACGGCTGAAAAGAGGCCTTTTTCTCTTAAATTTTCTATTTAAATAGTGTAACTAATTGCCTTCGTAATCCTATATAGTTTTCTTGGTTTGTTCCTAACGTTGTATATATAATTTTCATATTTTCAGTCTCTTATTTACGTGAATTCATCAATAAAAACACGTATTCATCTATTGCACGGCTGAAAAGAGGCCTTTTCGTCTTAAATTTTCTATTTAAATAGTGTAACTAATTGCCCCCCGTAATGCTATATATTTTTCTTGGTTAGTTCCTAACGTTGTATATATAATTTTCATATTTTATGTCTCTTATTTACGTGAATTCATCAATAAAAACACGTACTCATCTGTAACTCGGCTGAAAATTGGCCTTTTTCTTTTAAGTTTTCTATTTAAATAGGGTAACTAACTGCCCCCCGTAATTCTATACAGTTTTCTTGGTTTAATTCCTAACGATATATATATAATTTTCATATTTTCAGTCTCTTATTTACGTGAATTCATCAATAAAAACACGTATTCATCTATAACTCGGCTGAAAAGTGGCCTTTTCCGTTTAAATTTTCTTTGTTAATAGTGTATTTAACCGCCCCTCTGTATTTATCTATAGTTTTTATACTATATTTCTACCGCAAAAATATTGATTTCTACATAATTGCTTTCCCCATAATCGTAATTCCCTAAAAATTTTAAAATTTTTCAAATCTTCATTTCTTTCGCTCTTTTTGCTTTTATTAGGTCCATCTAGTGTAGAAACTACCATCTGCATTCTTATTTGCTTTATAAAACATACAGAACTGGAAAAAATCACTATTTATCTAAACCGAGGTATAGTGGTCAATCAATACAATCACATAAATTCAACTATAAATTCGCTAATAACTTTTCTAAAAATTGGAATTTTTCGTTCAAATCTTCCTTTAATTGTGTAGTTAATTGCTCCCCACATTTACTTATAGTTTTCTCAGTAAATTCGTAACGTTATATATTTAATTTTCATATTTTCAGTCTATTTCTTACTTAAATTCATCAAAAAAAAACAAGTATTCATCTATAGCACGGCTGAAAATTGGCCTTTTACTTTTAAATTTTCTGTTTAAATAGTGTAACTAATTGCCCTTCGTAATCCTATATACTTTTCTTGGTTAATTCCTAACGTTATATATATAATTTTCATATTTTCAGTCTCTTACTTACGTGAATTCCTCAATAAAACACGTATTCATCTATAACTCGGCTGAAAAGTGGCTTTTTCCTTTTAAATTTTCTATTTAAATAGTTTAATTAACTGCCCCCCGTAATCCTATACAGTTTTCTTGGTTAATTCCAAACGTTATACATATAACTTTCATATTTTCAGTCTCTTATTTACGTGAATTCATCAATAAAAACACGTATTCATCTATTGCACGGCTGAAAAGAGGCCTTTTCGTCTTAAATTTTCTATTTAAATAGTGTAACTAATTGCCCCCCGTAATGCTTTATATTTTTCTTGGTTAGTTCCTAACGTTGTATATATAATTTTCATATTTTATGTCTCTTATTTACGTGAATTCATCAATAAAAACACGTACTCATCTATAACTCGGCTGAAAATTGGCCTTTTCCTTTTAAGTTTTCTATGTAAATAGGGTAACTAACTGCCCCCCATAATTCTATACAGTTTTCTTGGTTTAATTCCTAACGTTATATATATAATTTTCATATTTTCAGTCTCTTATTTACGTGAATTCATCAATAAAAACACGTATTCATCTATAACTCGGCTGAAAAGTGGCCTTTTCCGTTTAAATTTTCTTATTAATAGTGTATTTAACCGCCCCTCTGTATTTATCTATAGTTTTTATACTAAATTTCTACCGCAAAAATATTGATTTCTACATAATTGCTTTCCCCATAATCGTAATTCCCTAAAAATTTTAAAATTTTTCAAATCTTCATTTCTTTCGCTCTTTTTGCTTTTATTAGGTCCATCTAGTGTAGAAACTACCATCTGCATTCTTATTTGCTTTATAAAACATACAGAACTGGAAAAAATCACTATTTATCTAAACCGAGGTATAGTGGTCAATCAATACAATCACATAAATTCAACTATAAATTCGCTAATAACTTTTCTAAAAATTGGTATTTTTCGTTCAAATCTTCCTTCAATTGTGTAGTTAATTGCTCCCCACATTTCCTTATAGTTTTCTCAGTTAATTCGTAACGTTATATATTTAATTTTCATATTTTCAGTCTATTTCTTACTTAAATTCATCAAAAAAAAAACAAGTATTCATCTATAGCACGGCTGAAAATTGGCCTTTTACTTTTAAATTTTCTGTTTAAATAGTGTAACTAATTGCCCTTCGTAATCCTATATACTTTTCTTGGTTAATTCCTAACGTTATATATATAATTTTCATATTTTCAGTCTCTTACTTACGTGAATTCCTCAATAAAACACGTATTCATCTATAACTCGGCTGAAAAGTGGCTTTTTCCTTTTAAATTTTCTATTTAAATAGTTTATTTAACTGCCCCCCGTAATCCTATACAGTTTTCTTGGTTAATTCCAAACGTTATACATATAACTTTCATATTTTCAGTCTCTTATTTACGTGAATTCATCAATAAAAACACGTATTTATTTATAACTCGGCTGAAAAGTGGCCTTTTCCGTTTAAATTTTCTTTGTTAATAGTGTATTTAACCGCCCCTCGTATTCATCTATAGTTTTTATAGTAAATTTCTACCGCTAAAATATCCTGTAATATATAAATAATCCTGTATAGGATTACGGGGGGCTCATAGCCCCCCGTAATCCTATACAGTTTTCTTGGTTAATTCCTAACGTTATATATATAATTTTCATATTTTCAGTCTCTTATTTACGTGAATTCATCAATAAAAACACGTATTCATCTATAACTCGGCTGAAAAGTGGCCTTTTCCGTTTAAATTTTCTTTGTTAATAGTGTATTTAACCGCTCCCCATATTTATCTATAGTTTTTATGCAATAGTGGCGATGAACGGTCCACTATTAACAGACTCCGAGTGGTTTCAAGGTGGAGAAATGAAACGACTGTTTATGTAAGTCCGACTGGAGTACGAATATGGACTGTGGACTGGAATGCATATATTTTCATCTTGCCTATATTTATATGGCTGGCTCACAATTGATTTGCCAATGGTAATTATTTTTATTGTACATAGCCAATTATACTGCTTACATTATGACCAATGAAAATGAATCAAAATGTATTACTATTATGTACGTTTCGTTTCCCGGCGTGAGACTTGTGTGTTGTTCACGAAGCTACTTTGCTGGATCGGGCTATATAAGACATGCAGGTCGGTGCGCGCGCGTAGTCGGCGAGCGGCGGCGGCGTGGGATACAGCTCCGGAACTGCAAGGAGAAGCGAGCTGCGGTGTTGAAGAAACGGCTCCCCATTGGTCGACGGATACGTGACGATAGCGGCGTGTGAAGTCGATGTGGCGCTGAATAATATTTGCGGCTGCTTCTTGTTTCTTTATAAGAACGTCAAATTATCTATATGCAGTCCGCAGTATCTCAGTAGCCAGGGATAGTTAGAAAATAAATAAATAATAATATTCCACAACTATCACACAACGCCATCTAGTCCCAAGCTAAGCAGACCTTGTGTTATGGGTACTGGACCACTGATAAACATACTTATATATTTCTAAATACATAAATATTATAGATAAATTACACCCAGACACAGAACAAATGATCGTGCTCATCACACAAACATTTGTCCTGGGTGGGAATCGAACCCACGACCTCCGGCATAGCAGTCAGGGTCACTAACCACTAGACCAACAGGCCTGTCAATAAATGTTTTTTATCTTCGCCTTCCGCGTTATGGTAGCAGCAGAGTATATATTATTTATTCCCGTTTAGGGCTGATTAGTCTGGCTGCTACATTTATAATAAATTTCTACCGCTAAAATATTGATTTCCACATAATTAGTTTTCCCATAACCGTAATTTCCTAAAATTTTTAAAATTTTTCAAATCTTCATTTCATTCGCTCTTTTTGCTTTTATTAGGTCCGTCTAGTGTAAAAACTACCATCTGCACTTTTATTTGCTTTATAAAACATACAGAACTGGAAAAAAATCACTGTTTACCTAAACCGAGGTATAGTTGTCAATCAATACAATCACGTAAATTCAACTATTAATTCGCTAATAACTTTTCTAAAAATTGGTATATTTCGTTCAAATCTTCTTCAAATTGTGTAGTTACTGGCTCCCCACATTTCCTTATAGTTTTTTCTGTAAATTCGTAACGTTATATATTTAATTTTCATATTTTCACTCTACTTCTTACTTAAATTCATCAATAAAAACAGGTATTCATCTATTGCACGGCTGAAAAGAGGCCTTTTTCTCTTAAATTTTCTATTTAAATAGTGTAACTAATTGCCTTCGTAATCCTATATAGTTTTCTTGGTTTGTTCCTAACGTTGTATATATAATTTTCATATTTTCAGTCTCTTATTTACGTGAATTCATCAATAAAAACACGTATTCATCTATTGCACGGCTGAAAAGAGGCCTTTTCGTCTTAAATTTTCTATTTAAATAGTGTAACTAATTGCCCCCCGTAATGCTATATATTTTTCTTGGTTAGTTCCTAACGTTGTATATATAATTTTCATATTTTATGTCTCTTATTTACGTGAATTCATCAATAAAAACACGTACTCATCTGTAACTCGGCTGAAAATTGGCCTTTTTCTTTTAAGTTTTCTATTTAAATAGGGTAACTAACTGCCCCCCGTAATTCTATACAGTTTTCTTGGTTTAATTCCTAACGATATATATATAATTTTCATATTTTCAGTCTCTTATTTACGTGAATTCATCAATAAAAACACGTATTCATCTATAACTCGGCTGAAAAGTGGCCTTTTCCGTTTAAATTTTCTTTGTTAATAGTGTATTTAACCGCCCCTCTGTATTTATCTATAGTTTTTATACTATATTTCTACCGCAAAAATATTGATTTCTACATAATTGCTTTCCCCATAATCGTAATTCCCTAAAAATTTTAAAATTTTTCAAATCTTCATTTCTTTCGCTCTTTTTGCTTTTATTAGGTCCATCTAGTGTAGAAACTACCATCTGCATTCTTATTTGCTTTATAAAACATACAGAACTGGAAAAAATCACTATTTATCTAAACCGAGGTATAGTGGTCAATCAATACAATCACATAAATTCAACTATAAATTCGCTAATAACTTTTCTAAAAATTGGAATTTTTCGTTCAAATCTTCCTTTAATTGTGTAGTTAATTGCTCCCCACATTTACTTATAGTTTTCTCAGTAAATTCGTAACGTTATATATTTAATTTTCATATTTTCAGTCTATTTCTTACTTAAATTCATCAAAAAAAAACAAGTATTCATCTATAGCACGGCTGAAAATTGGCCTTTTACTTTTAAATTTTCTGTTTAAATAGTGTAACTAATTGCCCTTCGTAATCCTATATACTTTTCTTGGTTAATTCCTAACGTTATATATATAATTTTCATATTTTCAGTCTCTTACTTACGTGAATTCCTCAATAAAACACGTATTCATCTATAACTCGGCTGAAAAGTGGCTTTTTCCTTTTAAATTTTCTATTTAAATAGTTTAATTAACTGCCCCCCGTAATCCTATACAGTTTTCTTGGTTAATTCCAAACGTTATACATATAACTTTCATATTTTCAGTCTCTTATTTACGTGAATTCATCAATAAAAACACGTATTCATCTATTGCACGGCTGAAAAGAGGCCTTTTCGTCTTAAATTTTCTATTTAAATAGTGTAACTAATTGCCCCCCGTAATGCTTTATATTTTTCTTGGTTAGTTCCTAACGTTGTATATATAATTTTCATATTTTATGTCTCTTATTTACGTGAATTCATCAATAAAAACACGTACTCATCTATAACTCGGCTGAAAATTGGCCTTTTCCTTTTAAGTTTTCTATGTAAATAGGGTAACTAACTGCCCCCCATAATTCTATACAGTTTTCTTGGTTTAATTCCTAACGTTATATATATAATTTTCATATTTTCAGTCTCTTATTTACGTGAATTCATCAATAAAAACACGTATTCATCTATAACTCGGCTGAAAAGTGGCCTTTTCCGTTTAAATTTTCTTATTAATAGTGTATTTAACCGCCCCTCTGTATTTATCTATAGTTTTTATACTCAATTTCTACCGCAAAAATATTGATTTCTACATAATTGCTTTCCCCATAATCGTAATTCCCTAAAAATTTTAAAATTTTTCAAATCTTCATTTCTTTCGCTCTTTTTGCTTTTATTAGGTCCATCTAGTGTAGAAACTACCATCTGCATTCTTATTTGCTTTATAAAACATACAGAACTGGAAAAAATCACTATTTATCTAAACCGAGGTATAGTGGTCAATCAATACAATCACATAAATTCAACTATAAATTCGCTAATAACTTTTCTAAAAATTGGTATTTTTCGTTCAAATCTTCCTTCAATTGTGTAGTTAATTGCTCCCCACATTTCCTTATAGTTTTCTCAGTTAATTCGTAACGTTATATATTTAATTTTCATATTTTCAGTCTATTTCTTACTTAAATTCATCAAAAAAAAAACAAGTATTCATCTATAGCACGGCTGAAAATTGGCCTTTTACTTTTAAATTTTCTGTTTAAATAGTGTAACTAATTGCCCTTCGTAATCCTATATACTTTTCTTGGTTAATTCCTAACGTTATATATATAATTTTCATATTTTCAGTCTCTTACTTACGTGAATTCCTCAATAAAACACGTATTCATCTATAACTCGGCTGAAAAGTGGCTTTTTCCTTTTAAATTTTCTATTTAAATAGTTTATTTAACTGCCCCCCGTAATCCTATACAGTTTTCTTGGTTAATTCCAAACGTTATACATATAACTTTCATATTTTCAGTCTCTTATTTACGTGAATTCATCAATAAAAACACGTATTTATTTATAACTCGGCTGAAAAGTGGCCTTTTCCGTTTAAATTTTCTTTGTTAATAGTGTATTTAACCGCTTCCCATATTTATCTATAGTTTTATAATAAATTTCTACCGCTAAAATATTGATTTCCACATAATTCCTTTTCCCATAATCGTAATTTCCTAAAATTTTTAAAATTTTTCAAATCTTCATTTCTTTCGCTCTTTTTGCTTTTATTAGGTCCGTCTAGTGTAGAAACTACCATCTGCACTCTTATTTGTTTTATAAAACATACAGAACTGAAAAAAATCACTATTTACCTAAACCGAGGTATAGTGGTCAATGAATACAATCACATAAATTCAACTATAAATTCGCTAATAACTTTTCTAAAAATTTGTATTTTTCGTTCAAATCTTCTTTTAATTGTGTAGTTAATTGCTCCCCACATTTCCTTATAGTTTTCTCAGTAAATTGGTAACGTTATATATTTAATTTTCATATTTTCAGTCTATTTCTTACTTAAATTCATCAATAAAAACAAGTATTCATCTATAGCACGGCTGAATATTGACCTTTTCCTTTTTAATTTTCTATTTAAATAGTGAAAATAGTTGCTAACCGTTATCCTATATAGTTTTCTTAGTGAATTCCTAACGTTATATATATATATATATATATATATATATATATATATATATATATATATATATATATATATATATATATATATATATATATATATAATTTTCATATTTTCAGTCTCTTGTTTACGTGAATTCATCAATTAAAACACGTATTCATCTATAAATCGGCTGAAAAGTGGCCTTTTTCTTTTATATTTTCTATTTAAATAGTGTAACTAACTGCCCTCCGTAATCCTATACAGATTTCTTGGTTAATTCCTAACGTTATATATATAATTTTCATATTTTCAGTCTCTTATTTACGTGAATTCATCAATAAAAACAAGTATTCATCTATAACTCGGCTGAAAAGTGGCCTTTTCCGTTTAAATTTTCTTTGTTAATAGTGTTTTTAACCGCCCCCCGTATTTATTTATAAGTTTTATAATAAATTTCTACCGCTAAAATATTGATTTCCATATAATTCGTTTTCCCCTAATCGTAATTTCCTAAAATTTTTAAAATTTTTCAAATCCTATTTCTTTCGCTCTTTTTGCTTTTATTAGGTCCGTCTAGTGTAGAAACTACCATCTGCATTCTTATTTGCTTTAGAAAACATACAGAACTGGAAAAAATCACTATTTACCTAAACCGAGATATAGTGGTCAATCAATACAATCACATAAATTCAACTATAAATTCGCTAATAACTTTTCTAAAACTTGGTATTTTTCGTTCAAATCTTCCTTTAATTGTGTAGTTAATTGCTCCCCACATTTCCTTATAGTTTTCTCAGTAAATTCGTAGCGTTATATATTTAATTTTCATATTTTCAGTCTATTTCTTACTTAAATTCATCAAAAAAAACAAGTATTCATCTATAGCACGGCTGAAAATTGGCCTTTTACTTTTAAATTTTCTATTTAAATAGTTTAATTAACTGCCCCCTGTAATCCTATACAGTTTTCTTGGTTAATTCCTAGCGTTATACATATAATTTTCATATTTTCAGTCTCTTATATACGTGAATTCATCAATAAAAACACGTATTCATCTATAACTCGGCTGAAAAGTGGCCTTTTCCGTTTAAATTTTCTTTGTTAATAGTGTATTTAACCGCCCCTCTGTATTTATCTATAGTTTTTATACTAAATTTCTACCGCAAAAATATTGATTTCTACATAATTGCTTTTCCCATAATCGTAATTTCCTAAAATTTTTAAAATTTTTCAAATCTTCATTTCTTTCGCTCTTTTTGCTTTTATTAGGTCCATCTAGTGTAGAAACTACCATCTGCACTCTTATTTGCTTTATAAAACATACAGAACTGGAAAAAATCACTATTTATCTAAACCGAGGTATAGTGGTCAATCAATACAATCACATAAATTCAACTATAAATTCGCTAATAACTTTTCTAAAAATTGGTATTTTTCGTTCAAATCTTCCTTTAATTGTGTAGTTAATTGCTCCCCACATTTCCTTATAGTTTTCTCAGTAAATTCGTAACGTTATATATTTAATTTTCATATTTTCAGTCTATTTCTTACTTAAATTCATCAATAAAAACAAGTATTCATCTATAGCACGGCTGAAAATTGGCCTTTTCCTTTTTAATTTTCTATTTAAATAGTTAAAATAGTTGCCTCCCGTAATCCTATATAGTTTTCTTGGTGAAATCCTAACGTTATATATATATATATATATATATATATATATATATATATATATATATATATATATATATATATATATATATATATATATATATATAATTTTCATATTTTCAGTCTCTTATTTACGTGAATTCATTAATAAAAACACATATTCATCTATAACTCGGCTGAAAAGTGGCCTTTTCCTTTTAAATCTTCTATTTAAACAGTGTAACTAACTGCCCCCCGTAATCCTATACAGTTTTCTTGGTTAGTTCCTAACGTTATAAATATATATATATATATATATATATATATATATATATATATATATATATATATATATATATATAATATTCATATTTTCAGTCTCTTATTTACGTGAATTCATCAATAAAAACACGAATTCATCTATAACTCTGCTGAAAAATGGCCTTTTCTTTGTTAGTAGTGTATTTAACCGCCCCCCGTATTTATCCATAAGTTTAATAATAAATTTCTACCGCTAAAATACTGATTTCCACATAATTCTTTTTCCCAAAATCGTAATTTCCTAAAATTTTTAAAATTTTTCAAATCTTCATTTCTTTCGCTCTTTTTGCTTTTATTAGGTCCGTCTAGTATAGAAACTACCATTTGCACTCTTATTTGCTTTATAAAACATACAGAACTGGAAAAAATCACTATTTACCTAAACCGAGGTATAGTGGTCAATCAATACAATCACATAGATTCAACTATAAATTCGCTAATAACTTTTCTAAACATTGGTATTTTTCGTTTAAATCTTCTATATATTGTGTAGTTAATTGCTCTCCACATTTCCTTACAGTTTTCTCAGTAAATTCGTAACGTTATATATTTAATTTTCATATTTTCAGTCTATTTCTTACTTAAATTCATCAATAAAAACAAGTATTCATCTATAGCACGTCTGAAAATTGGCCTTTTCCTTTTAAAGGGGGATGCCCATATTAGGCCATGGAACGCCCAACAATGTGCATTTGTTAAAAAAATATATCTTTATTTATGGTTATTAATCGCGGTATTCATTTATCCTAAAACAATGGGAATATTTTTGCACAAATTAAAAGTACCGAAAAGATAAAAATAAAATTAGGTAAATACGTAATTCATTAGTCTGTGAATAAAATAAAAAATGTTGCCAATCACAAAAATCATTAAAAAATCGATTCCCCTTTTCGATCGATTACTTATGGTGTCATTATTACAATGCTTATATGATCTTTCGATAATTATTACGATGTTATGATATAGGTTTAAAATAACCGTTGACAATGGATATTTATCCAAAGCAGTCGATACGCAACCGTTATTAATCAAATGTTTACCGACTACAGACGAAAAAGGATGGTTATGTTTTTACTGTGTGTGCGGATTAGGCTATGTTGAATCGTTTTTTGCTATGGTGCTTAAAACGTAGGATGCATTTTATTATTGAGGGAGCTACTATCAAAGAATATTTTATTCGCTTAACTCGTAAAGTACTTGACCAACTTTAAGAATTCTTTCACCATTAGATTGTTATGTATAATTTTAGATATCTAATATAGGGTTAATTTTATTATAGAGGTCGCTACTTTCAATGAATACGTTTTTTGGCTAATCTCAAAAATTACTAGACCGATTTTGAAAATTCTTTCACCATTACATTGCTAATGAGGGCGTTAGCTGTGTGATAAATTATATTATTACAATAAATAATTGTGAGATTAATATTTTCTAAATAAATAAAACTAAATACCTACCTAAGATGTTCAAATCCAATTATTATTTTTACAATTTAAGAATAGTATTTACACACTTTACTTACTCAGATTGATTATTGTAGATAAAGAGGTAATAAACCTAAAGTAAAAGAGCTCCGCTTAAACGAAAAAACTATTTATTAGAATAAAACTAAATGTTGAAAAAAAGTGGTTCAGTGCGAGTCGGACTCGCAGGCCCATGAAGAGTTCAGTAGTAACAAGCATATATTTTAAATCGAGTCAAAATACCACTATCATTGTCGCCAGCAACAAATTATTTTGTTTTTCATAGTGTTTGTATAAATAACAAAGTTGTTTTTGCGGTTCCTTAAAATGTGCTACTTGTATCAAAAAAAGGACTATTATACATTAAAGGGGTTTCTGTGGTTTATTCATTACCAAAGAGAAAAAACTTATTGCGCAAAATAGGTTTTTATTAATTTCAAGTCATCAAAAACGGCAGTCAACCATTAAAAACTAAAACAACCGTTGTTATAGGCTCGGTTGAATTCATTGACAACCTTCACATTTATAGTTATGATAATTAAACAAGCGAATTACTAGCTGATTTACCAAGAATTCTCTAAAGCATAACAAAACAATACAGTACAAGCTAACTGTTCTTAAAAATACATTTGAAATAGAGTTTCAATAAATAAAGGAAATTATATTTTAAAAAGCGTGCAGAACTTAAAACGCGTCAAAGATTATTCTTTTTATGATATTATTAATCGAATAAAAATCGATATCATTCCATAGATTTTATGACCGTTAAGTGGCAACATCGTATCCGACAGGTAGGCCGCTGTCACTGTTATGTCACAAGAATTAAATTACGTGTTGTTATCGTGTTATTGTTTTGTTGTAAAAGTAAAATGCAATTGTTGATCTCTCAACAATTGGTTCGAACACAGCAGGTAAATAGTTGGTACATATCACGATGTGGTATGTCTTCCTCTAAGAAATGCTTTATAACTGAGTTTACTTGAATAATATCAATATAATAATTGTAGCTTCTTTATTAGGTACAAGTTTCGTCGAGTACAGTGAACGTGTAGTGTGGCACTCGCAAAATGCACCAATAGTTCGTCTTGAACATCTATACATCAGCTGTGGCACTGACACTTATGAGAATAAGATCACACACATTGTTTGTCTTCGATTTTCCACGTGAGGAATTATTTGCGCTACGTGAGGTAAGTGTTTAACATGTTTAACATTTCAATTTATTAAATGTGATCCATATATCTGATAATTATACATGTTTTTACACTGATTGTATATCAACTCAAGAACTTGTTTTATTTTTTCACATCTGCCCTAGCTATATCTGACAAACATACTAGCTTATTTATGAGATTAACCAGTTTTATCAACTACCAAGAAAGGAGACAGTTGATTTTTCATTGTTTTTAGACTGCTGGTAGTCTGTCAGTCCTTAATTATTAAATAATACAGGGCATTAAATCCATCCTTGTGCAGTAACATTTAACTTGATAAATATTTTATTTATATTTGAGTTTGAAATATATCTATTTTATTTTTATTTTTTCACTTTGACTTCATTTTTTGTATTTTACATTGTTTCAGTTGTCATGCCGTGTATATCATAATTGCTGGCAATGAACTGATAGAACAGCATCATGTTCAACTGCAGAACGGGAACCATCTGAATCATCTAGTCCGTCCTCGTTGCAATCTGAAGTGAGTAATGTATTGCACCCAGAACAACAAAGCTTAGATCATACATCACACAGTGTACTGCTAACTAATTATATAAAAGCACAATGTTTTTTACCAGGTTGTAACAGTTCCATCAGCATTGCAAGTATGTCTCTTTTGTGATTAACTACATTTTGCGATAACAAACGTACATAGTGACAAGTACTATGTATGTGTGTTATACTTGGTAGAGCCATGCTGCAGTTATATTAGAAGTATAGTTGTAGCATGAATGGGTCGGCTCGACCGGGGAAGGAGCACCCTCTCACAGAATACCAGCGTGAAATAGCAGCTTAATGCTGCTGTGTTTTGTATGGTGAGTGTAGAGAACCGGAGACCCTTTTTACTGGAAACGAGAAAATGATCTTAGTCCTCATGGGTGACAACGCATCTGCATTTTGATTTGTAATCGAGGATAGATGTGGATGTCTAAGGTTCGCAGAAATGTCTCCAGCAGATGGTGAATCTCAGTTAATGACAAGATATGCTAATAAATCCAGAGCCGTGACTATGTGTCGATATGGGTAGTAGAGGTGGTGAATGGCATTTTTAAAACTGAATTTAAAATATTTCATCAAAATTACTTTAACAGGGCTTCTACACATTTGATGATAGACTGCTGTGGCTTCTGCTATAGTTAATAAATTCCACACAAAAATAAGGGACAGGGATGATGCGGCTCAAATACTTGAAATAGTTCATCAAAATATGGAGACAAATAATGATTTTTCTGAGTATGCTAGGGAAAACAATCTAAATAGAGCTAGGGCAGGCAGACTTTAGAAATATAAATGTAGACTTTAAAATGTTAGGGAATTTCCTGTTTTAACTTACAGCGACTTAATATTAATTGCTTGTGTCACATACCAATTAAAGCAAGCTCGCTACTATTATGGTGAGCATATAAGATTTAATGGTTGCTACCGGATAGAACTCTGTAATAACCAGAGGAGCAGCATTATGGAAGGAATAAAGTTAAGCCCTAGCTGATCTTTACTTAGGGCTAGAATTGCAAGTCATCACTATTAGTCGTAAAGTGTATTTTATTATATAAATTCTATATAATATCTAATATATAAATTCTTTTTTAGGAAGGATGCTTGGTACTACCACCTGCTTAGGACCCTGTAATTAATGAAATTAAAAACCCAAGCATACCACTGCAAGACTTCTAGACACAGTAAGTTCATTCTGTAGATCGGACAATAAATAAAAATTAAAAATCTGAAGGTACTCCGGGTTAACACTGACATTGGGACGTCGGTCACCTCAGTCTGCCGTAACCATGGGTGCTGGAAAGCACCCGAAATGTCTGGAATTAAAAATCAAAGAAATAAAACGCGATAAAATCGATAAAAATAGTTGTTAAAAAAACTGCATTTGTGAAAGTAAAAACTTCAAATATTTTCAAAACCCCGACTTTTTTTAAAGCAATTCCTTTACCATTTCATTGTTTTAATTGCATATTATCATATCTATATGCTTTTATATGTGGGCACTCATGGCCGAAGTGTCTATGAAGACTGGGCATTCCCCTTTTCTATTTAAATAGTGTAACTAACTGCCCCCCGTAATCCTATACAGTTTTCTTGGTTAATTCCTAACGTTATATATATATATATATATATATATATATATATATATATATATATATATATATATATATATATATATATCTATATATATATATATATATATATATATATATACTTTTTATATTTTCTGTCTCTTATTTACGTGAATTCATCAATGAAAACAGGTATTCATCTATAACTCGGCTGAAAAGTGGCCTTTTCCGTTTAAATTTTCTTTGTTAATAGTGTATTTAACCGCCCCTCGTATTCATCTATAGTTTTTATAGTAAATTTCTACCGCTAAAATATCCTGTAATATATAAATAATCCTGTATAGGATTACGGGGGGCTCATAGCCCCCCGTAATCCTATACAGTTTTCTTGGTTAATTCCTAACGTTATATATATAATTTTCATATTTTCAGTCTCTTATTTACGTGAATTCATCAATAAAAACACGTATTCATCTATAACTCGGCTGAAAAGTGGCCTTTTCCGTTTAAATTTTCTTTGTTAATAGTGTATTTAACCGCTCCCCATATTTATCTATAGTTTTTATGCAATAGTGGCGATGAACGGTCCACTATTAACAGACTCCGAGTGGTTTCAAGGTGGAGAAATGAAACGACTGTTTATGTAAGTCCGACTGGAGTACGAATATGGACTGTGGACTGGAATGCATATATTTTCATCTTGCCTATATTTATATGGCTGGCTCACAATTGATTTGCCAATGGTAATTATTTTTATTGTACATAGCCAATTATACTGCTTACATTATGACCAATGAAAATGAATCAAAATGTATTACTATTATGTACGTTTCGTTTCCCGGCGTGAGACTTGTGTGTTGTTCACGAAGCTACTTTGCTGGATCGGGCTATATAAGACATGCAGGTCGGTGCGCGCGCGTAGTCGGCGAGCGGCGGCGGCGTGGGATACAGCTCCGGAACTGCAAGGAGAAGCGAGCTGCGGTGTTGAAGAAACGGCTCCCCATTGGTCGACGGATACGTGACGATAGCGGCGTGTGAAGTCGATGTGGCGCTGAATAATATTTGCGGCTGCTTCTTGTTTCTTTATAAGAACGTCAAATTATCTATATGCAGTCCGCAGTATCTCAGTAGCCAGGGATAGTTAGAAAATAAATAAATAATAATATTCCACAACTATCACACAACGCCATCTAGTCCCAAGCTAAGCAGACCTTGTGTTATGGGTACTGGACCACTGATAAACATACTTATATATTTCTAAATACATAAATATTATAGATAAATTACACCCAGACACAGAACAAATGATCGTGCTCATCACACAAACATTTGTCCTGGGTGGGAATCGAACCCACGACCTCCGGCATAGCAGTCAGGGTCACTAACCACTAGACCAACAGGCCTGTCAATAAATGTTTTTTATCTTCGCCTTCCGCGTTATGGTAGCAGCAGAGTATATATTATTTATTCCCGTTTAGGGCTGATTAGTCTGGCTGCTACATTTATAATAAATTTCTACCGCTAAAATATTGATTTCCACATAATTAGTTTTCCCATAACCGTAATTTCCTAAAATTTTTAAAATTTTTCAAATCTTCATTTCATTCGCTCTTTTTGCTTTTATTAGGTCCGTCTAGTGTAGAAACTACCATCTGCATTCTTATTTGCTTTATAAAACATACAGAACTGAAAAAAAATCACTATTTACCTAAACCGAGGTATAGTGGTCAATCAATACAATCACATAAATTCGCTAATAACTTTTCTAAAAATTGGTATTTTTGTTCAAATCTTCTTTAAATTGTGTAGTTAATTACTTTCCACATTTCCTAATGGTTTTCTTGGTAAATTCGTAACGTTATATATTTAATTTTCATATTTTCAGTCTATTTCTTACTTAAATTCATCAATAAAAACGAGTATTCATCTATAGCACGGCTGAAAATTGGCCTTTTCCTTTTAAATTTTCTATTTAAATAGTGTAACTAACTACCCCCCGTAATCCTATACAGTTTTCTTGGTTAATTCCTAACGTTATATATATAATTTTCATATTTTCAGTCTCTTATTTACGTGAATTCATCAATAAAAACACGTATTCATCTATTGCACGGCTGAAGAGAGGCCTTTTCCTCTTAAATTTTCTATTTAAATAGTGTAACTAACTGCCCCCCGTAATCCTATACAGTTTTCTTGGTTAATTCCTAACGTTATATATATAATTTTCATATTTTTAGTCTCTTATTTACGTGAATTCATCAATAAAAACACGTATTCATCTATAACTCGGCTGAAAAGTGGCCTTTTCCGTTTAAATTTTCGTTGTTAATAGTGTATTTAACCGCTCCCCATATTTATCTATAGTTTTTATAATAAATTTCTACCGCTAAAATATTGATTTCCATATAATTCGTTTTCCCATAATCGTAATTTCCTAAAATTTTTAAAATTTTTCAAATCTTTATTTCTTTCGCTCTTTTCGCTTTTATTAGGTCCGTCTAGTGTAGAAACTACCATCTGCATTCTTATTTGCTTTAGAAAACGTACAGAACTGGAAAAAATCACTATTTACCTAAACCGAGGTATAGTTGTCAATCAATACAATCACATAAATTCGACTATTAATTCGCTAATAACTTTTCTAAAAATTGGTATTTTTCGTTTAAATCTTCTTAAAATTATGTAGTAAGTTGCTCCCCACATTTCCTTATAGTTCTCTCGGTAAATTTGTAACGTTATATATTTAATTTTCATATTTTCAGTCTATTTCTTACTTAAATTCATCAATAAAAACACGTATTCATCTATAACTCGGCTGAAAAATGGCCTTTTCCGTTTAAATTTTCTTTTTTAATAGTGTATTTAACCGCTCCCCATATTTATCTATAGTTTTTATAATAAATTTCTACCGCTAAAATATTGATTTCCACATAATTCCTTTTCCCATAATCGTAATTTCCTAAAATTTTTAAAATTTTTCAAATCTTCATTTCTTTCGCTCTTTTTGCTTTTATTAGGTCCGTCTTGTGTAAAAACTACCATCTGCACTTTTATTTGCTTTATAAAACATACAGAACTGGAAAAAAATCACTGTTTACCTAAACCGAGGTATAGTTGTCAATCAATACAATCACATAGATTCGACTATTAATTCGCTAATAACTTTTCTAAAAATTGGTATTTTTCGTTTAAATCTTCTTTAAATTATGTAGTAAGTTGCTCCCCACATTTCCTTATAGTTTTCTCGGTAAATTCGTAACGTTATATATTTAATTTTCATATTTTCAGTCTATTTCTTACTTAAATTCATCAATAAAAACACGTATTCATCTATAACTCGGCTGAAAAGTGGCCTTTTCCGTTTAAATTTTCTTTGTTAATAGTGTATTTAACCGCTCCCCATATTTATCTATAGTTTTTATAATAAATTTCTACCGCTAAAATATTGATTTCCACATAACTCCTTTTCCCATAATCGTAATTTCCTAAAATTTTTAAAATTTTTCAAATCTTCATTTCTTTCGCTCTTTTTGCTTTTATTAGGTCCGTCTTGTGTAAAAACTACCATTTGCACTTTTATTTGCTTTATAAAACATACAGAACTGGAAAAAAATCACTGTTTACCTAAACCGAGGTATAGTTGTCAATCAATACAATCACATAAATTCGACTATAAATTCGCTAATAACTTTTCTAAAAATTTGTATTTTTCGTTCAAATCTTCTTTTAATTGTGTAGTTAATTGCTCCCCACATTTCCTTATAGTTTTCTCAGTAAATTCGTAACGTTATATATTTAATTTTCATATTTTCAGTCTATTTCTTACTTAAATTCATCAATAAAAACAAGTATTCATCTATAGCACGGCTGAAAATTGACCTTTTCCTTTTTAATTTTCTATTTCAATAGTGAAAATAGTTGCTAACCGTTATCCTATATAGTTTTCTTAGTGAATTCCTAACGTTATATATATATAAATATATATATATATATATATATATATATATATATATATATATATATATATATATATATATATATATATATATATATATATATATATATATATAATTTTCATATTTTCAGTCTCTTATTTACGTGAATTCATCAATTAAAACACGTATTCATCTATAAAATGGCTGAAAAGTTGCCTTTTCCTTTTATATTTTCTATTTAAATAGTGTAACTAACTGCCCTCCGTAATCCTATATAGATTTCTTGGTTAATTCCTAACGTTATATATTTAATTTTCATATTTTCAGTCTATTTCTTACTTAAATTCATCAATAAAAACACGTATTCATCTATAGCACGGTTGAAAATTGGCCTTTTCCTTTTTAATTTTCTATTAAATAGTGAAAATATTTGCCCCCCGTAATCCTATATAGTTTTCTTGGTGAATTCCTAACGTTATATATATATATATATATATATATATATATATATATATATATATATATATATATATATATATATATATATATATATATATATATATATAATTTTCATATTTACAGTCTCTTATTTGCGTGAATTCATCAATTAAAACACGTATTCATCTATAACTCGGCTGAAAAGTGGCCTTTTCCGTTTAAATTTTCTTTGTTAATAGTGTATTTAACCTCGTCCCGTACTTATCTATAGTTTTTATAATAAATTTCTACCGCTAAAATATTGATTTCCACATAATTCGTTTTCCCATAATCGTAATTTCCTAAAATTTTTAAAATTTTTCAAATCTTCATTTCTTTCGCTCTTTTTGCTTTTATTAGGTCCGTCTAGTGTAAAAACTACCATCTCCACTTTTATTTGCTTTATAAAACATACAGAACTGGAAAAAATCACTGTTTACCTAAACCGAGGTATAGTTGTCAATCAATACAATCACATAAATTCAACTATTAATTCGCTAATAACTTTTCTAAAAATTGGTATTTTTCGTTCAAATCTTCTTTTAATTGTGTAGTTAATTGCTCCCCACATTTCCTTGTAGTTTTCTCAGGAAATTCGTAACGTTATATATTTAATTTTCATATTTTCAATCTATTTCTTACTTAAATTCATCAATAAAAACAAGTATTCATCTATAGCACGGTTGAAAATTGGCCTTTTCCTTTTTAATTTTCTATTTAAATAGTGAAAATAGTTGCCCCCCGTAATCCTATATAGTTTTCTTGGTGAATTCCTAACGTTATATATATATATATATATATATATATATAAATATATATATATATATATATATATATATATATATATATATATATATATATATATATATACATAATTTTCATATTTACAGTCTCTTATTTGCGTGAATTCATCAATTAAAACACGTATTCATCTATAACTCGGCTGAAAAGTGGCCTTTTCCGTTTAAATTTTCTTTGTTAATAGTGTATTTAATCTCGCCCCGTACTTATCTATAGTTTTTATAATAAATTTTTACCGCTAAAATATTGATTTCCACATAATTCGTTTTCCCATAATCGTAATTTCCTAAAATTTTTAAAATTTTTCAAATCTTCATTTCTTTCGCTTTTTTGCTTTTATTAGGTTCGTCTAGTGTAGAAACTACCATCTACATTCTTATTTGCTTTATAAAACATACAGAACTGAAAAAAATCACTATTTACCTAAACCGAGGTATAGTGGTCAATCAATACAATCACATAAATTCAACTATAAATTCGCTAATAACCTTTCTAAAAATTGGTATTTTTTGTTCAAATCTTCTTTAAATTGTGTAGTTAATTACTCCCCATATTTCCTAATGATTTTCTTGGTAAATTCGTAACGTTTTATATTTAATTTTCATATTTTCAGTCTATTTCTTACTTAAATTCATCAATAAAAACAAGTATTCATCTATAGCACGGCTGAAAATTGGCCTTTTCCTTTTAAATTTTCTATTTAAATAGTGTAACCAACTGCCCCCCGTAATCTTATACAGTTTTCTTGGTTAATTCCTAACGTTATATATATAATTTTCATATTTTCAGTCTCTTATTTACGTGAATTCATCAATAGAAACACGTATTCATCTGTAACTCGGCTGAAAAGTGGCCTTTTCCGTTTAAATTTTCTTTGTTAATAGTGTATTTAACCGCCCCTCGTAATCATCTATAGTTTTTATAATAAATTTCTACCGCTAAAATATTGATTTCCATATAATTCGTTTTCCCATAATCGTAATTTCCTAAAATTTTTAAAATTTTTCAAATCTTTATTTCTTTCGCTCTTTTTGCTTTTATGAGGTCCGTCTTGTATAGAAACTACTATTTGCACTCTTATTTGCTTTATAAAACATACAGAACTGGAAAAAATCACTATTTACCTAAACCGAGGTATAGTGGTCAATCTATACAATCACATAAATTCAACTATAAATTCGCTAATAACTTTTCTAAACATTGGTATTATTCGTTTAAATCTTCTTTATATTGTGTAGTTAATTGCTCCCCACATTTCTTTATAGTTTTCTTCGTAAATTCGTAACGTTATATATTTAATTTTCATATTTTCAGTCTATTTCTTACTTAAATTCATCAATAAAAACACGTATTCATTTATAACTCGGCTGAAAAGTGGCTTTTTCCTTTTAAATTTTCTATTTAAATAGTTCGCCTTTCGCGTTATGGTAGCAGCAGAGTATATATTATTTATTCCCGTTTAGGGCTGATTAGTCTGGCTGCTACATCACTCTCCCCCTAGCGAAAGCGTACCGGAGGCTTGACGACTCGCCCGTATTTAGTAGTTTTTAAAATAGGTCTCAACTGGGTTGATGTAGATGATGGAGTTTCAAGCTTCCTCACTGGTGGTTTTGATGATGATGATGATGAATCCTCTGTAGTATCCTCGTTAATAATATAGGCAGGCTTTAGTCAGTCGATCGAAATAATAGTAGATTTCCTTCCGGGTATTTGTAGTTTGAAAGTCTTGCTATTTCTCGCTAATACTTTATACGGTCCATCGTAGGTAGGTTGAAATTGTTTTTTCATTGCGTCGTTTCTTACAAAAACTTGCTTGCATGTTTTCAAACCTTGGTGAATGAATACTGATTTACTATTTCTGTGTGATTGCATTTCGGTGCATTTCGACGATAAGGCTTTGTTGATTGATTCTCGAAGTTGAGTTACGAAATGCAATCACACAGAAATAGTAAATCAGTATTCATTCACCAAGGTTTGAAAACATGTTTTTCCATTCCATTCCATTTCTTGTTTGTTTGACGCTGCTGAACTGAAGAAGTCACACGGCAGTCTTATGCTGCAGCCGTAGGTTAGCTGAGCGGCGCTAAGACTAGTGTCTGCACGCGGTGTTGCTCGTAGTCCGAGTAGCACTGTAGGTAGCTCATCAATCCACTTTGTATGTTGAGATAAACGAGTTTTGAGTGCGGTCTTTAATGTACGATGCCATCGTTCGATTATTCCGTTTGACTGAGGATGGTATGCTGTTGTACGTGTCTTCTGTATTCCCATAGTTTGAAGAAGTTTCAGGAATAGGTTGTTTTCGAAATTTCTTCCTTGATCCGTTGTGATGGTTTTAGGTGATCCGAAACGAGTAATCCAATTTTCATAAATTATCTTCGCGACGGATTCGGCTGAAGTATCATCGGTAGGTATTGCTTCTGGCCATCTTGTTGTTCTGTCGATCATTGTTACGAGGTAACGATATCCTTGCGGTGAAGTAGGTAATGGTCCGACGATGTCAACGTGCAGGTGTTCGAATCTCTCCGTGGGTGGAAATGTAGCTAGATTACTTGATGTATGCCTTTCTACTTTGCATTTCTGGCATTGAATGCATTGCTTCGCCCAGTTGCCAACATCCACTTGCATTGAAGGCCAAATGAATTTTTCAGTGATGAGCTTTCTTGTTGTTCTAACACCTGGATGACTGATGCTGTGCAGTGCATTGAAGACTTCGCGACGACATTCTTCTGTTAGGTATGGTCGCATAGTTGTCGTTGAGGCTTCACAGTATATAGGTAAATGCGTCATTGGCATTGTAACTTGCTTGATGGACAAGTTACCTTGCTTCGATAGATGTTTTATGTTGTCACTATCTCTGTCTTGTGCTGCGGCGATCTTATGATAGTCTATTGATGTAGGGCACGTTACACTGTCGATTGGTACGCGACTGAGTGCTTCGGCGACTATGTTGTCCTTTCCACTGATGTGACGTATGTCGGTAGTGAATTCACTTATGAAAATAAGTTGTCTTTCTCTTCGTGGTGTTTCCGATAGTGATGGTTTCTTTGAAAGTACATATGTTAATGGCTTGTGGTCGGTAAAAACGATCAGGTTTCGACCCTCCAACGTTTTTCTGAAGTGCTTGATAGCCATGTAAATAGCGAGTAGCTCTCGGTCGAATGTACTGTAGTTACGTTGAGTATCGGAGAACTTCTTCGAAAAATAGCCAAGTGGTTGCCATTTCCCATTGCTGTATTGTTGGAGAACGGTTCCTGCTGAGAGATCGGATGTGTCGCTGAAGATAGCAAGGGTTGCTTCGTGTGATGGGTGAGCGAGTAAAGCTGCATTTTGGATCGCAACTTTACAAGCTTCAAATGCCTTCGTGGCTTCATCGTTCCATTCGATTGACGTTTTATCTTTTTTCTTCGTGTTGTGAAGGTATGCGTGAAGTGGTGCTTGGATTTCAGCGGCTTTAGGTATGTGTTCCCTGTAAAAATTTATCATCCCAAGAAAACGCCTTAGCTCTTCGATAGTTTTAGGTTTTGCATAATCGATGATTGCTCTGACTTTTTCGGCAGGCGGTTTGATTCCTTCCTTGCTGACGGTGAAACCAAGAAATTGAACTTCTTGCTGTCCAAATATGCATTTCGAAGGGTTGATTGTGATTCCGTTGTCTAATCTAATCTAATCGCTGTAGCACGGTGCGTAGATGGGTTTCGTGTGTTTCTTTATCAGGGCTTACAACAAGGAGATCATCAATAAATGTGAAAACGAAATCCAGTCCGTGAAGTACTTCGTGTATGAATCTTTGGAAAGTTTGACCTCCGTTCTTTAATTCTGGGATCATTCTTGGGAATTCGAATAATCCCATTGGGGTAATTATTGCTGTCTTCTCTATGTCTTCATCGCGTACTCTTATTTGTTGGTAAGCTCGGTTGAGGTCGATGGTGGAAAATATGGTCTTGTCTGATAGTTGATGAGTGAAATCCCTGACTCGCGGTATTGGGTAGCGGTCAGGAGTGGTAATAGAATTCAGTCTTCTGTAATCTCCACAAACTCGTAATTCTCCGTTCTTCTTCGGTACAATGCGAAGTGGTGATGACCAAGGGCTTTTGCTTGGACGGCATATTCCTTGCTCAATCATGTTTTCGAATTCCTTTCGAACTTGCTCGTATAGGTGTGGTGCGATTGGACGTGCACGGCAATGAAGTGGTGGTCCATTGGTTTCGATGAAATGCTCAACGTCGTTCTTCGGTGTTAATTTCATTGAAGTTATTCTTGTGATACCAGGGTATTCTTCGAGGATCTTGTGATACGGTTGTTGAACATCTATGCTTCTTATTGTAGGCTGATTGCTTGCTTGGACAAAAGACTGAGATGCAAGATTGGTTTTCCCGTCGATGATTCTTCTATTTTTGATGTCGACGATCAACTGGTGATGTTGAAGAAAATCAGCACCGATGATTGGTTTGCTGACTTTAGCGACGATAAATCACCATTTGAATGGTCGGCGTAGATTTAAATCATGTTCCATTGTTTTTTCTCCATATGTAGGAATCACGTATTGTTTGCTGCATAGAGTTGAAAATCCAGTGGCTTCAACTTCTGTCCTTGCTTCGGCGGTAACACTGAGATATTTGCTCCGGTGTCGATAAGGAAAGTAAGCTTGCTTTTTTTATCGGTGACGAAAAGACGGTGGGACTTTGCTGTTACGCTGGATCCCATCGCATTGAGCGTATTAGTTAGTTCGAGTGCCTTTGTATTTTCATTTTTGAACGTACACGGTTCTGTGCATTTTATTGCCTCGAACCCGAAACGTCGATGATAGTAGCAGTAAGGGGATCTTGATGTTGAGCTTGTTCGACTTCTACTTGCAGAGCGGTTGCGACGAAAAGGTGATCTTCGGTGTTGCTGATTGCGCTGGTTGTACTGTTGCTGGTAACTGGTGTGATGCTGGGAAGCTTTGAGTGCAGCGACTTCGTATGATAGCTTCCGAATTTCTTCGACTATTGATGTATATGTGTTCGCCTCTTGTTCCATAATGACGGCTTGATTAACTGATTTTATAAATACTGAAGTCTTCTTTCTCAGTGTTCGCCACGGGTTTCCTTCGCGGTGTTCGTACGGGTCACAATGTAATAGTGGTACGTCGCAGGGTATTCCTTCTTGGTGCTCGTACGGGATCTTCCCTCTCGGTGTTCGTACGGGGCCACCACTGTAATAGTGGCGATGAACGGTCCGCTATTAACAGACTCCGAGTGGTTTCAAGGTGGAGAAATGAAACGACTGTTTATGTAAGTCCGACTGGAGTACGAATATGGACTGTGGACTGGAATGCATATATTTTCATCTTGCCTATATTTATATGGCTGGCTCACAATTGATTTGCCAATGGTAATTATTTTTATTGTACATAGCCAATTATACTGCTTACATTATGACCAATGAAAATGAATCAAAATGTATTACTATTATGTACGTTTCGTTTCCCGGCGTGAGACTTGTGTGTTGTTCACGAAGCTACGTTGCTGGATCGGGCTATATAAGACATGCAGGTCGGATAAACTGTCAAACGACCTGAACTGCCTCCTGGCGGCTCAGGCCAGTTCTAATTAAATTAAATTAAATTAAATTAATTATTATTATACTAACTAATATTATTCTGCCTTCGTAGGCACTCCCTCAGCGGCGCTTAGCCGCCTGCGCCCTCTTTTCCCAAAAGAGGGTCGCTCATGATAAGGCACAATAGAGCTTAATCAGCCGGCTGCCTGTCCCCAAAGGCGGTTTTTAGAGGGTATCACTTAGGGTCCCCGGTAGGACAGTGAGCCCCTCATAACCACGATAGACCGGCTATCGTGGTATGCGTAATGCATTTTCCGCCTCCCTACGCATAGGGTAGCCCTTTAATTGCTTCGGGCGCAAAAAAAAAATGCGCGCGCGTAGTCGGCGAGCGGCGGCGGCGTGGGATACAGGTCCGGAACAGCAAGGAGAAGCAAGCTGCGGTGTTGAAGAAACGGCTCCCCATTGGTCGACGGATGCGTGACGATAGCGGCGTGTGAAGTCGATGTGGCGCTGAATAATATTTGCGGCTGCTTCTTGTTTCTTTATAAGAACGTCAAATTATCTATATGCAGTCCGCAGTATCTCAGTAGCCAGGGATAGTTAGAAAATAAATGTTTTTTATCTTCGCCTTCCGCGTTATGGTAGCAGCAGAGTATATATTATTTATTCCCGTTTAGGGCTTATTAGTCTGGCTGCTACATTTATAATAAATTTCTACCGCTAAAATATTGATTTCCACATAATTCTATTTCCCATAATCGTAATTTCCTAAAATTTTTAAAATTTTTCAAATCTTCATTTCTTTCGCTCTTTTTGCTTTTATTAGGTCCGTCTAGTGTAAAAACTACCATCTGCACTTTTATTTGCTTTATAAAACATACAGAACTGGAAAAAATCACTGTTTATCTAAACCGAGGTATAGTTGTCAATCAATACAATCACATAAATTCAACTATTAATTCGCTAATAACTTTTCTAAAAATTGGTATTTTTCGTTCAAATCTTCTTTTAATTGTGTAGTTAATTGCTCCCCACATTTCCTTATAGTTTTCTCAGTAAATTCGTAACGTTATATATTTAATTTTCATATTTTCAATCTATTTCTTACTTAAATTCATCAATAAAAACAAGTATTCATCTATAGCACGGCAGAAAATTGGCATTTTCCTTTTTAATTTTCTATTTAAATAGTGAAAATAGTTGCCTCCCGTAATCCTATATAGTTTTCTTGGTGAATTCCTAACGTTATGTATATATAATTTTCATATTTACAGTCTCTTATTTAAGTGAATTCATCAATAAAAACACGTATTCATCTATAACTCGGCTGAAAAGTGGCCTTTTCCGTTTAAATTTTCTTTGTTAATAGTGTACTTAACCGCTCCCCGTATTTATCTATAGTTTTTATTATAAATTTCTACCGCTAAAATATTGATTTCCATATAATTCGTTTTCCCATAATCGGAATTTCCTAAAATTTTTAAAATTTTTCAAATCTTTATTTCTTTCGCTCTTTTTGCTTTTATGAGGTCCGTCTAGTGTAGAAACTACCATCTGCATTTGTTCCGTACTGGAACCATATTTTTTAAATTAATATTTATTTGTACATATAGTTATTTTCTTATAAATTTTCGAGTGGCAACAATTACTAAATTGATAGGGATTATGGAATTCTTGGTCTGGTAACAATCCCTTTTAACGCTAGAAGCTTGCTTGCGTCTGATTGGCCGAACGGCGTAGTCGCTTGCGCGCCGTACGCCGAGGCATGTGAACATTGCTCCTTCGAACAATTATTGTGTGTGTCCCTTGTAAATTACAACGAGTACTAAACAATTCCCGAAGATACTGTGCCAGTGACCTATGGAATATTCTATTCGGAGAGACAGGGTTATATTTCTTCGAGTCACCTAATCAGCCAGCCATCTCGCCGAGCCCCAAGCAGCGTGAGGCAGTGGAAGGCGAAAACCGGTGAGTTACCAGACCCTTAGCTTTCTCCATAACATAATATTTTTTGATCATTCGAGCCGCATTTTTCTTTATTGTTCGGGTTTGTTGTCACTCGTTAATTACATTAATTTCATATTTCATTTCGTTACCTGTTTACAATACAACATGGCGGAATCATCGTTGCATTCCCACGACATTTTCGAACGCGAGATTGTTTTAGAGGAGGTAAAGCATACTTTAGAAATTGTAGATTCTAACAGAGATGAATTTCTTGCGCGTTCAAAAGATATCGTTTCCCAACAACGTAAATTTAGTAAAATTCAATCAAAGATAGAAAAATCTTATTTGAAACAAAAGAATTTTGACAAAGAGGAACAGTTGGCCATTCGTAAACAATTTAACAACTATTACTATGCAATTATTTCCCATGTAAACAAGATAAAAGGTTTAGAAGAGGAGAATAGGCGCACAAGTCGCATGATTCATGAAAGTACTATTAGAGAATTTCATCAACCTCAAATATGTACGCTTAACAAGTTACCCACTTTGCCATTACCGTCATTTTCCGGCGATTCAACCGATTGGCGATCGTATTTTGATTTATTCAGTGCGTTGGTACACAACAATGATGCTTACACGAATGCAGAAAAATTTAGGTACTTATTGTTGACCTTGAAAAACGAACCATACAATCTAATTAAGTCGATTCCTGTCTCCGACGACAATTATGAAATGGCATGGCTCACATTAATCACACGTTACGACAATAAGCGTTCAATTGCGTCTAAACATATTGATCGTATTTTGGATATTGAATGTTGTTCTGAAAAGTCGATTATTTCGTTACGTAATCTTCTGAATATCTACCAAGAAAATATAAGGGCATTAGAAGCTATGGGGTTTCCTGTAGTGGAATGGAATTTTTTATTGTTCAGTATTTTATTACGTAAAATACCAATTAGCATTCGGAAACGTTTTGAATTATCTTTAAGTAAGCCATCAGATATTCCACAAGTAGACAATATCATAAAATTTATTGAGCGGGAAGTTTCGGCTTGTGAGTTTTCCGAATGTGGGCAGTTAAGAAAAACTTATGCGTCATCGAATACTATGAGAATGCGCGGTGACGGCGGCGACAGCAAGGCACGGCGAGTACTCGCGACCAAGGTGAATTCGACGAACTGTTCAAACGAATCTCGCACGTGCGAGCAAGGAAATAAGGTTAAGCATTGCATGAAATGTGAAGCTCAACATTCGTTGACTAAATGTCCTGAATTTTTAAACTTGTCTCCTAGAGATAGGTACACCTTTCTCAAGGGTAAAAATGTTTGTTTTAATTGCCTGAATTTGGGGCACGATGTTAAAAATTGCAAGTCCATTTATGTTTGTCGTGCGTGTCATAGGCGTCATCATAGTTTGATTCATTTTGAATCTCAAGCGTTACCGGTAATTGTAGAGGATAGTAGTTCTACTTCACTCTCTCCCGCGGATCACGTAGTCGAGCGAGAATCAGATGATACTCGGGTAGCAATGACGACGTCGATGAATTCTACGCCTTATTCTAATGCGCGCGCGCTGTCCAATGCGCACTCGATGTGTGCTAAAACTGTACTCTTATCTACGGCGCTCGTCGATGTTTACATAAACAAACAAAAGCGGTCTACGATCCGATGTATAATCGACACGGGTAGCCAGGCTTCATTTATAACTGAATCGTGTACAAATCAGTTAGGTTTAAAACGGCGAAGTGCCCGTATACCTGTATTAGGTATTGGGGAAAATAAGCCAGTTTACCCTAGGGGTGTAGTTACAGTGTGCATAAGTGCCACAGGAATGGATCAACCTTCGATTCCGGTTGAAGCATTAATTTTGCCAAAACTTATTTCGCGCACGCCTAGCGTGCCCTTACCGTATACGGGTTGGTCACATATAAAAAATTTAAAACTGGCTGATCCTAATTTTCATTTACCGCAGCCCGTTGAAATGCTGCTAGGTGCGGATATACTATCCCATGTATTATTAAGTAACGTAATAAAGGGGGAGCCCGGCTCACCGATAGCTATGAATAGTATCTTTGGTTATTTATTGATGGGCAACCTCGAATTCAAATCGAATACCTCACCTCCCATCCGGGTCTGTTTTAGCTCATTCTCCGATGACATTGACCTCCGTAGGTTCTGGGAGTTAGAATCTTTACAGAAGGAAGAGAAAACCTTCACTCCTGAGGAAAGTTTGTGTGAGTCTATATTTACACACACACATACTCGTGACGAAACAGGTCGTTACGTGGTTGCTCTGCCGATTAAACCCGATGCACCACCTCTTGGTGAGTCGCGGGATATTGCGCATTCTAGATTTTTAAAACTTGAAGCTCGATTAGAGCGAAACCCGTCCCTCAAGGGCGAGTATCACTCGTGCCTTCAAGAGTATATGGATCTCAACCACATGGAGCTGGTTGATAGTCCTCCCAAGATTGGGACGACCTATTACATTCCCCACCATTGCGTGGTTAAAGAAGCTAGTGAGACGACAAGGACTCGCGTAGTCTTTGATGCTGGATGTAAAAGTTCAAACGGCATTTCCCTCAACGATATTCTTTTAACGGGTCCTAAGATGCATAAGGATATTATTGACGTTGTTTTAAAATTTCGTACACATTGTATCGCGCTTACAGCCGATATAAAACAAATGTATCGGAACATTTTAGTTCAAGAGTCTGATAGGGACTACCAGCGCATTCTGTGGCGCACTTCACCACATAATTTATTACGTGAATATCGTCTTCGTACCGTGACGTTTGGGATTAGCTCTTCTCCCTACCTCGCTCTTCGGGTTATAAAACAGCTCGCTCTTGATGAGGCTGAACAATTTCCTCGAGCTTCTCGGGTACTTCGAGACCAGGTCTTTGTCGACGATATTGTCAGTGGCGCAAATGACCAGGCTGAGGCTCTTGTCCTTCAACAAGAGCTGATAGGTATTTGTCAATCAGCAGGCTTCGAACTCCGAAAATGGCACAGTAATTCGCCCGCGATCCTCGCGGCGGTACAATCACCAATTTCTCACGGTGAGCGGGAACTAATCCCAGTTGCACCAATGGAAAGGGATACGAAAACTAAGGTTTTGGGCCTCCAGTGGGACCCCCAGTCAATTTAGTTTTAGTGTTTCCGTTTCTATACAAAATGTGACTAAGAGAGCTATTCTCTCACAGATCGCAAGGATCTACGATCCTTTGGGATGGCTATCCCCGGTCATTGTATACGCAAAACATTTAATGCAGTTGTTGTGGATTTCCGGGGTCGATTGGGATGCTCCTCCCCCTAGTGAAATTATCAATGCTTGGAATAGCTTCATTCAGGAGTTGATGTTCTTATCCGACATCACCATACCAAGATACATATTTCCTACTCATCGCGAAAGTATTATTCAACTTCACGGGTTTTCTGATGCCTCGGAGAAGGCCTACGCTGCATGTGTATATGTCCGTCATATAGAAAACGGTATAATCAAATCATATTTGTTACTGGCGAAATCACGAGTTGCACCCATTTCACCTTGTTTGTCCATCCCTCGCTTAGAGCTTATGGCAGCTTTATTATTAGCCCATCTTATAGTCAAGGTGAAACGAGCATATGATCACATAAAGGACGAAGATATATATGCCTGGTGTGATTCTTCCGTCGTTTTGGCGTGGCTTCGCTCACCACCTTACGAGTGGAAGACGTTTATTTCGAATAGGACAAGCGAGATTTTGTCTATAATTCCTGCTGCTCAGTGGAGACATGTGCCCTCTGCTGACAACCCGGCAGATGCACCATCACGCGGAATGTTACCATTAGTATTCACTAAAAATAATACCGTGTGGTTTTTCGGTCCACCCTGGCTTTCTCAGACAGAGTCCCAGTGGCCTGTTCAAGGAGTGATTTTTAAAACGAACAACGAAAAACGTAATCTACCTGTAGCGATAGCTCGCGTAGCAATGGCACAACTTCGTGACGTCGAAATCATACCTAGATTTTCTTCTTTAAGGAAACTTATTAGTGTTACAGCGTTTGTATTTCGTTTTTATAATATACTAAAACATAGAGTGAACAAATTAAAACCAAAATATACATATCCGCCCCATATCACTGTTTCTGAATATAGATTCTGTCTTAAAAGACTTATTCGCCAGGTTCAACATTACAGTTTTCATGACGAGATTAATTATATTTCACAAGGGAAGATTCCTTCTAACCAACTTAGAAAATTAAATCCATTTATCGATGAAGATCAAATCTTACGTGTAGGTGGACGGCTACATAAATCGCTTCTGCCATTTGAATCCAAACACCAAATGATATTACCCAAAAAACATCCCTTAACTTTCCTATTAATTGACGATGCCCATATAACTCACTTACATGCAGGTCCGCAATTTATTCAGTATCAACTTGTACAGAAATACTGGATTATTTCAAGTCGCGACGTTATTAGACAACGTCTGCATCGGTGTGTTCGTTGTTTTCGTGCGCGTCCTGTGCATCCCCAACCACGCATGGCCCCGTTGCCGGCGGTGAGATTGAAGCCGGAACGTCCGTTTCTCAAAACAGCGGTAGACTTTGCTGGTCCATTTTACGTGCGCGCTAATAAGGTGCGAAACGCGAAGGTGGTTAAATGTTATGTCGCAGTGTTTGTATGTATGAGTGTTAAAGCGATTCATCTAGAAATAGTATCCGAATTGTCTACAGAAGCATTTCTGGCAGCGTTACGACGTTTCACGTCTCGCAGAGGCCTTTGTACCGACATTTACTCAGACTGCGGCAAAAATTTTACCGGCTGCGACAACTATCTTAAGGGTTTATATCAATTTTTTACGGGATGACGCAGTTCAGAGTCAGCTTCATAACAAAACCTTACAACAAGGCATTGCATGGCATTTCCAACCCCCATATGCGTCACATTTCGGCGGCTTGTTTGAAGCAGGGGTTAAAAGCTTTAAACATCACTTTTACCGTGTAATAGGTACGAATACCCTGACTTATGATGAAATGCATACATTGTTGTGTCAGATCGAGGCAGTGTTAAATTCACGCCCACTTTGTGTGTTAAGTGCAGATCCTATCGACCCTCTGCCTTTAACACCTTCTCATTTCTTAATAGGTGGACCTCTTACTGCTATCCCGGGTATTTATCCAACCGATACGAATGCCAGTAGGCTTACTAGGTGGCGCTGGATACAACAGAACGTTCAACACTTTTGGAAGCGCTGGAGTCATGAGTACCTTCATGAAATTCAACAATTAAAACAAATGGTTTTCGGATCGGGGTACTCCCATTCGTGAAGGTAGCATTGTTGTGCTGCGAGAAGATAATCTCCCTCCCTTACAATGGAGACTCGCTCGAGTTCACGCATTACATCCGGGCACTGATAGTGTTACTCGCGTAGTAACTCTACAAATAGGAAACAAATTTGTTAAGCGTCCGGTCGTAAAAATTTGCCCTCTTCCAATGGAATAAAGTGAATTACGAATGTCCAACCTAGTTCATAATTTATGTTAACTCATAGCTCCATATTTAACTTCTCTCGTTTCATATTTTATTTATTCAGTTAGTTTAACGATGTTTTCCTTTCAATACTTTTACTTGTGTTTAGACTTGTTAAAAGCCTCACGTCTTTTAAGGTGAGCGGCATGTTCCGTACTGGAACCATATTTTTTAAATTAATATTTATTTGTACATATAGTTCTTTTCTTATAAATTTTCGAGTGGCAACAATTACTAAATTGATAGGGATTATGGAATTCTTGGTCTGGTAACAATCCCTTTTAACGCTAGAAGCTTGCTTGCGTCTGATTGGCCGAACGGCGTAGTCGCTTGCGCGCCGTACGCCGAGGCATGTGAACATTGCTCCTTCGAACAATTATTGTGTGTGTCCATTTTAAATTACAACGAGTACTAAACAATTCCCGAAGATACTGTGCCAGTGACCTGTGGAATATTCTATTCGGAGAGACAGGGTTATATTTCTTCGAGTCACCTAATCAGCCAGCCATCTCGCCGAGCCCCAAGCAGCGTGAGGCAGTGGAAGGCGAAAACCGGTGAGTTACCAGACCCTTAGCTTTCTCCATAACAGCATTCTTATTTGCTTTATAAAACATACAGAACTGAAAAAAATCACTATTTACCTAAACCGAGGTATAGTGGTCAATCAATACAATCACATAAATTCAACTATAAATTCGCTAATAACTTTTCTAAAAATTGGTATTTTTTGTTCAAAGGTTCTTTAAATTGTGTAGTTAATTACTCCCCACATTTCCTAATGGTTTTCTTGGTAAATTCGTAACGTTATATATTTAATTTTCATATTTTCAGTCTATTTCTTACTTAAATTCATCAATAAAAACAAGTATTCATCTATAGCACGGCTGAAAATTGGCCTTTTCCTTTTAAATTTTCTATTTAAATAGTGTAACTAACTGCCCCCCGTAATCCTATACAGTTTTCTTGGTTAATTCCTAACGTTATATATATAATTTTCATATTTTCAGTCTCTTATTTACGTGAATTCATCAATAAAAACACGTATTCATCTATAACTCGGCTGAAAAGTGGCCTTTTCCGTTTAAATTTTCTTTGTTAATAGTGTATTTAACCGCCCCTCGTATTCATCTATAGTTTTTATAATAAATTTCTACCGCTAAAATATTGATTTCCATATAATTCGTTTTCCCATAATCGTAATTTCCTAAAATTTTTAAAATTTTTCAAATCTTTATTTCTTTCGCTCTTTTTGCTTTTATGAGGTCCGTCTTGTATAGAAACTACCATTTGCTTTCTTATTTGCTTTATAAAACGTACAGAACTGGAAAAAATCACTATTTACCTAAACCGAGGTATAGTGGTCAATCAATACAATCACATAAATTCAACTATAAATTCGCTAATAACTTTTCTAAACATTGGTATTTTTCGTTTAAATCTTCTATATATTGTGTAGTTAATTGCTCTTCACATTTACTTATAGTTTTCTCCGTAAATTCGTAACGTCATATATTTAATTTTCATATTTTCACTCTATTTCTTACTTAAATTCATCAATAAAAACACATATTCATCTATAACTCGGCTGAAAATTGGCCTTTTCCTTTTAAATTTTCTATTTAAATAGTGTATTTAACCGCTTCCCATATTTATCTATAGTTTTTATAATAAATTTCTACCGCTAAAATATTGATTTCCACGTAAATCTTTTTCCCGTAATCGTAATTTCCTAAAATTTTTAAAATTTTTCAAATCTTCATTTCTTTCGCTCTTTTTGCTTTTATTAGGTCTGTCTAGTGTAGAAACTACCATCTGCACTCTTATTTGTTTTATAAAACATACAGAACTGAAAAAAATCACTATTTACCTAAGCCGAGGTATAGTGGCCAATCAATACAATCACATAAATTCAACTATAAATTCGCTAATAACTTTTCTAAACATCGGTATTTTTCGTTTAAATCTTCTATATATTGTGTAGTTAATTGCTCCCCACATTTGCTTATAGTTTTCTCCGTAAATTCGTAACGTTATATATTTAATTTTCATATTTTCAGTCTATTTCTTACTTAAATTCATCAATAAAAACAAGTATTCATCTATAGCACAGCTGAAAATTGTCCTTTTCCTTTTAAATTTTCTATTTAAATAGTGTAACTAACTGCCCTCCTTAATCCTATACAGATTTCTTGGTTAATTCCTAACGTTATATATATAATTTTCATATTTTCAGTCTCTTATTTGCGTGAATTCATCAATATAAACAAGTATTCATCTATAACTCGGCTGAAAAGTGGCCTTTTCCGTTTAAATTTTCTTAGTTAATTGTGTTTTTAACCGCCCCCCGTATTTATTCATAAGTTTTATAATAAATTTCAACCGCTAAAATATTGATTTCCACATAATTCGTTTTCCCCTAATCGTAATTTCCTAAAATTTTTAAAATTTTTCAAATCCTATTTCTTTCGCTCTTTTTGCTTTTATTAGGTCCGTCTAGTGTAGAAACTACCATCTGCATTCTTATTTGCTTTAGAAAACATACAGAACTGGAAAAAATCACTATTTACCTTAACCGAGGTATAGTGGTCAATCAATACAATCACATAAGTTCAACTATAAATTCGCTAATAACTTTTCTAAAAATTGGTATTTTTCGTTTAAATCTTCTTTAAATTATGTAGTAAGTTGCTCCCCACATTTCCTTATAGTTTTCTCGGTAAATTCGTAACGTTATATATTTAATTTTCATATTTTCAGTCTATTTCTTACTTAAATTCATCAATAAAAACACGTATTCATCTATAACTCGGCTGAAAAGTTGCCTTTTCCGTTTAAATTTCCTTTGTTAATAGTGTATTTAACCGCTCCCCATATTTATCTATAGTTTTTGTAATAAATTTCTACCGCTAAAATATTGATTTCCACATAATTCCTTTTCCCATAATCGTAATTTCCTAAAATTTTTAAAATTTTTCAAATCTTCATTTCTTTCGCTCTTTTTGCTTTTATTAGGTCCGTCTTGTGTAAAAACTAATATCTGCACTTTTATTTGCTTTATAAAACATACAGAACTGGAAAAAAATCACTGTTTACCTAAACCGAGGTATAGTTGTCAATCAATACAATCACATAAATTCGACTATTAATTCGCTAATAACTTTTCTAAACATTGGTATTTTTCGTTTAAATCTTCTATATATTGTGTAGTTAATTGCTCCCCACATTTACTTATAGTTTTCTCCGTAAATTCGTAACGTCATATATTTAATTTTCATATTTTCACTCTATTTCTTACTTAAATTCATCAATAAAAACACATATTCATCTATAACTCGGCTGAAAATTGGCCTTTTCCTTTTAAATTTTCTATTTAAATAGTGTATTTAACCGCTTCCCATATTTATCTATAGTTTTTATAATAAATTTCTACCGCTAAAATACTGATTTCCACGTAAATCTTTTTCCCATAATCGTAATTTCCTAAAATTTTTAAAATTTTTCAAATCTTCATTTCTTTCGCTCTTTTTGCTTTTATTAGGTCTGTCTAGTGTAGAAACTACCATCTGCACTCTTATTTGTTTTATAAAACTTATATAATTCACTATATATAATTTTCATATTTTCAGTCTCTTATTTACGTGAATTCATCAATAAAAACACGTATTCATCTATAACTCGGCTGAAAAGTGGCCTTTTCCGTTTAAATTTTCTTTGTTAATTGTGTATTTAACCGCTCCTCGTATTTATCTATAGTTTTTATAATTAATTTCTACCGCAAAAATATTGATTTCCACATAATTCGTTTTCCCATAATCGTAATTTCCTAAAATTTTTAAAATTTTTCAAATCTTCATTTCTTTCGCTCTTTTTGCTTTTATTAGGTCCGTTTAGTGTAGAAACTACCATCTGCACTCTTATTTGCTTCATAAAACATACAGAACTGAAAAAAATCGCTACTAATCGAACGAGTTTCTTATCACACTTACGCTCTCCCGGAAGAGCGTAAAGTCAGGACCGTCATCCGAGGCGTCCCTTTCGAATTCTCCAACGAGGAAATCCTTGAGGACCTTAAGTACCAAGGCTTCCCCGTGGAAGCCGTGCACAAAATGCACAGTAGAACGGGCAAGAGATTCAACCTTGCCTTAGTCATCCTATCCAACGTGCCGGAGGCTAAAGCCATCTTCCGACAGGTACGCACAGTGTGTGGCCTGACATACGAAAATGCAGATGTAAGCCTTTGTGGATCTTATACCACGCATGCGAGTGAGCGTGACCTTAGACGGACCAGCGAAATCAGACCCGGTGTGCGTAAAGGGCTTTACTGATTGTATTACTCTACAAGATCTAAGTTCCGCCATTTCCGGAAATGACGGCTTGGGGCGTGCCTGAAAGCAAGCTATACACCTGTGCACCCGCTTGCGTATTAAACTACGTGCAGAAAGAATCCAATAATTCTGACGCAAGATCGACATCAGCAAGTCGGGGCCAGCGTGCGAGTTCAATTTATGATGGTAATCGACTAATAAATTCATGATATGGTCTTTACGCGGTAAAACTATAGGGTGCCGTTGGTCGAAACTCAACTGCGAGTTGGACAAGCGTCCACCTACCCTTACAATCCCATCCTGTAAAAATGGCTTAAGGCGTTGAAAGGCGCGACTACAAGCTCTTGTAATCTTGTAATTTCTTCAGAGAAATGCGCACGTTGAAGTTCACGTAATTCTAGCGACTCGGCATAGTTGTAATCAGACGCTAAGACATACGAACATCGCGGTAAAAGCTTCGCGAATCGACAAACGTAAATTACGCTACGCAATAATTTCGACCAAGAAGACAAGCGGTTCGCCAAAGCAATGATTGGAGAAACCTCGCTCGAAACGTTCGCCACTAGAGCGTGTCTCTTCTCTTCCGGCGGTTGTGACACTGACGAAGGTTCGAAATCGGTTATTGGCCATCGCGAGGGATCCAAGTGAACCCAAGAAGGTCCGTGGAACCAAAGCGGGTGGTCCATTATTTGCATCGGGGTGAGTCTACGGGATAGACAATCGGCAGGGTTTTCCGTACCGGACACGTGATAGAAGTTCTGCGTTTCTAACTCTTCTTGGATCTTGGCCACTCGGTTCGCGACAAACGTATCCCAACGGTGTGGTGAAGAATGAACCCACCATAAGGCGACGGTGGAGTCGGAAAAGGCAAATATCCTTTCTATGTGAACTCTATCCCTACATGCGCTGATAACTGCGGTAATAAGCTTGGTGAGTACTAATATTGCGCAAAGCTCTAAGCGCGCCAGAGAGACAACCTTACGGAGGGAGACTCTTGACTTAGAACTAATGAGGCTAATCGAATTTCTACCATTATTCTGCACGTGGAAACATACAACGCCCCCGTAAGCTTTCTCGCTGGCGTCTGCAAACCCAACGACCGTTATGACGCTATTTCTATCAACGTTTATATGACGCGGTATTTTAATTTTTCTTAGTAAAGGAAGTTCCTCTCTAAAACGCTGCCACAACCGAACAATGCTGTCAGGCGGCGAGTCATCCCAATCGCATTCAAATAACCAAAGTTGTTTAATCAAAAGCTTAGCATAATACCACCGGAGCTACGAAACCCATGACGTCCCATAATCTAGCAACGCATGACAGTATTGTGCGCTTTGTGCACTTCTCTACGGGTGGATTTACCTTAAGGCTAAACACTTCGGACTCTGGTGACCAACATAGACCGAGCACCTTGTGTGTATCAGAATCGTCGAATTCCTTTATCGCCGAAAGACGGTGTGATAGTGGGATTGTATCTAAAACCGGACGCGAATTACTAGTCCACTTCACAAGATCGAATTGACCCGATTTCATGAGCTTTATAACCTCGGCGGTGATTAGGGTGGCCTCCTCCACGCTATCGACCGAGTACACAAAATCATCCATAAATAATCCGCTCTCAATTGCCCTCTTAACTTTAGGGTAAGAGGGACCTTCATCGTGAGCGAGCTGTCTCACCGTTCGTAACGCATGAAATGGGCTCGACTTTAAACCAAAACAAACGCGGTTAAATTCAAACACCATTAGAGATTCCTTTGGGTTGAAACGATATAAAATGCGTTGGAATCTACGGTCGCATTCACGGACCCCTATGCAAAGAAACATTTGGCGAATATCGGCGGATAGTGCTATACTAAACAAACGAAAAATGGCTATTATATTAAATAAACTACCCTGTAAATTTTAGACCCACTATAGAGGATATCGTTAAGCGACAGGTGAGTGCTAGTTTTAGCACTAGCGTCGAGCACTACACGTAACTTAGATGTAAGTTTGTCCTCCCTAATAACCCCGTGGTGTGGTATGAAATACGAGGGTGTGTCTTCGTAGTTATCTAATTTCGAAGCCACAAGTGATATGTAACCTTCCCTTATATATTAGTTAATGACGCCGTCATAAGCTTCCATTAACTGGGGTGAAGCGAGCATCTTACGCTCCAAGCTGTAGAAACGTTTTTCCGCCATTTGACGCGAATCGCCGAGAGATAAAACATCTCCTTTAAAGGGTAGCCGCTACACTATATCTACAGTCGCGATCACGAACGGTCGTGCGGACGTAAATTATAAAAGAAAGAAAGAAAAGAAAACAAGGTGAAAAAAGACACACCTTAAAGATGACAAAAGTCCCTGACCTCCACATATCAGGGGAACTAGATTTAAAAAAAATGTAGCATTAATAAAAGACGTTTATATTTGAAATGTCGTTTTTCGACAATAAACAAAAAAGAAATTGGAAAATATATTACAAACATACAAACATTTTAAGGAAATACATACTGAAAGTCCAGAAACTGGACAATACACGCTACCTACTTAATTCCAACAACAAAAGTAACGCCGCTTGGCAAATAATAAAAAACGTTAAGAATGATATGGCATAATGATTTCTTATATTTATGTGATTACACATTGATTAAAACTACTTTTACGGATTATATCGCGTTTAATTTTAATTACTTTTAGTTTTTAATTCCCGACGTTTCGGGTGCTTTCCAGCACCCATGGTCACGGGTGATCACTGAGATGACTGACCCCGTGACCATGGGTTCTGTAAAGCACCCGAAACGCCGGGAATTAAAAATAATTAAAATTAAACGCGATATAATCCGTAAAAGTAGTTTTAATCAATGATATGGCAGTTATTAATGACATTACTACAATTACCTCTGGTGGCAATACATATTATCAGCCAGATAAAATAGCGGATGTGTTTAACAATTACTTTATAAATTTAATTACTTTCATTAAAAGAGCAAATAAAATAACAACCAATATTGACATTTTATCCAAATTCCATATATCTAGTTCCAATACATAACATTGACATTATAAAAATAATTAATTCCTTAAAAAATACAAATTCTACAGGTTATGAAGATATTAGTACTAAAATTTTTAAAACAATGCCCAAATATTTGTCTTTCTCACTAACTCACATTATCAATTTATCATTTGTTCAAGGCATTTTCCCAACTATACTAAAATTTTCTATCGTTAAACCACTACACAATAAAGGTGATAAAACGGACATAAATAATAATAGGCCCATAAAACTTGTATCTGTTTTATCAAAAGTATTTGAAAAGGCTATACATATCAGAATCTATAACTTCGTTACCAAATATGAAATATTAAAACAGAGCAATATGGGTTTACAAAACATAAGTCAACAACTTTAGCATGTTTCAATTTAATAAAACTAATAACAATAATAATAATATAACAAATAGCCTAAAAAAAAAAAAAAAATACTCATAACATTCATTTTCATTGATATTGTTACGAGCTTGAGGTTCGTGACAATAAAAATTGCCGATAAAATTACCTAAATTAACACTTTAATTTACTTTATACAAATTAAAGAAAAAAAAAACACTAATAATTAAACACACTAATTCACTTAATTTCACTCCGAAGCTTCGCTTGTGTCGCCGAGTTAAACTCTGTCTCGATCGCATCTTGCGCCATCTATTTATTCAAATCAGCAAAGTATCCGGAATGTTCAAGTAAACACGCGCAAGGTACCGAGAAATCGAGTATAGATTTTCTAGAAACTTAGTTCTCCGGGCGGCGCTGTCGGTCGAGAGATCCGCGATGTCATTCTCTGCAAAGCCCACCTCGCTCTCGCTCCTGACACTAGATGGCGCTAGTTGACTTATTCACATAACACTGCCCCCTCCTAAGACATGCTCGTCCCGAGCATTATCGGTCCCATAATAACGCGCCAAGCGATCCACATGGACGATCTTAGGAGTCCCTCTTGCGCCTTTCTGTATCCGGTAGGTCACATCGTTGATCCTGGTTACAATCCGGTACGGGCCGTCCCATTTAGCTTGAAGCTTAGGAGATTTCCCTTTGCTGCGGACTGGATTGTGCAACCACACTAATGAACCTTCGTTGAACCCTTTATTGTTCATTTTGCGGTCATACCGGGTTTTCATTTTCTCAGACATTTGCTGGCCCGATTGTCTGACGTGCTCATAAATGTCATTCTTTTTGTTCCGCAAGTCATATGCATAATCGGTTATACTGCGTGGGGCATCAGGTGGTATCCCAGTGATCAGGTCTGCAGGCAGCCGTAATTCTCTTCCAAAGTTTGCGAAAGCTGGTGTCACTGCCGTACTTTCGTGAACAGAACTTCGATATGACAACAAAAACGGTTGTATGTGCTTGTCCCAATCTCGTTGCCGATTGTCCACAACTTTTGCTAGGTACCTCTCCAATGTCTGATTAAATCGTTCCACCATTCCATCAGATTGCGGGTGATAAGAAGTCGTTCTTGTTTTATGAGTACCCATAACTCGGCAAGTTTCCTGGAATATTTGAGACTCAAAATTCCTTCCTTGATCGCTGTGAATCTCTAAAGGTACTCCAAAACGACAGAAGACTTCATGGACTAGTTTATCTGCAACTGTTGAAGCTTCTTGATTTGGAATGGCGAAAACTTCTGGCCACTTAGTGAAGTAATCCATTACAACCATGAAATACTTGTTACCGCTTTCACTCTCCGGAAACGGCCCCGCCACGTCAATGGCTATTCTCTCCCATGGTGCACCAACATTGTACAACTTCAATGCACCTCTACTACGGGTCTGAGGTCCCTTTACAGCCGCACAACTTGTACATTTGCGACACCAGTCCTCGACATCGTTTCGACAGTGGACCCAGTAAAACCGTTCTCGGATCTTCAGTAGAGTTCGTTTAACTCCCAGATGGCCTCCTGAATAATCATTATGGTACAGCTGTAGAACATCCGGTACTTTAGCTTTAGGGACAACCATTTGTAAATGACAGCTGTCTCCCCGAGCATTTTCCCATTTACGGCACAGAACTCCATCCTGAAGCAGCAAGCTATCCCACTGGGCCCAATAGCTTTTAGTGATCGAACTCATCGCTGAGACGTCGCTCCACTTGGGCTTGGGAGCACTGGCCTTCATCCATTCCAGGATCGGCTTGATGTCCGGATCTTCCTGCTGTGCACGTTGTAAGCTGTCCTTCCACTCGTTGCTGAGGTGGTCTGCCCTGAGCATCCTCACGGATACTACTCCCTTACTCTCTTGCCTAGTACAATGTTTGCAATCTTCAGGACAAGGTCTTCGTGATAATGCATCTGCGTTGCCATGAGATTTCCCGCTGCGATGTTCGATCTCAAAGTCGTATTCCTGCAGTAGTTCAATCCACCTCGCAACTTGTCCTTCTGGATTTTTAAACTGCAATAGCCATTTTAGTGCAGCATGGTCAGTTCGTAAGTGAAATTTTCGCCCCAGAAGATATTTGCTAAAATGCTGCAACGACTTTACCACAGCTAGCAATTCGCGTCTTGTGACACAATAGTTCCTTTCCGGTTTTGACAACGACTTGCTGAAGTACGCTATCACGACCTCTTGGTCACCATTCCGTTGAGACAACACACCGCCAAGTCCTATATCACTTGCGTCTGTGTCAACTACAAATTCTTTGCTTGCATCAGGGTATCCCAAAATAGGTGTTTTGCACAGACGGTCCTTGAGCTCCTGGAATGCGATATTACAACTTTCATCCCAGCAGAAATGTCGCTTCTCCTCGGTTAGCTTATGCAGAGGTTTGGCTATATCTGCAAAGTTCTTCACAAATCGCCGGTAATAGGAGCACAAACCCAAAAATGCTCTAACCTGCGTCTTGTCTTTTGGAACCGGCCAATCCTTTACAGCTGCAATTTTCTCTGGATCCGTGCGGATACCTTCTTCCGACACTACATACCCCAAAAACTTGACTTGCCGTTTGAACAGTGAACATTTCTTCGGACTCAGCTTGAGATTGGCACTCTGAATCTTCATGAGCACGCGTCCCAGGTTTTCAAGGTGTTCCTCAAACGTACGGCCCACGATGATGATGTCATCCAAGTAGACCAGACAGGCATCGCCAATTAGCCCGGTAAGTACAAGTTCCATCAGCCTTTCAAACGTTGCTGGAGCATTGCACAACCCAAACGGCATTACTTTGAATTGCCACAGCCCCTTTCCCGTCGAGAACGCAGTTTTCTCCTTGTCCTTGGGGTCAATTTCAACTTGCCAGTAGCCACTTTTTAGATCCAGCGTGCTAAACCATTTTACTCCTGTAAGCATGTCCAGCGTGTCATCAATTCTTGGCAAGGGATAGCTGTCCTTCTTTGTAACGTCGTTCAGACGGCGGTAATCAACACAAAACCGCATGCTGCCATCCTTCTTTTTCACCAGCACCACTGGCGAACACCATGGACTAGAGGAAGGTTCAATAACACCATCCTTCACCATTCCTTCAATCATGGTTTCCACTTCCTTTTCACGTGCTACCGGCAATCGTCTTGGCCGCTGACGGATAGGCAACTCTTCACCTGTGTTTATTTTGTGTTGAACTAAACCAGTCTTTCCTATGTCAGCATCGTTTGATGAGAATACATCGGCGTACTTGAGTAACAACTTCTTCGCCTTGACCAATTCGTTCGGGGAGAGAACACTGCGACAGTCTTCCAAAAGTGTGGTCACTCTCGTTTCTGCATCCTTGCTGGGGGTCCCAGTCGATAGATATTGGCACCGACGTAACCAATCCACTTCCTCACAAGTACCAATCAGTGTGCCTTTTTCTATAATCTGTTCCTGGTCGCAAAGGTTCAGCACACGTACTCCTGAGATGTCAGTGGTCCTGACCAAGGTTCGAGCTACTTTCCATGGAAGGTCATTGTTTACCCTTTCCACAAGTACACAACGGTGAGCTTGCCCAGCGTTTCGGGGAAGACTAACCGGAACAATCGTTTCCGATCTCGGCGGAAGAACAATCTTCTTAATGCTGTACACGTTCCCTGGTAACGCACCTTCCATAAAAAGTTCCTCCTGTCCACATTTCAAAACACCTTGCTTAACGTCGATCTCACAACAATTATTCCTCATAAAGTCTAGGCCTAGGATGCAGTCGTCCATTATATCAGCCACGATGACATTATGCAGGTAGATCACGTTGCCAAGCTTCAACTCCATCTCCTTCTCTCCACGGACGGGTATACGCTGACCGGTGGCTGTTACCAAATTAATGCGTTCTCGGTTGTATGCGGAGTCCCCAAGGAACTGACTTATAAGTTGGGAACTAACAACCGTACGAGAGGCTCCAGTGTCTATGGTCAGTTTACACGGCATTCCGTTGACCTCACCCTTGATGATTAGACTGTTCCCATCATGGGTTTGTGAGATCGAGATCCTTAGGGCTCTTTTAACATCAGCCAGCACCCGCCCCGCAGTTCTGGCTTTTACTCGTTTCCCTGCTGCTGCTGGGCGGTGCGGTTGGCCGCACTACCCTCCTGAGATCGTTCACCTTCCCTTTCTAGGGTTCGCTTAGGGCAGCTGGATCGAAGGTGGCCCTTTTCCCCACAGCCATAGCACCTTGGGCTGTATCCTTTGTTGCGGTCGCGAACTGTAGCTGCTGCAACCTCCCTGAAGCGATGGGAACGATGATCCTGCCGCACGGCTTCCACTTCCAGTGCATGGGCCAAGGCGTCCTTAGGTGTCTCGTGGTGCCCGAGCCTCACAGCAGCTCTGACTTCCAGGTCGCGGATGCCGTCGATGAATGTCTGCACCAGGTTCCCTTCAATGAGCGCAGGTACAGACCGGTATGCTTTTCGCACCAGCTTCTCCACTTCTAGAGCCCACTGCTGCAGGTTTTCGTTGCTGCGCTGCACACGATCTTTAAGCTGCGCACGAAAGACGTGTTCCAGGTGAGCGTCGCCATATCTCGCCTCCAATGCCTCAAGGAGTTGCTCATATGTCACTTCTTCACCGAGAGCTTCCAGAACTGTTAAGGCTTGGTCGCGCAGGCCTAGTGTGAGAGCAGTCATGGCCTGACTTTTATTCCAGCCGTTCGCTTTCATAACAGCCTCGAACTGGATTTTGTAGGCCGACCAGGAAGAAGTCCCGTCGAACGGTGGCACCTTGAACCCACGTAGCGAAGGTGCTGAAGCTACTACGGGAGCTGTAGTTCCATCCCCAAGTTTGAGTTCATCCAGCGTTTTCCTAACTTGGTTGATTTGGGTCTCAGCTTCCGACAGGCGGTTATCATGTTGAGCAACTCTATCCTTCACCTCCTTTATCTCCTTCCCGAAGGTAGCGTGAAGTTCCTTCATGAGAAGCATCTGCTCTTCCCTATCGCGTTTGAGCTGCTCTTCTAAGCGACGGGCCTGTTCCTCCTGTCCGCTCTGCAGCTGCTCTTTCAACTGGCGAGCCTGTTCCTCCTGTCGGCGAGCCTGTTCCTCCTGTCGGTGAGCCTGTTCCTCCTGCTGCTCTTTCAACAGACGGGCCTGTTCCTCTCGTCCGCGCTGCAGCTGCTCCTGTAGCATCGCCATCAGAGCACCTAAGTCAGGTGCTGCAGATGTAGGAGCTACTGACGGGCCTGCAGCCGGCGGCTGACCCTCCGTCGTCGGCGGCGTTGCACCACCAAATCTCCTTTGGTCCGTCTCCTGCTGGCGTTGACTTCGGGTACGGACACCCTCCGTTTCCTCCTTAGGTAAAATCGGCATGATTTTATCCCACTTCTGACACCAATTGTTACGAGCTTGAGGTTCGTGACAATAAAAATTGCCGATAAAATTACCTAAATTAACACTTTAATTTACTTTATACAAATTAAAGAAAAAAAAAACACTAATAATTAAACACACTAATTCACTTAATTTCACTCCGAAGCTTCGCTTGTGTCGCCGAGTTAAACTCTGTCTCGATCGCATCTTGCGCCATCTATTTATTCAAATCAGCAAAGTATCCGGAATGTTCAAGTAAACACGCGCAAGGTACCGAGAAATCGAGTATAGATTTTCTAGAAACTTAGTTCTCCGGGCGGCGCTGTCGGTCGAGAGATCCGCGATGTCATTCTCTGCAAAGCCCACCTCGCTCTCGCTCCTGACACTAGATGGCGCTAGTTGACTTATTCACATAACACTATGTTCAAGGCATTTGACTTTGTTAACCACGAATTATTGTTACACAAACTTAGCAAAAATGGTGTAAAAGGCTATGCATTAAAATTAATACAAGATTATTTAAGTCAACGAAAACAATGCGTTGAGGTACCAAGTCACTGTAATCAAGGACACCGTAGAAAAAATTATATAGTACGTTTCTAGGGCAGGCGGAAAAAAGGACATTGACCTCAAGTATTATGTTAGCATCGAAACAAAACGACAGCTATTGCTTCCATACATTTCTTTATATATTATGTATTGTTATGCGCTAAGCGTGTCTCATGGTACGGGGTAGGGTCGCAGGTAGTTGCAGGAAGCGGCCATTCAGAGATAATAATTCTGTGTCTCACGCCTTGCGTGATGAATTTTTATTAAGTTTGTTTTGTTAATTGTATTATTACGTTTGTATTAAAGAATTTGTTACTGTTTTGTGACGTTTTGTATATTATCACTATTATGAAATCGGATCCATCGACATTAAAGCGCAAAAAAATCTCATAAAAGACTTTACGTCACCACGAAAGAAGCGGAAATTGTTGCATATTTCATTAAATAATGATTGTAAACATCTATAAATATATCAAAGAAACGTGGTCTAGTAGTAGATATTTTAGGTTATAATCAAAGTGTCGGACTCTTCTACATCTACATCATCATAAGATGATTCTGAAATATATACAGGTGAATAGTCTGACAAGTGTCTCTGACAATTTTTTATGAGAAGTTTTATGTATCAAGGTTGGCTGCTGAAGAATGCTTAGCATTAAAAGTTCGTATTTATACCTACCTACCTACTTGTTAAAGTACTTACCTACTATTAACGTAATTTTTTTAATGTGTGCACCGCTAAGGTGTCCTCCAACACAGGTCGGAGACTTTCGTCAACTATGTACGAGCTTCGACGCTTTTTTTTTAGCTCTTAATCTGTTGGATGGTGTGAAGATCGTAAGTATCTTACAATTTCCTGTGTTTTTGTTTTTTATTTGTATGTGTTTGTGTTGTCTGCTATATGATTTGTTGTTTTTTGTTTTATTAGTGTGTTTGCTATATTGATAGTTATAATCTATATTGCTAAGTTAATTTTCACACAGTTTTACCTTTTGTTTTTATTTCTCTAATTAGCTAGTATATTGTAAATATATAACACAGTATATATTATCATATACTTTTTACTTAGTCTTATTTCTATTTATTACATCTTTTGCTATGTCTATGCAGTATGTTATAAACCTATTTCTATGCTTCTTACATTCTAAAAATTTACTAATATTTTCTTTTCTTATTTGCATATTCGTAACCATCTCTAATTTTATTTTTTCTTGTGAGTATTTAGGACATTCTAATATTAAATGTTCCACACTTTCTTCTTTTTGACTATCACAAACACATTCCGGGGAATTTTTACATTTAAATCTATAGAGGTAGCTTGAAAAACCCCCGTGACTGGTAAGTACCTGTACTAAAATTGGACTTAGTTCTAACTTTTGCAATATTCTGTACGCCCGCTCTATATCTGGCAAAAACATTTTAATTACTGTGGCAGTGTTCGCTGTCATGTATCGATTTTTCCATTTTTCAATACTGTCTAGCCGGATTTGTCGTTTTATATACGAGATGAGACATTTATCGTAGTCGGGCGCAGTTTTCTTGTATAAAGCAGCTTCTTTTGCAAGTTGATCAGCTCGCTCGTTTCCCGTGACTCCCACGTGGGCTCTAATCCAGAACAAGCGGATAGATTTATTCTGTTCCTTCACAAGCATGATGTTTTTCTTAATAGCTATCACTAGGGGATGGTATGAGTCTCTATTACGTACTAGTTCCAGAGCTGATCTAGAGTCGCTGAACACGTTTGTTGTTGTTGCTTCATGTTCCAGTGCAAGTTTTGTCGCCTGAAAGATAGCATAAAGTTCAGCCTGAAAGACGGTGCAGAACGGTTCCAACTTAAATTTTTTGGCTTTAATCTCGGTGTTATTATGCCAGCAGGATAATCCTGCTCCAACTTTTCCTTTAATTTTGCTCCCGTCTGTGTAAATTTGATCACCCATTATGATGAATTTTCTGAGTGTTTCAGGCTTAGTATCTTCCAGGCATTCGAATGTGACTTCCACTTCCTTGGCTGGATGTTGTGCCTTTTTTATTCTCTCCTGAGGTTTACCTCTCTTTGCTTCATAAAGAGAAGCTGCTTCTTGGACCCGAAGATCTAGAGGAAGCAATCTTGCCAGGAGCATTGTGGCATTTAGGGAGACTGTGCGATAAGTCTTACACATTTTTTGCGCAAATCCTCTCTGAATTACATTCAGCTGTTTTTCAATGCTATTTTTTCTGCCGCAGTAGCCCACGTGCTAGCCGCATACAGGATAATCGGTTCTATCACTGCTACATATATTGTCCTGCTAATCCCCGGATTAAGACCCCACTCGATTTTAGCCGTTCGAGCAAGTTGCTTGTAGATGTTAGCGGCTTTTCGACAGACAAGTTGCACATGTTTCTGGAAGGTCAATTTGTGGTCTATTGTGAGTCCGAGTAGTTTCATTTCTTCCACTAAACTTATCACAGTTCCTCCCATTTGTATATGTGGGGCCTCATATTTAAGCTTTTTTGTTATAATCATAGCGCTTGTTTTATGTGGTGCGAATTTGAGTTTATTTCTGATTCCCCGTTCATATACATAAACCAGGGCGTTATTGGCTTTTTCTTGTCTTACTGAGGTAGTTCCTCCGGAGAATATCAGGACAACATCGTCGGCAAACGCTTGACAATGTACTCCACGTTTCTCCAACCCATCCAACAGGGGATCTAATAGTAGATTCCAAAATGTAGGGCCCCCAATAGAGCCTTGAATACATCCTTTTGACATTTTTTTCGAACAAATAGCACCCGCGTAGCCTACACAAACCCTCCTATCTTCTAAATAGCTATTTACTAGACGAAATAGATTTTGCGGACAGCGTTTCGCTATAAGTTAACGCTATAAGTTCGTCTTTGGCGTTAAAGAACATATAGTTGATGTGAAGAATCGACGCTCCGGGAAGTCTGCAGTCTGTGAACACGTACAGGATCGCCCTCGTCACTACATCAGATTTGATAGACCGCAAATCCTCGCTAAAGAACACCGATTCCTTCCAAGGATGATTCGCGAGGCTATTGAAATCAAAAAACATCCTAATTTCAATAGAGAAGATGGCTGGGTGCTACCATCTGCTTGGGATCCTATAATAAATAAAATTAAATCCCAACCCAAGCATACAACTGCAAGACTTTAAGATACCATAAGTTCATACTGCATAGATCGGAACAAAAGTTAATTTTTAATCTATGGTAACCGCGGTTAACTATGACATATGGACGTTGAACATCTCAGTCCCGCCCGTGACTATGAGTGCTGTAAAGCGTTCGAAACGTCGGGTATTTAAAAAGTTAAATATACGCGATAAATTCCGTAAAAACTAGTATTATTTCAATGTGTAGTGTTCGCGTAAATATAAGAAATCATTATGTAAACCAGTACGGACTAGTAATTGCAAATAAAATACGCAGATTGGAAGATCTAAAGACCAAGCGTGCAAGATATCTAACAGCCTTAAATTTCTTAAAGAGATGCCGAGACCATAATCTCATTCCTACGTGTGTCAAAATATCAACCAAAAAGGACATTCGAGGAAGCGTTAAGATCTTAAATCAGGCGAGTACAAAGTTGTTACGAACGGTAATCCAACAAAAACGCTCCGATCTATATGACATAAATAAAACAATAGACACATTATCCAGTGAATTAAAGAAAGTTTTAACGACGTTTGATTATAATTTTTGCATGGAAACATTAAATAAACGCGAAATTAGTAAATATAACGAATGCAAAAACAAACATGTAGAAAAATATTAAAATTAACGAACAAGTCAAATGTCAAACATCTGAATCAGTGCCAGAACCAAAAGCAACCATTGACAAACACAGATCATAGATTAATCGCGCTCTAGAATCTGTCAAAACAAACACTGGATTATGCAACAATTAGGGTTTTATCCAAAGGCCTCAACTTTGCAATTACACCCCGCAAATTACCGTACGAAGAAATTATCTGTAGTGTCGAGGACTGTTTATTTAAAAACAATATGCGGAAAGAAGATTTGGAGGCGATACGTCAAGACATTTCGTCTATGTTACGTCGATGTTCAGTGCCTAAACTGAATCTTCCCAAAGACGTTATTACACTTAACTTATTATAGCGTTAAAGAACCTACGCAATAAACCAGAACTTACGATTCTCCGCGCAGATAAGGGAAACGCCACGGTAGTCATGGATACGTCAGATTATAATTCTAAAGTACAAGAACTTTTGTCGGATGTAAGTACTTATAAAAAGGTTAAAAACGACCCAACAAATAGCACACTAAAAACAACTAGTGACCTCATAAAGAAACACTCCGAAAAATTAAATCTGGACGTAAAATGGATAATACCTACGTGCGCCAAATCACCAAAATTGTATGGGTTACCAAAAATACACAAGCCCAATGCTCCATTACGTCTCATAGTGAGCCAAATCGATTCACCAACTTACAGATTGGCTCAACACATAGCGAAAATACTCTCACCGCTCAGGGGATATACAAGAGCACACATAAAGGATTCCTACCATTTTGTCAGCGAGATTAAAGACCTATATCTGGCAGACAATGAAACTATGGTCAGTTTTGATGTGCAGTCATTGTTTACATGCTTACTTGTTGAAGACTGCATCTCAATTGTAACTAGAAGGCTGGAAGAAAACAACATGCTCGTAGAATATGCAGTATCACTCAGACACTGCCTTACATCTGGCTACCTATTGTGGAAGGAGGAGTTCTACAAGCAAGTAGATGGTGTGGCGATGGGCTCACCTGTATCTCCCATTGTCGCCGACATATTCATGGAAGACTTTGAGGAGAAAGCCCTGCTTAGTTCTCCAATAAATCCAAGATTCTACAAGCGGTACGTAGACGACACTTTCACAATTCTACCTTTAGATAAAGTAACTGCATTTTTAGACCACCTTAACTCTATAAATTCTAAAATTCAGTTCACAATGGAGTTAGAGGCAAACAATTCCTTAGCTTTTCTAGATGTGTTAGTAATTCGGAATCCTGATAACACCTTGAGCCATACTGTATATAGAAAAAAGACCCATACAGATAGATATTTAAATGGTGATTCTCACCACCATCCTTCACAGTTAGCTACCGTGGGTAAATCTTTGTTTCAGAGAGCACGAGGGATCTGTGACAGTAAACACCTGGCTGCCGAGCTCCACCATGTCAAGCAAGTTTTGCATGACAACAAGCTTCGAGTCCCGCGCCTACATCACAGTGAACGAGTGAAGCCGGCCACAGTCGAGCGTGTACCTGCTGTACTGCCATATGTTAGAGAAGTCACTGACAAGATTGGCTACATCTTGAAGCACGCTTCCATCAAAACATACTTCAATCCGCTGAAGAAGATTGGTCAGTTTTTACCATCAGTCAAGTGTAATGTCCCTCTGCAAGATGCAGGAGTGTACAAGCTTGATTGTGAATGTGGTCTCACCTACATAGGACAAACTAAAAGATCAATAAAAACCCGCGTTAAAGAACATATAGTTCATGTGAAGAATCGACGCTCCGGGAAGTCTGCAGTCTGTGAACACGTACAGGATCGTCCTCGTCACTACATCAGATTTGATAGACCGCAAATCCTCGCTAAAGAACACCGATTCCTTCCAAGGATGATTCGCGAGGCTATTGAAATCAAAAAACATCCTAATTTCAATATAGAAGATGGCTGGGTGCTACCATCTGCTTGGGATCCTATAATAAATAAAATTAAATCCCAACCCAAGCATACAACTGCAAGACTTCAAGATACCATAAGTTGATACTGCATAGATCGGAACAAAAGTTAATTTTTAATCTATGGTAACCGCGGTTAACTATGACATATGGACGTTGAACATCTCAGTCCCGCCCGTGACCATGAGTGCTGTAAAGCGTTCGAAACGTCGGGTATTTAAAAAGTTAAATATACGCGATAAATTCCGTAAAAACTAGTAGTATTTCAATATACATATCATGTTGTGTAGGTAATGGCAAAATCTTATAAACACTAAACTTAATAGGGTTAATTAAAGGAGTTCTTATAACAAATACTATCTTATTATTATAGTAATACGAAGTTAATTCTGCTAAATCAATAATTGTATGTATATTCTCTAATGATAAGGAAATGGGAAATTCCACATTAATTTTGCTCATTTTGCTATTAGAGAGCTCTTTAAATGACTTAGTGGGAGTTAAAACATAGGGATGGAGGATGTTTGATTTTGCAAATAAAATAAAGTTTAAAATTGTGTCTAGTATGTTCGAAACCGATAACAGTGAACCTTCAATCACATTAAAAATAGAATTTATTTTAGCTGAACTAATTAAGTCTGTAGTAATTTTAGAATTTTCAGAAAATATGTAATTTAATTTTTCTATTTGTTTATTTAATCTAATTTTGTTATTATTTAATTGACGAATAGAAACATTAAAATTATTGATGGTTGATTGAACGATGTGTATGTTGTCCTTCATTAGCGAATATATCTCGTTTTCATAGTAATAATCGCGGTATTTTGAGCCTTCTCACAAAAACTAGACATGCTTGAAATAGATTGATCAATTTTCTTTAAATAAGGCTTTATAGGTATTTTTTCTACATATGTTACTAAATTCCAATAATCGTTGTAGAAGTATGCCATAGAAGTTGGATCGAAGTATAACCCTGGACTATGTACAATTTTTTCAATTGGTTCTGAATAACTCGATCGATCGATGAAGAAATCTGAAACAATTATTACATAATTTACGCTGGTTTTATTTCATTAATATGGTATTTTACGTGTTTCCTATTGATGCATACAGTAACATTATTTTTGCTGTTAACCTTAATAATTTTAAAAGGTCCCTTCCAAATAGGGGACAGGGCCTTGCGCAATCTATGGTGCTGTTTAATATATACTAAATCACCTACTTTATAAGATATTTCTCGCGAAGAGGCATCATAGTACCTTTTTGAAGATTCCTTGCTTTTATTTATGTTTTCTAAAGCTTTTTCGCGGGAGTATTTCATTCTATATTGTAGAGCGCGAATGTACTCGTGATAGGTTGTATTTTCATCAGAGTTATATATGCTACTCGGGATAAATGGCTTATGTCCGTACAATAATTCAAAAGGAGTAAATTCAGTAGTACAATGTGGAGTGGCATTGTAAGATAAAATTTCGGTAGCAAGATAACGGTGCCAGTCGTCCTGGTTCTCATTTACAAATGATTTTAAATATTCTTTAAGGGTGGCGTGACGACGTTTCAATGCGCCATTTGTTTGGGGATGGTATGGACTCGAGAATATATTTTTTATTTTAAGAATGCTAGTCAATTGTTTAAATAACTCTGAAGTAAAGCATGAACCTTGATCAGTTAGAATCATTTTTGGAAACCCAAATAATGAAATAAAGTGAATGAGATTACGCGCGACTTCATCAGTTGTCGAAGTAATCATTGGATAGGCGCAAGAAAATTTAGTTAAGTCATCCTGGAGCGTTAGTATGTATTTAAATTTTTGAAGACCCGCTTCAGGTAGGACACCGACAATATCTAGTGCTAATCTTTCAAACGGCTTGGTGCTTGAGGACGTTATGACCATGGGTGCCTTATTACAAGCGCGCAACGGCTTATTTATTTGACATAGAGTACAATCTTTAACGAAGCGTTCTATGTCTGCACGCATATTTTTCCAGTAAAACAAAGATTTAATTCTACTATACATGCGTTTTATACCTGGGTGACCAGCTACGGTAGTCCTGTGGTTTTCTTTTAAAATGATTGGAATCTCGGCTGGAGAAGGGTATTGTATTCGATTCTTGTATATGTGAACCTTAATATTTGTTCCATGGAAAATATAAGATATTATATTGTAAATTTTTAAGTATACTAACTTTGTAAATGGTTCCGAAAAGTCACATAATGCTATCTCAGTATCGTAATTGTCTTTTGAAATAATTAAGTCCCTAAAACCCTAGTTCACGTAATAAATTATAAATTGTCTTATAACTTGTCTCGTCATAATGATGAACTTTAGTGTACAGAAAGTAAAATGTTTTATTGCTAGAGTCGACCGAGTGTACGGTTTCAGGTTCGCGTTCCGCTGATAACAACTCGGCAGTATTATTTATCATTGACAATAGCTGTTCACAGTTCGGCATAGAGCAATCAAAGTCCAGAGAGACCGGACAAGCAATTATTTTTTGTTTTGCAGTGTATAAACTTTGATTGTGCTCTTCAATTTGTGTATCATTAGAAATTTTTTCTTAAAAAATTGTTCATATGTAGTCTTATTTAATTTAGAATGCGTGATAGCGTTTACTGGATTACGAGATAAAGCATCCGCATTTGAATTAATTCTACCTGGCTTGTAAACGATTTCGTAATCGTATTCCTCTAATTTTAATCGCCATCTGAGCAAACGTCCACCTGGATCTTTGGCATTGAATAGCCATGTAAGAGGGCGATGATCTGTGACAATCTTAAATTTATACCCATAAAGATACGGTCGAAAGGTATTAATACCGAAGAGTATTGCTAATAATTCTTTTTCTGTAGTCGAATAGTTTCCTTCTTGTTTATTTAAGGTACGAGATGCATAGGCTATAGGTTTATCTTTACCAATCTCGCCCTGAGACAAAACTGCGCCAATAGCGTAATTATAAGCATCGGTAGTTACGACAAAAGGTTGATAGAAGTCAGGATATTGTAGTAAAGGAGCTGTAACCAACTTTTGTTTAAGTTGATTGAAAGCATGTTCTTGCTCATAAGACCAGTGAAAGATTGTGTCTTTCTTAAGTAAGGAAGTAAGAGGTTTTGTGATATGAGAAAAGTTTTCTATGAAACGACGATAGTAAAATGTTAATCAAAGAAATGACTTTACGTCTTTAGGAGTCTTAAGTGTGGGAAACTGAGTAATAGCCTTTACCTTATCAGGGTTAGGCAAAACACCTTGATCTGTAATTACATGCCAAAGATAAGCGACTTCTCGCCGCAAGAACTCACATTTGTCAGGTTGTAATTTTAAATCAGGGTCAATCTTGGGTGACTGCAGTTTTTGGATGAGCTTGACGGGGATCATCACTGAGCTTGACAAGTCCACGTTGAAATTCAGCAAACCAGCTATAAATTGTGGTTTTGGATGGGGCTTCATCACCAAATCAAAAAGAAATCATCCAGTCAACACATTGTTTTTGTGTTTAACCACTTCGAAAGTCATAATAGATCATCGTTCTTTAATTTTCTCGAGTCAATTCCATTTTCTCAACGACTAAACAAGTTTGACAAAACCTTGTGACAAGACCGAGAATCTTTTTTTAGATAAATAAATGGTATTCGATTTTCAAAACCAAGGAGTTTTTAATTAAAAAGATTTTAATATGACAGGAACAGTGGAAATATTCCATTCCCGACACTTTTAGTGCAGCCTGTTTAGAGCACTTAAGAGCAGTTACCTTATTCAGGGATCGGGTGCATGAAAGCTGTCTTCCACGAATTTGGGACTACGCCTAGGGAGTAGGAATTAAAATTCAGATCATTTATTGTATCTATAATATACAGTACATTAACAGTTATAATGACCATTATAGACCCTGTCGGGCGTAGCAATATACAAGAAATATACAACGAAATAATTCAGTGGACTTAGAACTATGTAACATCATTATAATCTTCACAACATAAAATTTATGCAAGTTGGCTCATGTAAAGTAACATGTATTTTGGCTATTTTGAAAATAAAATTTTATTTAGTACTTAGTAATTTACTGCTTATTAATAAACTACTATCAAAAAATTCAGTGAGCGTGTAAAAGCATTTAGAAATAAGATAATCATGAAGTTTTTTATTGAATGAACTTAATTTAACTTCAGATTTTATATTTATGGGCAGTTTATTGAATATTTTAATTGCCATTTAATATGGGCTATAATCGAGCATTTTGATTCTAGATGGGGGTCAATATAACCTTTCTTTTTCCTTCTTTCCAATCTTTATGCCTTGTATTTACAATGTGTGTTTCCTTTATCTGGGTGAAAAAGTGTTTATTTTTAAATACGAAGTTACTTATATTTTTCACTTAAATAGAAACTAAGGTTAATAATTTAAATTTTTAGAGAGTTTGCATTTAATTTGTTCAATGTGCAACTTCCAGGTATCTACATTAAGTCTAAACAAGTTGTACGAGTCTATTTCTTCTATTAGGGTATTTGGAAAATGAACATTAATACATATATATAGTTTTAATGACCTCATCAAGATTTTGATGGTCTCTTGAGGGATTCGGTTCCATTCTTCCCTAATGGCGGTTTCAAGGTCTCCTAATGTTGTAGGGACTGGATTACGGGCTCTAACCTTTTGTTTTAGGGTGTCCCACATGTGCTCTATATCTATGGGCTTCTTGCTGGCCACGACATAACCCAAAAGCCGACCTCTTCAAGGTAATCGGTTGTGATGCGCGCCACGTGTGGTCGTGCATTATCATGCATTAATTCAAAGGTCCCTCCAATATTGCCGGTGTATGGCACCACATCGTCTTCTAAGATCTATGTAATGTAGTGTGCTGCAGTTAAAGCACCTCTTCGTATGAAAACTAGCTCAGTGCGTCCAGTCAAAGATATCCCAGCCCAAAATATTACAGAGCCTCCACCATAACTGACAGTTTCTCTTATACAACACGGCGTCCGTCAGAACCGTATAAAGTCATTCGACTCTCATTACTAAAAAGAACTGACTCCCATTGGCCTATAGTCCAGTTGATGTGATGAGCTGTGGTCAATTGTGGTCCTGTTGCTGGCTTGTGAGGTCTTAAATTCTGCTCACGAAGTCTTTTTCTCGCAGTACTATCACTTATAGCTACACCTCGATCTTCACGTAAGCGTCGCTGGAGATAGGTGCCGATTTCGTAGAGCTAAAAACACAATAAATCGGTCATCCCTTTGAGTTGTCACCCTATGTCTTCCAGATCCAGATCTTCTTCGATACTGCCCAGTCTCCAGAAACCTTTAGTAAACTCGTCGCACTGCAGAACGGCTCAGATTTGACCGCCTGGCCACGACGCGTTGACTTAAGCCTTGTTGCAGCAAAGCCACAACTTGGGCTGCCTCATTTCAGTAGTGTCATTATTTTAGACAAAGTAATCAAAACTACAGCCTCAGTAAATAAACTTAATGTTATTAACGAGAAATCCCTACAAAAGTCTGTGTCGGACTGAAATAACGGTTCGAATTTGTTCTGACGTAAAACAACGAAAACAGCACTCAACAGTATTTCTGTATAAAAAATTGTAAAGTACCTTCAAGTGCAATAAGATTTACGATAAACAAGGTGTCAAACATCATATCTGACCCTCAAACTAAAAAACAAATGTGTGAAACAGCTTTTAAGTGAAACAATCGATAAATTTCAAACAAGTTAGCAATCGGGTAGGACCTGATGCAAACGGTCGATCTGTTATGTCGTCTTCAAAAAAGTTAAATAAAAACAGTGTAAAAGTGCGCTAAATATGTCAAAATGTCATTTTTACGTGCATAAATAGTGGTGAGACTCTTTAGTGGTGTGGTAGTGGCTAAAAACTTTGTTTCAATACTAGATTTTGATCAAAAACCGAACGAAAAGTGATTTGCAAAAAATGAAGGTGAATGTTAATAACTTCTTGCAAAACAAAACAAATAACGAGTTTCTCTAGTATCTCAAATGAATTTAGTCCGGAATATAACACTTAAATTCACCACTCACTTAACTTTGTTTCAATACTAGATTTTGATCAAAAACTGAACGAAAAGTGATTTGCAAAAAATGAAGGTGAATGTTAATAACTTCTTGCAAAACAAAACAAATAACGAGTTTCTCTAGTATCTCAAATGAATTAAGTCCGGAATATAACACTTAAATTCACCACTCACTTAACAAGCCAGCTAGCCGAGTGGGGAGTGCGACGCGTTACAACCAAAAAGACGTGGGATCAAATCCGCGATATATTCGACTTCTTTTTGTATGTTTCTTTAAGACAGCCTTTAACAATTTACATAGAATAAACCTAAGGAAACAGAAGAGCAGTAGGTACACATAAAAAGAAATATATATATATATATATATATATATATATATATATATATATATATATATATATATATATATATATATATATATATATATATATACATTAGTGCAGCACCAAATCCTTATTATAGGAATATAAATAGATTGTAGGAAAGTAAGCATATTTAAGATGAATACAACCTATGGCAACATAACATTCAGGCGCATGCGGCGTTATAATTCCGAAAATGATGTAGCATGCTTGGAAAGTTCAATAACCAATGATTCCGTTATTATGTACGATGATAGTTTAAGGAGCCTTCCAGACGTATCTATACACAATAGCTCAAGGATGATTGAATTAGAAATGCAAATTGAACAACAGAAACAAACTCTCCAAGTTGCTAATACAGAAGTAGATAACTTGATACTGCAGAACAGTGACTTGCAAATGGAACTAGAAAACTGTCAGATGGTGATTAAGTCACTAAGAGCCATACAAACTTTAAGACCCAAAAAATACGCGGTATGTCACCCAAGCCAGCTAGCAGTTTAAACCAAACACAACTTTTCAATAAAATTCAAAGAAGCGCAGTAACTCAAACCGATGATAATCCGATCTCACAAAATATTAAAATAAAAAGAAATAAAAGAATTAAATTGCTATTAAAACCTAAAATTAAATATGCAACTAAAAACCTTATAAAAAAATAAGTCATTTTCTTTCAAATTTTTCTTTCTTTTCTTTCAAAATGACTAAGTGGTAATACTAATAGGAAACTACGACATTAAAATGGGGACATCATACGTGGATGAAATTCGAAGAATTGTGAGCAAAGAAAATAGAAAATTCAACATTTTGTTAGGAAGTATAATATACGACAACATAAATGATGATAAAATCTTTACTATTAATAAAGAACTCATTAATCTAGCTGCGGTGTCTGAGAATGTCAGATATCTTGAAATAAATGTAAAAGTCAAGGCAAAAGTAAAAACATAGTGATTGAGGAAACTGTTAAAAGTATCAAAGATAGTCACTTTAATGCATCGTCTTGTTTGCATTTTATAAAATTAAATTCTAATTTAAATTGTTCACTAAATTTTTTAGACACAACCAAGACTCCATTTACTGGTTAACGATCGTGCAGGCTAATATTCAGAGTATTAATAATAAATTGTGGCCGTAGAAGGAAAAGGTGAGATCTCCCGCCGGGCAAGGTGTTCTGCCTGGGGAATGGCCAAAACTCCGTGTGACAGTTCGGAATTGTTCTATATATACTGTTTATGATTCGGAATTTTGATAGCGTGATTTAGGCTACGGTGTGTTTTCGCTTGCGACGCGATGACAGCGCCGCTACATCACCCCCCTGCTCAGACCGAAGGTCGACAAGTGCAGTCCGATTGCCGGTGCGTCCTTAATGCCGGTGGGGAATGCATGCTGTGTGCGTAAGGGCAAGTGACACCGGTGCGAATGATATGCCGATGTGTAATGCATGCCGTACTACGCACTGGCAAGTGATGCCGGTGTAAGTGCCAGAAGTCTGCCTTATAAATCTGCGGTGAGTCGAGATGAAGACAAGTTGGACTGGCTTGCAGGAACTGAAGACTGCAGAAGACGATTCTCAGTAGTGAATGGTAGGGGTTCTTGAGAATAATGACGAAGGCTTGAAGTTGTAGTTTCCGAAGGTTGTAGGTTGCGTGTTCAGATCTCGTCGGGGTCACCACGGTGATCGTAGAAGGAAAAGGGGAGATCTCCCGCCGGGCAAGGTGTTCTGCCCGGGGAGCGGCCAATACTCCGTGTGACAGTTCGGAGATGTTCTATATATACTGTTTATGATTCGTAATTTTGATAGCGTGATTTAGGCTACGGTGTGTTTTCGCTTGCGACGCGACGCCAGCGCCGCTACAAAATATTTAGAGCTAGAATTATTAACATAAAATACAACTTGTGATGTGCTTTGTCTAACAGAGACTTGGACAAATGAATTAAAATTAGGCGTAATGACTAATGAAGGCTTTATACTTGTATCATATTACAATAGGATGTTATTTGAACATGGCTGTACAGCTATTTTTGTTAGACACTCACATGAAAATAAAGTAAGACATGACATTGTACTGTTTTCGAGAGTCATTACGAATCGTCTCGCACGCAGACTCGACGACTTCCAGCCTCCCGAATAAGCCGGTTTCCGAAAAGGCTTCAGTACCATAGACCACATACATACCCTGCGGCAGATTGTACAGAAGACTGAAGAGTACAATCTGCCACTTTGCCCGGCGTATGTGGACTATGAGAAAGCCTTTGATTCCGCCGAAATTTGGGCGGTGCTACAGTCCCTTCAGCGGTGCCAAGTTGACTGTCAGTATATCGAAGTGCTGAAGTGTTTATACAGTAGGGCTACGATGGCTATCCGAGTACAGAACCAGAGCTCGAAACCTATTCAACTGCAGAGAGGTGTAAGACAGGGTGACGTTATATCCCCGAAACTCTTCGCCGCTGCATTGGAAGACGTTTTCAAGCTACTGGACTGGAAAGGATACGGTTTTAACATCAATGGCAAGTACATCACTCACCTTCGATTTGCCGACGATATAGTCCTTATGGCAGAATTGCTGGAGGACTTAAGCACTATGCTCGATGACCTCAATAGTGCCTCCCAACGGATAGGTCTTAAGATGAACATGGACAAAACAAAGATCATGTTTAATGTCCATGTCACACCTATGCCGGTAGTTGTTGAGAGCACTATGCTCGAAGTTGTTGACGAGTACGTTTACCTGGGATAAATAGCCCAACTAGGTAAGTCCAAATTCAACTCGGCTGGGCAGCGTTCAGGAAATTACAACATATCTTCTCGTCAGGTATACCTCAATCTCTAAAAACTAGATTGTACAATCAGTGCGTCTTGCCAGTGATGACTTACGGATCTGAGACGTGGTCCTTCACTGCTGGCCGTATGAGGACGCTCAAGGTCGCTCAGCGGGCTATGGAGAGGGCTATGCTCGGAGTTTCTCTGCGTGATAGACTCAGAAATGAGGATATCCACAGTAAAACCAGAGTGACCGATATAGCCCAACGGAATAGTAAGCTGAAGTGGCAATGGGCCGGCCATATAGCTCGAAGAACCGATAACCGATGGGGAAGAAAGGTTCTCGAGTGGCAGCTTCGTACCGGTAGGCGTAGTGTAGGGCGACCCCCCACTAGTTGGAGCGACGACCTGGTAAGATATGCAGGAAGTCGATGGATGCAGGTGGCTCAGGATCGTGCTTTGTGGCATTACGTGGGGAGGCCTATATTCAGCAGTGGACTTGTGAAGGGCTGTAATGATGGTGAAAATGATGAACCTCAGTCTTCTCCTTTGGTTTAGGATACTTAGAATTCAATTTATACTTTAATTCTATGACGATATGATCTGATAACTTTACGTCTAATACAGTACTTCACTTTAGTGAATCATCATGATCAATACATGTGGAAGACTTGCCTTTGGTTCGGGTTGGCTCATTCAGGTAATGCGCACCAGAACACACGGCGCGCCTTCCTCCACGGCTTTCAATTACACCTGTGCAACGGACGCCCCCGTGTCCGATGCGCGATTGCCATGGGGCCAGGAAAAACAAGCACTCAGAAGCACTAGCCTTCCTGACCCCAGCGGCGGATCTGATCTATGGCTGCACCTCCAACCAAGATTCGGCTGCGGAGGGTAGGGAGAGCGGCGCCTCGCAATACCGACAATCATCTCCCTCCGCAGCCCCACCACCACCGCATCAACGGTGCGGCCCCGTTTGGGTCGCGGAGGATAGGGCGAGGGGCGCATCGCCATACCAACACTCCTCTTCCTCCGCGACTCCACCTCGGCTGCAGCGGTAGGTGGTGAGGACACCCCTCTCACCGCAGTCCACCAACACACATCCGAATACTGCATATCGAAAACTGCCTCGAAACACTGCGTTTCGAGGCAGTTTTCGATATGCAGCAACCAAGTGTTGGAACAACTTGCCGCCGCCGTTCCGTAATATACAATCGATACATAGCTTCCGTCAAAAATTTAAATTGTTCCTCTTAGATCAGCAATCTCAAAGTCAAGTAGTGCAGATATTTTGATAGTATGTAATTTTATAAATAATGTATGAGCGTGTATATGTGTATGTATGTGTGCTTGTTTATATTTATGTATATATATGTACATACATATATATATGTATATGTGTGTGTGTTTGAGTATGTATATATTATTTATTGAAATTATGTAATGAAGCGGTGTACTGCAGCTGGTTTGTGTATTTGTTTGTAGCTTAAACTTAATTACGTTCCTGAGTGAATTTCAATGCAACCTACCAGTATTAAGAATATTTTATAAGAATTATGACAATATTACAAGAAATAAATTTTTGTTATTATATTTGGTTTAACACAACAGAACTGCCCTCTGCATATAAAGAATTTATAATATATGTATATATATATATATATATATATATATATATATATATATATATATATATATTTATACTTATTTGTGTATTTTTATTTTAAATATATAAGGGTGCCACTGAAAATCAGGGTTGGGGTGTTGTACTTCTAATACATTCCAACATATCCTGAGTGGCTTTCCTTTTTGGAACAGAGCAGCATTAACGGGTGGATTGTCTTTGTAATACACCCTATGCATTACTCCTTATTATCCAGTTCTTTATTATTATTATTTTTTCTTTTTTATATTATTGTTTGCTTTTTTTGTTTTTTTTTTTGTTTTATCATATCTATAAACAAGGAGTGAATGTCCTGTTTCATGATTTCTATGTAAAATTTTTTTGTTGTATGACTACTTAAATGTTATTTGTTTTATGTAATCCACTTGAGTGTGTTGCATGTGCCAAATAAAATCTGTTTCTTTCTTTCTTTCTTTTCTTTCGAATTGGGCTCCCCAAGCCCACTCCGAGTGGCCACCTCGGGCCGGCCCTTCACCTCGGGCCAGCCAAGAGGAACCCTCTTTGTTTCGCTGTGGGTGACCAAGCCACGTCTTCTAAGCTCCCCCGCCCACCATAAACGCTATTACGCGCGTGAGGGCCCTGGCGGAGGAGACAGTATCCCGGGGTGGGGTGGTGCTGGCGGTGTCATTAGACATCTCCAACGCCTTCAACACCCTACCCTGGAGTTGTATTCGGGAGGCGCTTAATTACCATCGCGTGCCTCCCTACCTCCGCCGCACAATAGGGGCTTACCTTGAGGAGAGATGCGTCACGTATTGGGGACGTGACAGCGCTGGTCGGCGCGTCATGTCGTGCGGTGTTCCGCAGGGATCGGTCTTGGGACCGCTCCTGTGGAACATCGGCTACGACTGGGTGCTGAGAGGTGAGCTCCCGTCGGGCGCTGACTTGACCTGTTATGCAGACGACACGCTCATCACCGCCCGGGGGAGCTCGCACAGGGAAGCAGCGTTGGTTGCCACGGCTGCGGTTTCGCAAGTGGTGAACCGCATCCGGTTCCTGGGCCTGGAGGTGGCCCTTAACAATTCGGAGGCCATGGTGTTTCATGGCCTTCGACGCGCGCCGCCGCCGGGATCACACATCGTGGTCAGCGGGGCCCGGATAGCTGTCGAGTCCACCATGAAGTACCTGGGATTGGTGCTCGACAGCCGATGGGAATTTGGGCCCCACTTCCGGCGGCTGGCGCCCAAGCTGATGCGTGCAGCTGGCGCACTTTCAACGCTGCTTCCCAACGTTGGGGGCCCGAGCGCCGCCTGTAGGCGGTTGTACGTGGGAATCGTGCGGTCCATGGTCCTGTATGGGGCCCCTGTATGGGCGATGGACATGACGGCCAGCACTCTCGCCATTCTGCGCAAACCGCAGAGGGCGATGGCCGTCAGAGTCATCCGCGGGTATCGCACGATTTCCTACGAGGCGGCTTGCGTCCTGGGCGGATCCCCGCCCTGGGACCTAGAGGCGAAAGTACTCGCGTCATTATATCGATGGCGCGAGGAAGAGCGGGGACGGGGCTCGAGGCCGGTGCAGCAACAGATCGCGCTGCGCCGAGAGGAGCTCCGTCAGGTCTTGGTGGCGGAATGGCGGCAAAGGCTTCTGCGCCCTACCGCCGGCCTCGCTATCGTCGAGGCGATCCGGCCAGTACTCGACGACTGGCTCGGGAGAAGGCACGGCTCCCTGTCGTTTAGGGTGACGCAGGTGCTGTCGGGACACGGCTGCTTTGGCAAGTACCTGTGCCGCATAGACAGGGAGCCGGACGCTCGGTGCCACCACTGCGTCCGTTGCGGGGAGGACACAGCGCAACACACGCTCGCCGAATGTGTAGCTTGGGAGGAGCAGCACCGTGTCCTCACAAATGAAGTAGGAGGCGATCTGTCGCTGTCGGCCTTGGTGCGGAGGATGGTCGGTTGCTCAGAATCGTGGGATGAAGTGGTGTCCTTCTGTGAGGACGTGATGTCGCAGAAGGAAACTGCGGAACGGGAGAAGGAGATCTCGACTCCCTTCCCTGGCCGCAGAAGGCGCACCGGGCGCAGGAGAAGGGCGGACAACGCCCTTTTCCAGCCCTCATGAATGAGTCCAGAGGCGAGGGACTAGGGGAAGCCCCCGCCCCCCTATTCGATGGACCCGAGGCGGAGGCACGCGTGGGTGTCGACGCGCGCCTCTGAGGTGATACACGGGGTAGTTGAACACCTCACTACCCCGTGCAGGAGACGAGGCCCGTACAACCGGGCCAGCACTAGTGTGGGGCTGCGGAAGAATTTGGATTCCCGCGGCCCCTCGCGTGGACGTTCGAGGAGACACCGGGGTGGTTTTAGCTGGTAAGAGTCTGGCACACCCCTCCGCCTTTCCCCAGGCAGAGGCAGTCCATGAGGATTTCCCCCCGTAAAAAAAAAGGTTAGGTTAGGTTTCCCCCGAACGGGTTCCCGTCTTGTCGCGGCGGAGGAGCTTAGAAGCCGTGGCTTGGTCACCCACAGCGAAACAAAGAGGAACCCACATGGCTGGCCCGAGGTGAAGGGCCGGCCCGAGGTGGCCACTCGGAGTGGGCTTGGGGAGCCCACTTCGGATGTGTGTTGGTGGACTGCGGTGAGAGGGGTGTCCTCACCACCTACCGCTGCAGCCGAGGTGGAGTCGCGGAGGAAGAGGAGTGTTGGTATGGCGATGCGCCCCTCGCCCTATCCTCCGCGACTCAAACGGGGCCGCACTGTTGATGCGGTGGTGGTGGGGCTGCGGAGGGAGAGGATTGTCGGTATTGCGAGGCGCCGCTCTCCCTACTCTCCGCAGCCGAATCTTGGTTGGCGGCGGAGCCATAGATCAGATCCGCCGCTGGGGTCGGGAAGGCTAGTGCTTCTGAGTGCTTGTTTTTCCTGGCCCCATGGCAATCGCGCATCGGACACGGGGGCGTCCGTTGCACAGGTGTAATTGAAGGCCGTGGAGGAAGGCGCGCCATGTGTTCTGGTGCGCATTACCTGGAAAGGAGAACGGAGAGGAATATTCCGCTCCCGAGGAGGTGTTGCCATGGGGCGGCAGGTGCTGGTAGGGCCGCGGATGTGTGCGAAAGCGTTCCCGTGGCCCTGCCAATATGCGACGAAGGTGGAACACCATGGGGTTTTAGTCGGTGCGAATCCGACATAACCCGTCCTTGCCCCCGCGAGGCGAGTATGTGTAGGCATTTCCCCATGTAAAAAAAAGGTTAGGTTAGGTTTTTTTTGTATGTGTTGCTGTTTTCCTCTGACATAGGCGGTCAGAGACATTGTCAGCTTGACACGGACTTTTAATTCTAGTTTTTTATTTTCTTGTCCTTGCTATTGTATAGGGTGTAGAGGACTCCGGGTTTTCGTTCGGGAGTCCTTCTACTCTTAATCTAATGCTTACAAAATCTGACATTTAATTTTAAAGTCCTTTTATATCTATTTGTCACTTGATCAATTATTAAATTAATAATTATCTTTAAGTACATTGTTTGTTTTTATTTGAGCAACACACTATTCTTACACAATCAATTTACATTAAAAGCGGTTCTTTCTCTCTGAATATACTTTGTGTATTCACAAGGAAGCCCTGAATGGCTATCTTGCATTCGCAATTCTCGCCTTAAATATATTTTGAGGAACTAAAACAATTGAATCTCATTTAATATTGAGATAATAAATAGCTTATTCTAAAGAAAAATACGGTTTAAAAATTATTTAAATTTGCAAAAAATTCATTATACTTTAAATATATCATTTCACCTCAAAACGTCGGGTATTTAAAAAGTATATTTAACTTTTTAAATACCCGACGTTTTGAGCACTTTACAGCACCCACGTTCACAGGGGAGACTGAGATATTCAACGTCTAAATGTCATAGTTAACCACGGTTATCATAGATTAATATTATTAATTTTTGTTCCGATCTGTGCAGTACGAACTTATAGTATCTTAAAGTCTTGCGTTATATGCTTGGGTTGTATTTTAATTTTATTTATTATAGTATCCCAAACAGATGGCCAGCCATCTTTTCTATTCAAATTAGGATGTTTTTTGATTTCAATAGCCTAGCAAATCATCCTTGGAAGGTATCGGTGTAATCCGTCCTTGCCCCAGCAAGGCGGGTGTGCGTAGGCATTCCTCCATGCAAAAAAGCCCTCCCTTTAGATTGCTTTATAGGGCGGATATATGCCTCAGTTGTCACTCTTGGCAGAGGGGTAACAACCGCAATCTTACTTCTTATTGTTTTGAGTTGTGATCAGGAACACACTGTTGCCCATTTCCTATTTGGTTTCCCTATGTCCCCTCTTACGACACCCATAGGACGATATTTGGTATTGGATATCTTACACCGCCACTACACCGTTATATAGTTAACGTGACCCGTAAATACCTGGAATGGTGAGGGCAGCAACGTTAAATGTACGAAACATTGGTGCTGTAATCGTCAACCCGCCAAATATGACGTAAAAACGTGACAAGGGGGAGTCCATCTCTTACAATGGACTGTATAAAAACCACAGACTACTAAGAGGATACTATGCATATAAAAACAAAAGACACATGATTTCGAAAAATTTATTCATGCTTAGATAAAATGTTATAAAATTAAATTACATTATAAAATATCTTCGACAAGATAAATGGCATTTTCACAGACTAAATTTTTACTGTAAGCAAACTCGTTTGCATAAATGAAATAGTACAAGCATAATCAGTTGACAGTTGCAACGGGCGAGATCTAATCGTGGCGCGCCCGAGCGCAGTGACTCCGATAGTGGCGGCGCGTGCGTGGTGGCGGGCGCGGTGTGCGTGCGCGAAGGCGAGGGGGCCCGGCTGCGCGTCGGTACTATGCTCGCCCCCGACCCCACCCCTGAACCCACACCCGTGGATGCCCCTACATCCGCACCCGCACCCGTGCCTGCGCCCACTCCCGCACCCACCCCCGCACCCGCCTCCTCGCCATACTCCGCCGCGTTGTCGCCGTACTCGCCAGCCTGCGTGCACACCATTAACTTTAAAGATTTGTTTGTGGTAGGGCTATGCTGCGGCTATATTATAGTGTTGCAAAAAAGAGAACTTTCTCTGACGATCTTGAGAACTTTCAAATAAATCAATCGTTAACAAATTCCACTCAGTTTGATATAACTGGTTAAAGTGACCATTTAACCCACGCCATAAATAGATCAGTTAAACCTATCGATCAGTTAAACCTACAATTATCCTCAGTAAAAACGGAACTAGCGTCAGCGCACAATGAAATTTAAGGATTAAATTCGCAGATTCAATTATTGAATTTAAAATTATAAGCGAAAGACAGACTACTTAAAAAAAACTCACTGGTGATGATAAGTTTACTTGCACACGCATTGCAGAGCAAACTATCCCACTAATCAAAAAAAAAATATTTGCAAACTAAGACGCCTAGGATATTACCACCGCATACTTTTTAAATTGTTCGCAAAAAATACTTACATATATAAATCCTTAAATTCGCAGATTCAATTATTGAATTTAAAATTACAAGAGAAAGACAGACAGCTCCTCTGTTACACTCAACTGCGGTGTATGTACCGCACTTTAATCAGTCACTCGCTAGGCGCTTGTAGAGTTGTCACGTGTTGTGTTGATTTAAAAAAAATCTCTTGATAAAAATATGCCGTCGTGTGTACTTAGATATTGCACAAATAATTCAAGAAATGTCAGTAAGAACCAAGGTATTACTTTTCATCGGTTAATAAGATACTTAATCAATAAAAAAACTATTATAAATTAATAATAAAATAAATTACTCCTAAGACGCCATCTTGTGTCATGTAATATAGATTATGAAATTAATTTGTTCAGATGCGACATTTCTGTGGGTACTTAAGTATAGGACGAATATATTATTATTTGTACATTTTTTTTGTAGAAACATATATGAGTTATCATAATTAGGCCAATTTTTTATATTTAAATCTGCTCATTATTCTTTTATATTATTTTTTGGTTCCACATCAAAGTCAAAGTGGAATAAATTCGTCCATTTTCAACTCTCGCGTGCCCAGCATTTATGAACGACTCTTATTCTAATTTAAATAAATATATTTGTAATTTAAAATTTATATTGATAAGTTTTTTAAACATACATTTGGTATGTTTTTTTTTATATTTGACATAGATACCTTTTAAAATATCATTAAAATGTAATTGTGATATAATATTATGTAATATTATATTAAATAAGCAAATATAATATACAAAATAATTGACAAAATTTGAAAATTGTTCTCGATATAATTTACCTATTTAACAATACAATCTATTATTACTATCATTCTACCTTTGTTTATTCTATGATAAAAAAACCAACCGCGCGAACACAGAGTAGCGCACACGTTTTGTTTGAAATAGCTGTTCTAGTACGTAAGGGCATATTGTTCGCAAACTAAGACGCCTAGGATATTACCACTGCATACTTTTGGAATTGCAAAATAAGTTACATATATAAATCCTAATAATACGGGTATAACAAATATAATAATATAATATATAATATAATATTCCACAACTATCACACACAACGCCATCTAGTCCCAAGCTAAGCAGAGCTTGTGTTATGGGTACTAGACAACTGATAAACATACTTATATATTTCTAAATACATAAATATTATAGATAAATTACACCCAGACACAGAACAAATGATCGTGCTCATCACACAAACATTTGTCCTGGGTGGGAATCGAACCCACGACCTCCGGCATAGCAGTCAGGGTCACTAACCACTAGACCAACAGGCCAGTCGTCAATGAATACAAAATTTAAAATGAACCCAGAGATAAAGAGACTTCACTTCTTCTTCGTTACATTTGGTATTTGCGTTGTATGTATATATCAGATTCCAAATTCCAATACAAAATTATTAAAAAAAAATATGAACAACTGCTAAATAAACTTACTAACAAAAATAATAAAAAAATTATAGTTTGTTAAGATTGGAATATAGATATTTATAATGATATGAATTCTAAAGAACTTTATTCTGTTTTATACAATCATAACTTAGATAACCACATTTGTAAACCAACTAGAAAAATGTCGTGTACTGATTTAATTGCAAGTATTCTTCCCGTTCCATTGCTAATGAACCAAATATTCACTTTTTAGCGCTATCAGATCATGAAACTAGTCAAACAATAACTTTTCAGGCAAATAAAAATAAAAGTCATACTAAGAAATCGTTTTGGTTTGAGGAAAAAAGAGATCTTAGTAGTGAAAACGTGAAAATAATTCTATCCTATATTTCAACCCTATCATTTTCTTGTGTATATGTGGCTAAAAACACTAATTAGGCTTTCAGCTACTTTCATGATACTCTGACCTTATTTTATAATTTGTGTTTCCCTGAAATTATCGTAAAAATAACAAATAAGTCAATTAAAAGCAAATGGATTACGGCACGGAGGACTCCCTCTATGACAGTGGTGGGCAAACTTTTTTAATGGCGGGCCACATAGTTTTAGAAATTCTAGAGGAGGGCCAGAATTATAAAAAAAATGCATTTTGTGTTACAAGCTTTTACTCATTGAAATAATACTAGTTTTTACGGAATTTATCGCGTATATTTTACTTTTTTACCCGACGTTTCGAGAGCTTTACAGCACCCATGGTCACGGGAAGGACTGACACTAGTATTATTTCAATGTGTAGTGTTCGCGTAAATATAAGAAATAATTAAGCTTTTACTCAATCGTTAAAACGTAATTATAACGGGCCATATACTCTCCACGTGAATGGACCCTCGGCGGGCCGGATTAAATACTTTCGCGGGCCGGAGTTGGCCCGGGGGCCGTACTTTGCCCATCACTGCTCTATGACATGATGCAGTTTATTAAGACCAAACTGAAAGACAGAAAGTTGATTCTGCTAATATCATTGGACATAGAGGGAGCCTTCGGTACCTACCGATAGTTTATCGATAGAACGGTGTGCCTCAGATATGCCGGGGCCGAATATTTAAGAAAGACCACTAAAGGGTGTGTGCAAGGCTCGATCGGGGGTCCAATTTTTTGGAATATTCTTCTGGATCCACTCCTGAGGGAGTTGAGTGCAAAGGGGTCCCATTGCCAGGCTTTCGCGGATAATGTGATCCTGATGTTCTCCGGGGATACGGCACAACAGGTGCAGGAGCAGACCAATGAAATTCTCGAACATGTCCGGAGGTGGGGAGTCGGTAATAAGCTTAATTTTGCGCCACACAAAACAAAAGCCATGGTCGTAACAAATAAGCTCAAGTATGACTCACCACTTCTGGAGATGGGCGGGGAGGACATTGAACTCTCCAAAGAAATCAAAATACTCGGCCTCACAGTTGACGACAAGCTTACCTTTAATACACACATTAGAACATGCTGTAAAATCCAGAACATATATCGTCAACTGTCGAGAGCTGAAAAGATACATTGGGGCCTGAACCCGGAGATCATTAGGACCATCGATATTGCAGTGGTTGAGCCGATAGTCATGTATGCGGCCAGTGCATGGGCATCAGCAACCAATAAACATAAGGTAAAGAAACAACTTGATATGGTGCAGCGCGGGTTTGTGCAAAAAGTTATAAAATCCTATAGGACAGTTTCTCTACACTCGGCCCTACTACTCGCCGGGTTACTTCCGTTGGACTTAAGAGTCCAGGAAGCAGCCCTCCTTTATGAAATCAAGATGGGCTTCTCCCGGCGGATAGTGGCTGATCGAGATGTGGAAACCAAAATTGAATACTCCAAGACCACACATCCCGCGAAACAGCCCGGATTGAAATTTACATGCCTGGAAGACGGTGCACAAATGGACCAAAATGACAACAACGGTCTTAAAATATTTACAGACGGAAGTAGGATAGAGGGGAAAGTCGGAGCGGCGTTATCTATATGGAATAACGCTGTGGAGACAAATACCCGAAAATTGAAATTGGAAAATTTTTGCACCGTCTACCAGGCAGAGTTGCTGGCAATCCTGGAAGTAACTAAATATGCACTGATGGCTCCAGCACAAAACTGCAGCATCTGCTCTACAAACAATTTTCCAAGACACTTCCCTCCATCCCCTGGCAGTGGAGATAAGAAATAACATCTCTGAACTAAACAAACATGGTAAAGTACTAAATATATATTGGATTAAAGCCCACGCAGGATTGGAGGGAAACGAGAGAGCAGACCACCTAGCCAAAGAAGCTGCAACAAAGATTAAAACAAAACCGGTATACGAAAAGTGTCCGATATCATTCATCAAGCGACACATCCGAATGGAATCGCTTGATGAATGGAACCGGCGTTATAAAAATGGAGAAACAGCTTCAACAACAAAAATATTTTTCCCAGACGTATCTGATGCATATAAAGTTATTAGAAAAATGGAAATGGACCCGATACTAGTTCAAATCATGACAGTACAAGGCGGGTTCTCTGAATATTTGTTTCGATTTAAATGTAAGGAGAGCCCGGCATGTGCCTGTGACCCTGTAAAAAATGAAAACATAATGCACATATTAACAGAATGCCCAATATATGGTAGAGAGAGAAATGAAATAGAAATAGAATTAGGAATAAGGGTAAGTGAAGAAAATGTAAGTAAAATAATTAGCAATAAGTATAGGTAGGTATAGGTTAATAAGATATTGTAAGCATATAACAAGAAGTATAGTAAATAGAAATAAATAGTACCTAAGAAACCGGATGCTGTAACAAAATATAATCTATAAGTATATGATGTAAACAGCTCCATAAAAATTAGTAGAAATAAGAACATAATTAAGACTAGAAAAAATGAATGATAGCATAAAATCTAAAATAATAAAAGAAAGAAAGAAAAGAAAACAAGGTGAAAAAGACAGACCTTAAAGACAAAAGTCCCTGACCTCCACATATCAGGGGAACTAGATTTAAAAAAATTGTAGCATTAATAAAAGACGTTTATATTTGAAATGTCGTTTTTCGACAACAAACAAAAAAGAAATTGGAAAATACACAAACATACAAACATTTTAAGGAAATACATACTGAAAGCCCAGAAACTGGATAATACACGCTACCTACTTAATTCCAACAACAAAAGTAACGCCGCTTGGCAAATAATAAAAAACGTTAAGAATGATATGGCATAATGATTTCTTATATTTATGCGATTACACATTGATTAAAAATATTTTTACCGATTATATCGCGTTTCATTTTAATTACTTTTAATTTTTAATTCCCGACGTTTCGGGTGCTTTCCAGCACCCATGGTCACGGGTGACTGAGATTACTGACCCTGTGACCATGGGTGCTGTAAAGCACCCGAAACGTCGGGAATTAAAAATAATTAAAATTAAACGAGATATAATCCGTAAAAGTAGTTTTAATCAATGATATGGCAGTTATTAATGACATTACTACAATTACCTCTAGTGGCAATACATATTATCAGCCAGATAAAATAGCGGATGTGTTTAACAATTACTTTATAAATTTAATTACTTTCATTAAAATAGCAAATAAAATAACAACCAATATTGACATTTTATCCAAATTCCGTATATCTAGTTCCAATACATAACATTGACATTATAAAAATAATTAATTCCTTAAAAATACAAATTCTACAGGTTATGAAGATATTAGTACTAAAATCTTAAAACAATGCCCAATATTTGTCTTTCTCACTAACTCACATTATCAATTTATCATTTGTTCAAGGCATTTTCCCAACTATACTAAAATTTTCTATCGTTAAACCACTACACAATAAAGGTGATAAAACGGACATAAATAATTATAGGCCCATAAAACTTTCATCTGTTTTATCAAAAGTATTTGAAAAGGCTATACATATCAGAATCTATAACATCGTTACCAAATATGAAATATTAAAACCAGAGCAATATGGGTTTACAAAACACAAGTCAACAACTTTAGCATGTTTCAATTTAATAAAACTAATAACAATAATAATAATATAACAAATAGCCTAAAAAAACAAAATACTCATAACATCCATTTTCATTGATATGTTCAAGGCATTTGACTTTGTTAACCACGAATTATTGTTACACAAACTTAGCAAAAATGGTGTAAAAGGCTATGCATTAAAATTAATACAAGATTATTTAAGTCAACGAAAACAATACGTTGAGGTACCAATTCACTGTAATGAAGGACACCGTAGAAAAAATTATATAGTACGTTTCTAGGGCAGGCGGAAAAAAGGACATTGACCTCAAATATTATGTTAGCATCGAAACAAAACGACAGCTATTGCTTCCATTCATTTCTTTTTATATTACGTATTGTTATGCGCTAAGCGTGTCTCATGGTACGGGGTAGGGTCGCAGGTAGTTGCAGGAAGCGGCCATTCAGAGATAATAAACCTGTGTCTCACGCCGTGCGTGATGAATTTTTATTAAGTTTGTTTTGTTAATTGTATTATTACGTTTTGTATTAAAGAATTTGTTACCGTTTTGTGACGTTTTGTATATTATCACTATTATGAAATCGGATCCATCGGCATTAAAATATCATAAGAGACTTTACGTCACCACGAAAGAAGCGGAAATTGTCGCATATTTCATTAAATAATGATTGCAAACATCTATAAATATATAAAAGAAACGTGGTCTATAGTACGGCCGCTGAGTTATTACCGATTTGACAGATTATTCTTAAATTAATCGATATAACCTTGCACGAGCGACACATTTGCCGAATGATTTAGAATACCTCTTTAATATAAAACTTTATGTCAAAATATCAGAATCAAGTAATTTTCCAATAAACTCTGTTTCAAAACTGAAAATAGTTTGTAAATAATATGAAAACATTTATTTTTTGTTCTTTGGCGCGCTTGTACAAAGTTACATCGTGCGTCTAGTTTTCATAGTGATGTGCTTGATAGTATTCGGTCCGAATTCATAATAATATATCTTTCTTTACCCCTCAAAACGGGAGATAAAAGAAATAATAATAATAATAATAATAATAAATTCATTTATTAACCAAAAAACACGTAGCCAAAATACAATAAGTTCTGTGACTCCCACACTAGGCATGGCCTGTCTCGTGGGGGTCAAGCAAAAGATTTTACAATTGATCAAAGTGGCTATTTGTCGAAATTACGTAAAACAATTATGCGAAGCAAAGCAAAAATGACTTAAAAAAATTTTGAAAAATTACGGACATAACAAACAGATTCTAATTAAAAGGGGCGCGCGTGTACTTGAAGGTGAATGTGTATGAATGTGTGTGTGCGTGTGTGTGTGTGTGTGTGTGTGTGTGTGTGTGTGTGCGTGTGTGTGAGGGTATGCTAGCATGCCTGTTACATAATTCTCTAAAAATTATAAGTAAAAGGGTGAGAGATTGCAATTGGGGATAAGCTGAGTGGTTAGGTAGCCCTACGATTAAATTCTTGGGATCGGACGACAGGTCGTGCGTCAGTATTGTCCACTACCGTTTTAACACCTATTTAAGGGTCACCAATATTTCTTCGGATTTCTCATAGTCCCAAGTCAATAAATGACTTCTAATTTTTATTTTAGCCTCATAAAGTTGGGATCGTTTTAAGTCGTATAAGTTGACTAATTTGTTGTAGATGCGGGGGAATTGGAACAGTCTGAAATGACGTGCGAAAGATGTTTTAGCTAAGGTTGTGGGGATCTTAAACACTTATTAATGTATTAAACGTCGGCAGTTTTGAAGATTCCCTGTGCATAAATGTAAAGGCCCTCAGAAGATACAATCTACGGACACTTAAAACTTGAGCTTCTCTAAAGAGATCTGACGTATGATAGCGCCTTGGTTTACCCATAGCTACCTTCAAAACTGCCCTCTGGGCCCTTTCCAGTACTATCAACGTAGAGGAGGATATACCACCCCACGCAAGTATACAATAGCTAAGTACGGACTGACATAGTGCAAGATAGACGGACTTTAAAATGCTACCATCAGTAGAATCTCTCAATAGTCTCATCGTGTGTATCAGCTTACGGACCCTGGCTGATGTCACCGATATATGATTTGTAAAGTTAAGATTTTCGTCTATTATAATGCCTAAATATTTAAGGGAGACGACCCTATTTATCTGGTCACAGTTACAATTTGAAAAGCTCACGGAGCGAAAACTACAGTTGTTGTTGTGTACTTTAAGGCTATTGAAAAGTGAGGGTGGCGGTTCAGACGCTGCAGTTTTATGAAAACAAATTAACTGCGTTTTTGAGGTGTTCAGTGTTAAGATGTTGTTATTTAACCATTTTTGTAATTTATGCAACCCGGAGATGGCTGAAAGGTAGGCGTCATACCAAGATTTACCATAGAATATTATGGCTGTATCGTCAGCATAACATACAACCTCAATATTTTCAAGTTGAATTGACGTAATGTCATTAATGTACGAAATAAAAAGAGTCGGTCCCAAGATGCTACCTTGAGGAACACCAAAATCTACAGATCTAAGATCTCTTGCCTGATCGCCTATTTGGACGCATTGCTTTCTATCCGACAGATAGCTGGAAAACCAGTTTAGAGCTAGACCACGAATCCCAAGAGCACTTAATTTCTTAAGGAGGATGGGGATGGATACCGTGTCGAATGCTTTAGCCAGATCGAGAAAAACACCGACACATGATTGACCCTGATCGAGATGAGTTACAACCATATCTATGAGAAGAGTTACTGCATCCTCTGTTGATTTTCCCTGGCGAAAATCAAACTGACGGTCCGAGAGTATGCTATTCTTTTCAAGATAGTTAGTCAGCCGCTTATGGACAACACGTTCCAAGAGCTTCGAGTAACTACCCAGGAGTGATATGGGTCGGTAATTACAAGGATCGTCCGTAGCTCCATTCTTGTATATGGGGGTAACTGCCGCAACTTTCCACTGGCTTGGGAAGACTCCCGACGAGATACTTAAGTTAAATATTGCAGCCAGGGGCTCCGCGATTGTGTGGGCCACTGATTTTAAAAGTTTGTTAGTGATGCCGTCCATACCAGGCGCACTACCTGAATCAAGAGACCGGATGAGACCCAAAACTTCCAATTCATCTGTAGGATTCATGAAAAATGAACCAACGGGTTGATCAGGAATGTGAACTTTTTCGGCAAGGGACTCTTGAGTCTCATTTAATTTCAGCATGATAGAGTTTGCCAGCTTATTACCTACAGAGGCAAAGTAGGAGTTGCAAACATTAAGAGACTCTTTTACGGAGGGTCTTGAGTTGATGAGAGCCAAGGGAGAACTTGAGCTAGTGTCTTTGCCAGTTATGCGGTTAATAGTACCCCAGAGTTTTTTTGGAGCATATTTATTTTTGATTATTTCTTTTTTGTTGTAATCACGTTTTAGTCTTCTAATTAGATCTATGTAAAAATTTCTATAGCGCGTATATATAAGTTTTTTAGTTGGGTTGTTTGGGTCCTTGCGGTATTCTATATGAAGCTTATCGCGGTGTTTAGAGCATCTGATTAAACCAGGAGTCATCCAGGGGTGTAAGGTAGTTCTGGAGCGGCTTATTACACAAGTTTTTGAATATCTCAGTATTGCCTCTGATACCGTCTTAGTAAAATGAGTTACAGACTCTTCAAGAGAGCTGCAGTTTATTACTGTTGACCAGTCCGTTCCTTCCAGCTCTGATCTTATTGAGTCTATGTCCACTACTACTCTTGATCGAATAGGTTTTGGTCTTTTTGGTTTGTGTGTCTTTAACATTATGCCTGCCATAGTGATATCATGGTCAGTGGCAGCGTTGAGATAGACTACGGACTCCGCATTAGATTTTACGGGTACAAAAATGTGATCTATGCAGGTATTGACCTGAGTTGGTTTGGTTGCTCTGCTAATACATCTAAGTACTCCGTGTGCAAGTTTTTGTCAGCTGCGGCCCCAATAATATTTAAGTTTATGTCTCCAGCAAAAATAAGACAAGGAGAGGGACTAACTGTTTTTAAGTTAGCGTCAAGAGAGCGAATAAATATTTCTGGGTTGGTGTAACTAGGTGATCTTAACAGTGGTAGAGCCGCGCGGCAGCTTTGCTGTTGCACGTATGGGCCGGCTCAAACCGGGGTGGTACCACGACCTCACAGAATACCGGCGTGAAGTGGAAGCTCTGCTTCCGCGTTTCGTCTGGTGAGTGCAGGTGGCCGGAGGCCCAAACCCCCCCCCCCCCATCAACATGGTAGCGGAATTAAATAATTGTAGACTACCCCAGGAGGGTACCAGCACCCCTGGAGAATCCCTCGCTGAGCATCCACGACCATGTTTCTCCACTTCTGAGCGTGGGTGCTCAGGCTGCCCCGCGTATTCTGGGGGGGGCAAAATTCCGCTCAAGACTACAACTGCTCGGGGCAAACGGAGCAACATAACCAAGGCGACCCCTGCCACGCTGTCCGTGAATTTCTGCAATATCAGGGGACTTCACTCTAACCTAAACGCCGTCCACTACCATCTCGAGACGGCGAGGCCGGCTCTGCTCTTTCTGACCGAGACGCAGGTGTCCTCTCCGGCTGATGTCTCGTATCTCTCCTACCCGGGGTACAAACTGGAACACTCCTTTGTGCCTCGGGCTGGAGTTTGCGTTTACGTCAGAGAGGACATCTGTTCTCGACGCCTCGGCAGACTTGAAGGTTCGGACCTGTCCATCCTTTGGCTACGCGTAGACAGCGACGACCATCCGCGCGTCTACGGGTGCCTCTATAGGTCCCATAGCGGTAATGCCGAAACAGACCGACTCTTCGACCACGTCCAAATGGCTGCAGATTCGTTGCTACAGCAGATCCCCTCCGCAGAGATCGTGATCCTCGGCGACTTTAACGCCCATCACGCCGAATGGCTTGGTTCACGTTTAACCGATCATGCGGGGAGATATGTTCATGATTTTGCCTTGGTATATGGTCTGACACAACTGGTTACTTCGCCTACGCGGATTCCAGATGTGGAGGATCATGCACCTTCCCTGTTGGACCTTCTGCTGACCTCTCACCCGGACGGATATCAGATTTCCGTCGACGCCCCTTTAGGCTCCTCGGACCATTGTCTGGTCCGGAGTGTTGTGCCACTCACACTGAAATCGCGGTTGCATTCTGCAGGCTGCCGCCGTGTTTGGCACTATAGGTCAGCCGATTGGGATGGGATGCGGTCTTTCTTTGCATCCTACCCTTGGGGGCGGGTTTGCTTCTCGCCGGATGATCCCAACGTTGTTGCGGATTCTGTTACTGATGTGGTACTTCAGGGTATGGAACTTTTTATTCCTTCCTCTGTGGTGCCCATTGGAGGCAAATCTCAGCCATGGTTTGGTCGCTCCTGTAAAATAGCATCATGCTATAAGCAGGAGTGCTACCAAGCCTGGGTTGATGCATCAGCGTCCCGGGATGTAAACACCAGCGCTCTAAAAAAGAAGTATAATTCCGCCTCTAGGTCCTTCAAAAGAGTCATTGCCAAGGCAAAGTCAGAGCACATAGGCAGAATTGGCGAGAAACTAGTTCGCCTTCCTTCTGGAACCCGTGCATTCTGGTCTCTCGCCAAGGCTGTCCAGGGGAATTTCTGTCAGCCATCTCTTCCATCTCTGCACAGGAAGGACGACTCACTGGCCCATACTGCAAAGGAGAAAGCCGATCTTCTAGGCTCTTTCTTTGCGTCTAACTCGACTCTCGATGACGGGGGGAGTACGCCGCCGACCATCCCGCGGTGTGAGTGCTCCATGCCGGAAGTGCAGTTCACACAGCGCTCGGTTCGCAAAGCACTCCTCTCCCTGGACATCCACAAGTCGAGTGGGCCTGACGGAATCCCCCCAATTGTGCTGAGGACGTGTGCTCCAGAGTTGGCACCGGTTTTAACGCGTCTTTTCCGGTACTCCTACTCCCTAGGCGTAGTCCCAAAATCATGGAAGACGGCTTTCGTCCACCCGATCCCTAAAAAAGGCGACCGCTCAGACCCGTCCAACTACCGGCCAATCGCCATCACCTCCTTGTTCTCCAAAACAATGGAGTCCATTGTAAACTGCCAGCTCATGAGGTATCTTGAGGATCACCAGCTGATTAGTGACCGCCAATATGGTTTTCGCCGTGGTCGGTCAGCTGGTGATCTTCTGGTCTACCTCACTCACAGATGGGCGGAGGCAGTAGAGTTCAAGGGGGAGGCATTGGCCGTTAGTTTGGACATTGCGAAGGCCTTCGATCGGGTTTGGCACAAAGCGCTTCTTTCGAAGCTCCCTTCCTATGGGCTTCCCGAGAAATTATGCGATTGGATCACCAGCTTTCTTGCAGATCGGAGCATCAAGGTCGTTGTAGACGGTGCAAGCTCCGATTGCAAGCCTATTAATGCTGGTGTTCCACAGGGCTGCGTGCTATCGCCAACGCTGTTTCTTCTGCATATCAATGATATGTTGCATACCCGTAACATTCATTGCTATGCGGATGACAGCACTGGTGATGCTCTTTACACCGGCCGAGTCAATATTTCTCGGGAAAACGTCTCCGAGTGCCGGGACAAACTTGTGTCTGAAGTCGAGTCTTTGCTGAACAGAGTCTCGGATTGGGGACGACTAAATCTAGTCCAGTTTAACCCCCAGAAGACACAAGTTTGCGCGTTAACCGCTAAAAAGAACCCCTTTGTCGTATCCCCTCAGTTTCAAGGCACTCCCCTTGTTGCCTCAGCCAGTATCGGAATCCTCGGCGTCGACATATCGAGTGACGTGCAGTTTCGTGGTCACTTGGAAGGGAAGGCCAAATTGGCCTCTAAAAAGCTTAGCGTGCTCAGCAGAGCGGGACAGTGTTTCATGCCGGCACACCGCCTGCAACTTTACAAGGCGCAGGTTCGGCCGCACATGGAATACTGTTCCCATCTCTGGGCTGGGGCTCCCCAGTACCAGCTCCTTCCACTTGACCGCATCCAGCGCAGAGCGGCTCGAATCGTCGACGACCGAGTGCTTTCCGATCGGCTCGATTCACTGGCGCTGCGAAGAGATGTTGCATCTCTTTGCGTATTTTATCGCATCTATCACGGGGAGTGCTCTGAGGAATTGTTCGGATTAATCCCAGCCGCCAAATTTCGTGGACGCACTACACGGCAAACGTCCCGATACCATCCACACCATCTGGATGCTTGGCGGTCCACCACTGTACGTTTCACAAGGAGTTTTCTTCCACGTACAACCTCTCTGTGGAATAGTTTACCACCGGCGATTTTTCCGGACCGATACGACCTGGGGACCTTCAAGAAAAGAGCTTACTCCTTTCTAAAGGGCCGGCAACGCACCCGCAATTCTCCTGGTGTTGCGGTTGATCATGGGCGGCGGTAGTCACTTAACATCAGGTGAGCCGCATGCTCGTTTGCCCCCTCTTCTATAAAAAAAAAAAAAAAAATCTGTAAGCGGCTACTACTGAGAAGTGATTTGCAACTTCTGCGAGAATACAATTACCCTCGTCAACGTTCAGCTCAGAAAAATTGGCTGACCACCTATCTCTTATGTAGATAGCGACCCCTCCTGCCCTGTTAATATACTTTTTAGAGTAAAATGATGTGAATCCTTGCAATAGGGGGACCGTCACAAACTCATTAAGCCAGCACTCGCTGAAGACAATAGCGTCGAGATCAAGATCCAACCTTTTTAGGGTTACTAGGAAATTATCAAAGTTTTGACGCATGCTTCTTATGTTCATGCTTAAAATCCTAAATGAGAATTTAGACAGAACGTCTTTACAATCCTCTGGGACCGTTATGTAGTGGCACTTTATCTGAGATGAATTATCTATGGCATCTAACAATTCTAGGGAAGCCATGGGAAGATCGTGAAAAATTGATTGGAGTATTTTGGCATTAAAGGAGAGAGTGCCTTATAAACATAAGAAGGGGTGTAGATAACCACGAAATATTTTGAGGAATGTACCATGGGGGAGAAGATGTGTAGGTGTGTTAAAATGTGTGTGTAATTGCGCTTACAATTGAGAAGAGTTAATTTCAAAGTTATGTTAAATATGATGCAATAAATATGACTGCAAATTAGTGACAAAATATTAATGACTAGGCTCTTGAGGCTCAGGTAATGTTTACTAAGTGGTCGCCGTATCTGGTTTGGTTTGGACACAGAGCAGGTGGCTGAGATCATTTTCCGACCTAATACGGATTGCGGGGCTACCTTCCTTGACATCCCCTTTCCTAATAAATATGGATCCGTTCCGAAGCCAGCAAAACCTGTAGCCATGTTCGACGGTGAAAGCTCTCGCAGTACGAAATAACCGTCGATTTTCGCCAGTAAGACGCTCATTTACGTAGATCAAATTTTCAGGCCCATGATTCAAAATGTCTTTACTCTTTAGGTTTTTTCTAGCTTTCGCGTGTTTAAGGAATTCCTCACGTTTAGATCGACGGGTAAAAGCAACCACCAAGGAACGATGAAGTTTACGGTTCCCACTCACGTTAGTGTTTATGTTTTGGTTTTTGGGACCAGCTCGGTGCGCATAATTCAAGTCCATATCCTGAATCCCAATGCTCAGTTTAGCGGCGACAGTTAATACCAAGTGAGTTGGGTTTTCATTTGGTGTTTCTTCTAGACCCGATATTTCCAGCTCATTTCCTAAGGCAATCTGAGCTTGGCTGTTTAGACGAGACTGCAGATCGGCAACGGTGGCCTTAAGGACATTATTTTCTTTTTCAACGGACTCAAGTGACTTAATTCGCCGATCATAGTCCGCCAGTTTGGAGTTCAAGGCGTCGAGACATTCGCGAAGGTGGGTGATGTCGTCTCTTATATCAGTACTTATCTTGGATAACTTACAATCAAGCAGTGCGCCGAACTGGTCGTATGTTATTGCCGCAGCGGGAGGGGTGGGGGTCGTAGTTGAATTATTATTTACTTGGCTGTCATTTAGCCCTCCGTCGGAGGTTCCCAGAACCTCGTCGCATGACATGTTCGTGTCATGCGACGAAGCTGCAGTAGATAATGGAGAGAGTTGTCTACGAACCGGTGTGTTGTCCTCCTTGCGTCGCGTGATCCGATTACAGGAATGGCATTTCCAATTCCTTTTTAAGGCTGGAAGATTTTCTTTGTAATAAGCGGAGGATATGTTGTAACATTTGTAGTGGTAGCATCCCCTGCATGCAGAGCAATTCAGCTGTTCCTCGGGTCGGGTAAATTTATGACAGGCCAAACAAATCATTTTATATTATGTAGCTGTTCTAATATTATGCTCAGGTGACTTTATTTCAAAAACGCGCAAAGGCAAGCAACACAACTGCGGAGAAACTAAGATGTGCTACGAGTCGTAAATGAGTAGGCGGGACGAAGAAGTTTCGTAGTCCGTAGCGATCCCCGTAGCGCTGCGCCGACGACGTTACGTGTCGATTCGTCTCCTCTTCGGGTGACTACGGGTCACTTCGGCTGCCGACGGTCGTTGACCTTTGTAGCACACTACGATGGACGAAATGAGCGTACACTTGTTGAGGTAGGTCACGGTCTCAATTATTTGAAAAAAATTTTTGTCACAGTTCCCTAATTATAGAAGGGATTAAAAAACTGATTGCGGCACTAGAGAGGGCTGTACACTAGCTTCCAGTAGATATCGGTTTTGACAGTAGCCACTAAGATTTACACTGTTTTTAGAATAAGTCTCGCGGAGCAAACGGTTACGGTGTGTACTTAGTAACAGTCGCGGAACTAATCATTGTAATAGATATGATATTTATTTTATTTGGATATTTTTATTTTACTTATTCCTTCGAGCAACAAGACTATAATGCTACCATTTTTTTGCGTCTCCTAATTGCACTGTGTTGCCAGTATCTCTATGATTTTTAAGATTTATGTGTGATCCAAAGACAGAAATACTGTTTTCTATGATTTAAAAATAAATACAAATAAAATGATCATGTATAATTTTTAACATTCATAATATATAAAACAACATTTAATAAATATAATTTTCTCCCTCAATTAAGCAATGTTATAGGTGTATTTTTTTAAGTAATTGGCGATACTATTCTGGCAACACCCTTACCACCGCTATTTTAATCTGTTTAGTCGTCTTCCGTACTCTCATGCGCACAGACTACGTTCTCTTGTGTAACCGTTGTTTTTTGACTCGGCTTTCTCCTGTTTATCGTTGCGCTTTATTGGACTAATTTTGTTTGTGTTTGGTAATTTTGTTGAAAATGTCGAAACGAGGAAAAACATTGAATAGTCAATGTCGTGAGCTTGTACTAAAGCTACAGGATTACTTTGAGCGTGAGTCACAAAATGGCGGCCCTTTGATTCCTGTCACTCAAGTGAAAGATCGGGTTTCACAAGCTCTTGGAATTGGTGCAAAAACACTATATAATATAAATAAAGAAAAATTTGGTGCTTCTGGAAGTGAAGATAATGTTTTACGCACTCCTAAGAAAAAACGAAGACAAAAGCCCGTGACAGGTGTTGATGTTTTTGATGCAGATGCAATAAGAAACCACATATATGGTTATTATACTAGGAACGAGTTTCCAACGAGACGTTTGCTTTTGGTCTCTTTAAAAGAAGCTGGCTTGTTTAAAGGCGGTAAAACGGCGTTGTCAAAACTATTGCACGAAATTGGGTTTGAATATAAAAAAACGAATAAAAGGAAAATATTAATGGAAAGATTTGATTTAATAATTAAAAGGAGCGAGTTTTTAAGAGAAGCCAGAAAAATCGAGTCTTGGGACAACGTCGTTTTTGTTGACGAAACATGGTTAAATGCGAACCACACTGTGTCACGTTCTTGGACTGACGAAACAAAAGCATCAACCTCAAAGGTTCCAATTGGAAAAGGATCGCGACTGATAATTTGTCACGCCGGTTCTGCTGGAAGTGGTTTCTTTGAAAATGGACTGCTGGCTTTCGCGTCAAAAAGTACTTCCGATTACCACGAGGAGATGGATACAGACACTTTTACGAATTGGTTCGAAAATCAATTATTACCCAGACTGCCAGAGCCTTCTATCATAATAATGGACAACGCTTCATTTCACTCGAAACAAGTGAATAAAGCGCCTACTCAGGCCGACAAGAAAGCTGATCTCGTAGCACGGCTACACCAAAATGGAATTGAAACTACTGCCGAAATGCTAAAGTCTGACTTAGTAAAGTTGGTACGCGAAAATAAAACATCAAGAGTCCGTTATGAAGTAGATGAGATAGCTCTAGCATATGGACATCGGGTACTTCGAATTCCGCCTTATCACTGCCAGTACAATGCCATTGAGCTAATATGGGCACAAATCAAAGGTATTGTTTTTTATCGCATAAGTTATGAATATGAATAATTTGTACTATTATAACATCCAATATTAGTAAAAAGCATATAAGTAAAAAGATACATAACTAAGAAATAAATATCTTATGTCCCTTACATGTAGGTAATTGTGTAACATTTCGTTTATTTAATGTAATAAATTAACGTTATTTAATGTTTACATTACAGGTTACGCAGCTCGTAATAATACGACTCCGCCATTCAGTACTAATAAAATGATGGGTCTATTAAAAGATGCTTGCAGCAAAATAACGAAAGAAGATTGGGTCAAGGTCGTCGAAAAGACTCGAAAACTAACAACAGAAGATTATGAACGCGATATAAATGTGGACACCATTATAGAGAACGAAATTGTCATACAAGTGACTGATAGCGATGACAGCTCTGGCGAATCTGGTTCAGAGTCTGAATAATTGTTTTAATAAATGATAGGTAGTCATTTATTAAAACATCTTGTACTTACTCTATTCATTAAAATGTGTAACAGTGTTTACAAATTTGTTTTATTTTGATATGTCCTCGACCAATTATCTACGCCCATCAAGGATACTCCACCTAATAAAGAACCTGTGTCTTTAACTATTATTGTTTTGATTTTATTTAATTACACACTATACTAGAGTATTTAAAAACAAACTGTTCCCAAATGATATTAGGGTTACTGGTTCAGTCACTTCACTAGTATTGTCAATTCGTCATGTGTCAAATCGGTAATAACTCAGCGGCCGGAGTATGGTAGTAGATATTTTAGGTTATAATCAAAGTGTCGGACTCTTCTACATCTACATCATCATAAGATGATTCTGAAATATATACAGATGAATAGTCTGTCAAGTGTCTCTGACAATTTTTTATGAGAAGTTTTATGTATCAAGGTTGTCTGCTGGAGAATGCTTAGCTTTATTATTAGTAAAATGTGCAAAATCCTTATCTGTTCCTATAGCACTATTATTCAATAGGTGTCTTCGCGATGGCTACTTTCCAAGTATTTGGAAGGAAGCCCATGTTGTACCTATACACAAGAAAGGGCTGAAGACAATAATTGAAAATTACCGGCCAATATCAATACTTTGCTAGAAAGAATCGTTCATATGCACATATACCCCATCATATTACCTTCAATACCCCCAGGACAACATGGCTTTGTGAATGGGCGCTCTACAGCAACTAACTTGGGCGCGTTTATTGATTACACTACCTCAAATATGGATGGAGGGTCGCAAGTAGATGTCATTTACACTGACTTTGAGAAAGCCTTTGATCGCGTAGATCACATCATATTACTACGTAAACTTTTTGAGCTGGGCATACGAGGTAACCTTTTCAGGTGGATGGAATCATATCTATGGAAACGATCTCAGGCAGTAGTCTCAGAAGGGTTCCGTTCTGACTTCGTGGAAATAACATCAGTAGTTCCACAAGGTTCTATTTTGGGTCCTCTACTGTACGTGTGCTATCTATATGATGTGGGCAAGTGTTTTCATAATGCTAAGTTTCTGATGTACGCTGATGACACTAAAGTATATATGAAAATCACTGATTATGTAGATTGCATGAAACTTCAAAATGATCTTGTGCGACTTGGTACCTATTATGTAGTAAATCGTATAGGAGTTCATGTCAGCAAGTGTCTTTACGTTTCTTTCACAAGGAAAAGAGAACCTACAAATTTCAACTACCAAATAAATCACCTTAATATAACTAAGAAAGAATTAGTGAAGGATGTGGGATATTACTGGATTGCAAGTTAAGCTTCTCAGAACATATTGAAACAATAACGCACTCGGCCTACAAAAGCCTTGGCTTCATCCTACGCGTAAGCAGACCCTTTACTGATATTAACTGTATTAAATTACTTTACTTTTCATATTTTAGAAGCGTCCTTGAATATTGCAATACTGTGTGGAACCTGCATTACACTGTTCATATAAATAACTCAGAACAAATTCAGCACAAATTCCTGAGACATTTAAGGTATAGAAATTTTATTTACACTAATAACTATGAAGAGTCTTGTAGATATTTCAATATAATAAGCCTTGTGGATAGACGTACTCTAATGGACATGGCATTTTTGCATGGTTTATGTAATGGAAGTATTGACTGTGTAACTTTGGCTGATAGAGTTCTCTGCTTTTGTACTCCGAAACATAGAACGAGACATACACCTTTGTTAGCGGTTGTTAAGACAAAGACAAACTATGCACAAAACTCTCTGGTGAATCGTTAACAAAAAGTTTATAATAAAAGATTCCACTCAGTTGATATTTTCCATTCCAGTAAGGATAAGTTTAAGAAGGATGTCTTGAAACTTCTGATGTAGTGAGTTTAGGTAACTCATTAACTCATACATACACACACACACACACACGCGCACGCGCACACGCACGCACGCATGCACGCACACACACACACACACACGCACACACACACACACACGCACGCATGCACGCACGCACACACACACACACACACACACACATGCTCGTGTGCGAGGGAGGCTCATACGAACATTATGTATGTTGAAAATCTTTTAATTTTCTTGTAATGTTTTCTAGATGTTTAAAAATATGTATTTTTAGTCCCAACTACTTTGTCTTCAACATGTCCGTTATAAATTGAAACTACTATATAAATCCGTTTTTGGCTATAATTTAAGATCATAAGATGTACGTACGATGTAACAAAGAGCTGTGGATTTTGTTTTAAATAAAAAAAAAGTTCGTATTTTTACCTACTTATTAAAGTACTTACCTACTATTAACGTAATAATGAAAATTGTAATAACTCATGATTTATAAATAATAAACTTAAATTAATGTTAATTTGATTTTTAATTCATTTAGATACGGGATAATCTTCTTTCTTTATTATATAATAATAGACATAGGGCCTGTAAAGAACTTCGCACTCGGCACCCTTGCCTTTCACTCTGATGATGTATGTAATGATAAAAGGATTAAAAAAATGAACCTTAACAAAAAAGATTGCCTACCCCGATGATATCGTCAAAGGTCAATGTCCTTTTTTCCGCCTGCCCTAGAAACGTACTATAGATCACAATATTGCGAAAATAAATGCGGAGTGCCACAAAGAAGTATACAAGGACCTCTATTATTTATAATCTATATAAACGATCTTTGTAACATAGCTTTACATAAATGTGTATTATGTGCTGATGATATATTAATATTGAAAATAATAAAAGATAATTAAAAAATGGGTCAGAGACCCTTTTCAGTAGAAACAAGGCATTCTATCTTAGTTCTCAGGGGTGGTAACGTATTTACATTTTGAATATTAGTAGAGGATAGATGTAGATGTCTTTGGGCCAATCACTTGCTATCAGGTCGTACGAGTGCTCCTTCGTATCAACCTTAACCTATTGAAAAAATTAATGACTTGCTACGCTTCTCTTTTCTCTTTTCTCTCCCCGAACGAATTGGTCAAGGCGAAGAAGTTGTTACTCAAGTACGCCGATGTGTTCTCGTCAAACGATGCTGACATAGGAAAGACTGGCTTAGTTCAACACAAAATAAACACAGGAGAGGAATTGCCTATCCGTCAGCGGCCAAGAAGATTGCCGGTAGCACGTGAAAAGGAAGTGGAAACCATGATTGAGGGAATGGTGAAGGATGGTGTTATTGAACCTTCATCTAGTCCATGGTGTTCACCCGTGGTGCTGGTAAAGAAGAAGGATGGCAGCATGCGGTTCTGTGTTGATTACTGCCGTCTGAACGACGTTACAAAGAAGGACAGCTATCCCTTGCCAAGAATTGATGATACGTTGGACATGCTTACAGGAGTAAAATGGTTTAGCACGCTGGATCTAAAAAGTGGCTACTGGCAAGTTGAAATTGACCCTAAGGACAAGGAGAAAACTGCGTTCTCGACGGGAAAGAGTCTGTGGCAATTCAAAGTAATACCGTTTGGGTTGTGCAATGCTCCAGCAACGTTTGAAAGGCTGATGGAACTTGTACTTACCGGGCTAATTGGCGATGCCTGTCTGGTCTACTTGGATGACATCATCATCGTGGGCCGTACGTTTGAGGAACACCTTTAAAACCTGGGACGCGTGCTCATGAAGATTCAGAGTGCCAATCTCAAGCTGAGTCCGAAGAAATGTTCACTGTTCAAACGGCAAGTCAACTTTTTGGGGTATGTAGTGTCGGAAGAAGGTATCCGCACGGATCCAGAGAAAATTGCAGCTGTAAAGGATTGGCCTGTTCCAAAAGACAAGACGCAGGTTAGAGCATTTTTGGGTTTGTTCTCCTATTACCGGCGATTTGTGAAGAACTTTGCTGTAACTGTGAACTTTGATATAGCCAAACCTCTGCATAAGCTAACCGAGGAGAAGCGACATTTCTGCTGGGATGAAAGTTGTAATATCGCATTCCAGGAGCTCAAGAACCGTCTGTGCAAAACACCTATTTTGGGATACCCTGATACAAGCAAAGAATTTATAGTTGACACAGACGCAAGCGATATAGGGCTTGGCGGTGTGTTGTCTCAACGGAATGGTGACCAAGAGGTCGTGATAGCGTACTTCAGCAAGTCGTTGTCAAAACCGGAAAGGAACTATTGTGTCACAAGACGCGAATTGCTAGCTATGGTAAAGTCGTTGCAGCATTTTAGCAAATATCTTCTGGGGCGAAAATTTCACTTACGAACTGACCATGCTGCACTAAAATCGCTATTGCAGTTTAAAAATCCAGAAGGACAAGTTGCGAGGTGGATTGAACTACTGCAGGAATACGACTTCGAGATCGAACATCGCAGCAGGAAATCTCATGGCAACGCAGATGCATTACCACGAAGACCTTGTCCTGAAGATTGCAAACACTGTACTAGGCAAGAGAGTAAGGGAGTGGTATCCGTGAGGATGCTCAGGGCAGACCACCTCAGCAACGAGTGGAAGGACAGCTTTCAACGTGCACAGCAGGAAGATCCAGACATCAAGCCGATCCTGGAATGGATGAAGGCCAGTGCTCCCAAGCCCAAGTGGAGCGACGTCTCAGCGATAAGTTCGACCACTAAAAGCTATTGGGCCCAGTGGGACAGCTTACTGCTTCAGGATGGAGTTCTGTGCCGTAAATGGGAAAATGTTCGGGGAGACAGCTGTCATTCACAAATGGTTGTCCCTAAAGCTAAAGTACCGGATGTTCTACAGCTGTACCATAATGATTATTCAGGAGGCCATCTGGGAGTTAAACGAACTCTACTGAAGATCCGAGAACGGTGTTACTGGGTCCACTGTCGAAACGATGTCGAGGACTGGTGTCGCAAATGTACAAGTTGTGCGGCTGTAAAGGGACCTCAGACTCGTAGTAGAGGTGCATTGAAGTTGTACAATGTTGGTGCACCATGGGAGAGAATAGCCATTGACGTGGCGGGGCCGTTTCCGGAGAGTGAAAGCGGTAACAAGTATTTCATGGTTGTGATGAATTACTTCACTAAGTGGCCAGAAGTCTTCGCCATTCCAAATCAAGAAGCTTCAACAGTTGCTGATAAGCTAGTTCATGAAGTCTTCTGTCGTTTTGGTGTACCTTTAGAGATTCACAGCGATCAAGGAAGGAATTTTGAGTCTCAAATATTCCAGGAAACTTTCCGAGTTATGGGTACTCATAAAACAAGAACGAATTCTTATCACCCGCAATCTGATGGAATGGTAGAACGATTTAATCAGACATTGGAGAGGTACCTAGCAAAAGTTGTAGACAATCGGCAACGAGATTGAGACAAGCACATACAACCGTTTTTGTTGTCATATCGAAGCGCTGTTCACGAAAGTACAGCAGTGACACCAGCTTTCGCAAACTTTGGAAGAGAATTACGGCTGCCTGCAGACCTGATCACCGGGATACCACCTGATGCTCCACGCAGTATAACCGATTATGCAAATGACTTGCGGAACAAAATGAATGACATTTATGAGCACGTCAGACAATCGGGCCAGCAAATGTCTGAGAAAATGAAAACCCGGTACGACCGCAAAATGAACAATAAAGGGTTCAACGAAGGTTCATTAGTGTGGTTGCACAATCCAGTCCGCAGCAAAGGGAAATCTCCTAAGCTTCAAGCTAAGTGGGACGGTCCGTACCGGATTGTAACCAGGATCAACGATGTGACCTACCGGATACAGAAAGGTGCAAGAGGGACTCCTAAGATCGTCCATGTGGATCGCTTGGCGCGTTATTATGGGGCCGATAATGCTCGGGACGAGCATGTCTTAGGAGGTGGCAGTGTTACGCGCTCAAGTCGACGATTTACTAGCGCCATCTAGTGTCAGGAACGAGAGCGAGTAGAGCGTTGCAGAAAATGACATCACAAATCTCTCAACCGACAGCGCCATCCGAAGAACTAAGTTTCTAGAAAATCTATGTGTGTGTTTCCTTTATCTGGGTGAAAAAGTGTTTATTTTTAAATACGAAGTTACTTATATCTTTCACTTAAATAGAAACTAAGGTTAATAATTTAAATTCTTAGAGAGTTTGCATTTAATTTGTTCAATGTGCAACTTCCAGGTATCTACATTAAGTCTAAACAAGTTGTACGAGTCTAATTCTTCTATTAGGGTATTTGGAAAATGAACATTAATACATATATACAGTTTTAATGGCCTTATCAAGATTTTGATGGTCTCTTGAGGGATTGTTGTAGGGACTGGATTACGGGCCCTAACCTTTTCTTTTAGGGTGTCCCACATGTGCTCTATATCTATGGGCTTCTTGCTGGCCACGACATAACCCGAATGCCGACCTCTTCAAGGTAATCGGTTGTGATGCGCGCTACGTGTGGTCGTGCATTATCATGCATTAATTCAAAGGTCCCTCCAATATTGCCGGTGTATGGCACCACATGGTCTTCTAAGATCTCTGTTATGTAGTGTGCTGCAGTTAAAGCACCTCTTCGTATGAAAACCAGCTCAGTGCGTCCAATCAAAGATATCCCAGCCCAAAATATTACAGAGCCTCCACCACAACTGATAGTTTCTCTTATGCAACACGGCGTCCATCAGAACCGTATAAAGTCATTCGACTCTCATCACTAAAAAGAACTGACTCATATTGGCCTATAGTCCAGTTGATGTGGTTACGCGCAAATTGAAGTCTGGCTTGTCGATGAGCTGTGGGCAATGGTGTTCCTGTTGCTGGATTGTGAGGTCTTAAATTCTGCTCACGAAGTCTTCTTCTCACAGTACTATCACTTATAGCTACACCTTGATCTTCACATAAGCGTTGCTGGAGATCAACACCAGATAGGTGCCGATTTCGTAGAGCTAAAACACAATAAATCGGTCATCCCTTTGAGTTGTCACCCTACGTCTTCCAGATTCAGATCTTCTTCCATACTGCCCAGTCTCCAGAAACCTTTCGTAAACTTGTCGCACTGCAGAACGGCTCAGATTTGACCTCCTGGCCACGACGCGTTGACTGCCTTGTTGCAGCAAAGTCACAACTTGGGCTGCCTCAGCTTCAGTAGTGTCATTATTTTAGACAAAGTAATCAAAGCTACAGCCTCAGTAAATAAACTTAATGTTATTAACGAGAAATCCCTACAAAAGTCTGTGTCGGACTGAAATAACGGTTCGAATTTGTTCTGACGTAAAACAACGAAATCAGCACTCAACAGTATTTCTGTATAAAAAATTGTAAAGTACCTTCAAGTGCAATAAGATTTACGACAAACAAGGTGTCAAACATCATATCCGACCCTCAAACTAAAAAACAAATGTGTGAAACAGCTTTTAAGTAAAACAATCGATAAATTTCAAACAAGTTAGTAATCGGGTAGGACCCGACGCAGACGGTCGATCTGTTATGTCGTCTTCAAAAAAATTAAATAAAACAGTGTAAAAGTGCGCTAAATATCTCAAAATGTCATTTTTACGTGCATAAATAGTGGTGAGACTCTTTAGTGGTGTGGCAGTGGCTAAAAACTTTGTTTCAATACTAGATTTTGATCAAAAACTGAACGAAAAGTGATTTGCAAAAAATGAAGGTGAATGTTAATAACGTCTTGCAAAACAAAACAAATAACGAGTTTCTCTAGTATCTCAAATAAATTTAGTCCGGAATATAACACTTAAATTCACCACTCACTTAACTTTGTTTCAATACTAGATTTTGATCAAAAACTGAACGAAAAGTGATTTGCAAAAAATGAAGGTGAATGTTAATAACTTCTTGCAAAACAAAACAAATAAAGAGTTTCTCTAGTATCTCAAATGAATTTAGTCCGGAATATAACACTGAAATTCACCACTCACTTAACAAGCCAGCTAGCCGAGTGGGGAGTGCAACGCGTTACAACCAAAAAGACGTGGGATCAAATCCGCGATATATTCGACTTCTTTTTGTATGTTTTTTTTAAGAGAGCCTTTAACAATTTACAAAGAATAAACCTAAGGCAACAAAAGAGCAGTAGGTACACATAAAAAGAAAGAAATATATATATATATATATATATATATATATATATATATATATATATATATATATATATATCTATATATATATATATAATGCACTATGCACTAATGTGTAATATGTATATATATATATATACATACATACATACATATTACACATTAGTGCAGTACCAAATCCTTTTTATAGGAATATAAATAGATTGTAGGAAAGTAAGCATATTTAGGATGAATACAAGCTATGGCAACATAACATTCAGGCGCATGCAGCGTTATAATTCCGAAAATGATGTAGCATGCTTGGAAAGCTCAATAACCAATGATTCCGTTATTATGTACGATGATAGTTAGTAGAGAGCCTTCCAGACGTATCTATACACAATAGCTCAAGGATGATTGAATTAGACATGCAAATTGAACAACAGAAACAAACTTTCCAAGTTGCTAATACAGAAGTAGATAACTTGATACTGCAGAACAGTGATTTGCAAATGGAACTAGAAAACTGTCAGATGGTGATTAAATCACTAAGAGCCATACAAATTTAAGAACCAAAAAATACGCGGTATGTCACCTAAGCCAGGTAGCAGTTTAAACCAAACACAACTTTTTAATATAATTCAAAGAAACGCAGTTACTCAAACCGATGATAATTCGATCTCACAAAATATTAAAATAAAAAGAAATAAAAGAATTAAGTTGCTATTAAAACCTTTAAATTAAATATGCAACTAAAAACCTTATAAAAAATAAGTCATTTTCTTTCAAATTTATCTTTCTTTTCTTTCCAAATGACTTAGCGGTAATACTAATAGGAAACTACGACATTAAAATGGGGACATCATACGTGGATGAAATTCGAAGAATTGTGAGCAAAGAAAATAGAAAATTCAACATTTTGTTAGGAAGTATAATATACGACAACATAAATGATGATAAAATCTTTACTATTAATAAAGAACTCATTAATCTAGCTGCGGTATCTGAGAATGTCAGATATCTTGAAATAAATGTAAAAGTCAAGGCGAAAGTAAAAACATAGTGATTGAGGAAACTGTTAAAAGTATCAAAGATAGTCACTTTAATGCATCGTCTTGTTTCCACTTTATAAAATTAAATTCTAATTTAAATTGTTCACTAAATTTTTTAGACACAACCAAGACTCCATTTACCGGTTAACGATCGTGCAGGCTAATATTCAGAGTATTAATAATAAATTGTGGCCGTAGAAGGAAAAGGGGAGATCTCCCGCCGGGCAAGGTGTTCTGCCCGGGGAATGGCCAAAACTCCGTGTGACAGTTCGGAATTGTTCTATATATACTGTTTATGATTCGGAATTTTGATAGCGTGATTTAGGCTACGGTGTGTTTTCGCTTGCGACGCGACGACAGCGCCGCTACATCACCCCCTGCTCAGACCGGAGGTCGACAGTGCAGTCCGATTGCCGGTGCGTCCTGCCAGTGGGGAATGCATGCTGTGTGCGTAAGGGCAAGTGACACCGGTGCGAATGATATGCCGATGTGTAATGCATACCGTACTACGCACTGGCAAGTGATGCCGGTGTAAGTGCCAGAAGTCTGTCTTATAAATCTGCGGTGAGTCGAGATGAAGACAAGTTGGACTGGCTTGCAGGAACTGAAGACTGCAGAAGACGATTCTCAGTAGTGAATGGTAGGGGTTCTTGAGGATAATGACGAAGGCTTGAAGTTGTAGTTTCCGAAGGTTGTAGGTTGCGTGTTCAGATCTCGTCGGGGTCACCACTGTGATCGTAGAAGGAAAAGGGGAGATCTCCCGCCGGGCAAGATGTTCTGCTCGGGGAGCGGCCAACACTCCGTGTGACAGTTCGGAGATGTTCTATATATACTGTTTATGATTCGTAATTTTGATAGCGTGATTTAGGCTACGGTGTGTTTTCGCTTGCGACGCGATGCCAGCGCCGCTACAAAATATTTAGAGCTAGAATTATTAACAGAAAATACAAATTGTGATGTGCTTTGTCTAACAGAGACTTGGACAAATGAATTAAAATTAGGCGTAATGACTATCGAAGGCTTTATACTTGTATCATATTACAATAGGATGTTATTTGAACATGGAGGTACAGCTATTTTTGTTGGACACTCACTTGAATATAAAGTAAGACATGACATTGTAAAGTTGAGTATTGAAATGAATTGTGAACTAGCGGCAATTGAAGTAAAATCGTCTAAATTAGTTATTGTTTGTGTTTGATTATGATTATTTAATATTCGAAGATATTATGACTAAAGTTATCGAAAAAATAGGTAGGGAAAACAAAAGAATTGTAATTGCAGGAGATTTTAATTAAAATCTATTGAAACTAAATAATAAAGTATGCAAATTTTTAAAACTATTGAGTGAATTAAAATGTAAATTTGTCTTAAATGAGCCAACCCGAACCAAAGGCAAGTCTTCCACATGTATTGATAATTTCATCTTAAATGACGATGATGATTTTGTGTATCACAGGGGTAAAGTACTGTATTAGACGTAAAGTTATCAGATCATAACGTCATAAAATTAAAGTATAAATTGAATCCCAAGTATCCTTAATCAAAGGAGAAGACTGAGGTTCATCATTTTCATCATCATTACAGCCCTTCACAAGTCCACTGCTAAATATAGGCCTCCCCCAAGTAATGCCACAAAGCACGATCCTGAGCCACCTGCATCCATCGACTTCCTGCATATCTTACCAGGTCGTCACTCCATCTAGTGGGGGGTCGCCCTACACTACGCGTACCGGTACGAGGCTGCCACTCGAGAACCTTTCTTCCCCATCGGTTATTGGTTCTTCGAACTATATGACCGGCCCATTGCCACTTCAGCTTACTAATCCGTTGGGCTATATCCGTCACTCTGGTTTTACTGCGGATATCCTCATTTCTGAGTCTATCACGCAGAGAAACTCCGAGCATAGCCCTCTCCATAGCTCGCTGAGTGACCTTGAGCGTCCTCATACGGCCAGCAGTGAAGGACCACGTCTCAGATCCGTAAGTCATCACTGGCAAGACGCACTGATTGTACAATCTAGTTTTTAGAGATTGAGGTATACCTGACGAGAAGATATGTCGTAATTTCCCAAACGCTGCCCAGCCGAGTTGAATCCATCGATTGACCTCTCGGTCGAAGTTGGACTTACCTAGTTGGGCTATTTGTCCGAGGTAAACGTACTCGTTAACAACTTTGAGCATAGTGCTCCCAACAACTACCGGCATAGGTGTGACATGGACATTAAACATGATCTTTGTTTTGTCCATGTTCATCTCAAGACCTATCCGTTGGGAGGCACTATTGAGGTCATCGAGCATAGTGCTTAAGTCCTCCAGTGATTCTGCCATAAGGACTATATCGTCGGCAAATCGAAGGTGAGTGATGTACTCGCCATTAATGTTAAAACCGTATCTTTTCCAGTCCAGTAGCTTGAAAACGTCTTCCAACGCAGCGGTGAATAGTTTCGGGGATATAACGTCACCCTGTCTTACACCTCTCTGCAGTTGGATAGGTTTCCAGCTCTAGTTCTGTACTCGGAGAGCCATCGTAGCCCTACTGTACAAACACTTTAGCACTTCGATATACCGACAGTCAACTTGGCACCGCTGAAGGGACTGTAGCGCCGCCCAAATTTCGGCGGAATCAATGGCTTTCTCATAGTCCACATACGCTGGGCAAAGTGGCAGATTGTACTCTTCAGTCTTCTGTACAATCTGCCGCAGGGTATGTATGTGGTCTATGGTACTGAAGCCTTTTCGGAAACCGACTTGTTCGGGAGGCTGGAAGTCGTCGAGTCTGCGTGCGAGATGATTCGTAATGACTCTCGAAAAGAGCACGTAGACGCGACTCAGAAAGAAAATCGGTCTGTAGTTCTTCAAGAGAGCGTTGTCGCCTTTCTTAAAGAACAAGACCACCGCACTTCTGCTCCACGCTTCTGGAGTAGTGCCACCATGGAGTACGGAATTGAAGAGCTTCTGAAAGACTTCAAGTACCGGTGTTCCACCCGCTTTCAGAAGCTCTGCTGTAATTCCATCCTCACTTGGGGCCCTGCCATTTTTAAGGTGCTGGAGAGCCATTTTAATCTCGCTTAGACTAACGTCCGGGATATCATCGGAATAGTGTCGGATAAGACTTGCTCTTGGATCGTTACTCACACTTGCGTGTGGCTCCAACTTGGTCTTGCAGAACTTAGCTCCAACTGCCTGGACGGATTCCACGAGCTTGTCATTCATATCGTCCACTGCATTGCAATCTTGTAGGCACTGAAAGCGGTTACGTAACTCGAGCTGAAAGTTTTCGGGATGCTGGATTAGAGCACGAGGGGGACGGAGCGTTGACTTCATTAGACGAGACCTCTCCAACTTAACGTTTAGGTTCAGTGTGCCTCTAACCATTCGGTGATCGCTGCCGGTTTTCACCCTTCCGATCACTGAGACATCACTGAACAGTTGGCGTCTGGTGGTGATAATGAAGTCAATCTCATTTTTTGTCGAACCGTCGTGGCTCGACCAGGTCCACTTCCTGTGGGGCCGCTTCTGGAAGAAAGAGTTCATCATAAAGAGTCCCTCTTTCTCCATAAAGTCGGCCAGCTGCTGGCCCCTTCGTTTCCGTTGCCCTACTCCAAATTTCCCTAACTTCAGCTCACCGTTTATTCTTGTGCCTTGTTTTGCGTCTCCCATCAATATCGTGTAGTGGCTTTCGGAGGAATGCATGGCTTTGGAAATATCCTCATACATTTCCACCACCTCCTCATCGGGATGTGCCGAGGTTGGTGCGTAAACCTGTATGACCTTCAGCGAATACCGTTTGGTGATTCTGAGTATCAGGTACGCGACCCTCGTCGACACACTCCCAATCTTTACAACGTTGTTGACGAGAGACTTGTGGACGATAAATCCGACACCTCCTTGGGACAGATGGTCGCCCTCCCGGTGATAGAACAAGTTAACGGATTCGAGAATCACCGTGTCCTCCCCCTCTCTTCGGACTTCGGATAATCCTATAACATTCTAGCGCAACTTGTCTATCCCTTCTTCCAGCTCCAGGATCTTCTCGTCAGTCCTCAGGGCGCAACATTTGACGCACGCAGCGTTAAATGTTGCCAGGTCGAGTCGTCGTAGGTGGTAACCGAACCTCCACCGGAGATTCTTAGCACCTGCCACCCCGCCCCGCCGTTATCATGGTCGCCACCGTAGCCAGGAATAGCGGGGCCGTCGGGGACTGGGGGCCGTCTATTTGTGTAATTGTTCATTGGGGGTATATTGCCATAGTTGCCACGCTTGGCGAGTGGGTTAGCAACCGCAGTTTTTTTTTGTCGCACAGTTGCTGTTATCAGGAAGATGCTGCTGCCCATCTCCCGCCTCTTTCCCTCTGTCACCTTTTACGCCAGCCACGGGAAGATATGGGGTAGTGGATATTCTTAACCGCCACTACAAGACTGAGGTTAGATCTAGAATAATATCTCAGGAAAATATAAAATATTTTCATTACGTGTTCTGTAAAGACATTGAATGTGTAAGAAAGGATATAAATTTGAAACTTGACGCAAATGATAAAATGAATATTCTGATAGACTATATACAATATCTATATGCATTTCCATTAAAACATTGAAACCTAGAAAAAACAAGAATAAATTAACAACCAAAGGTATTTCGATATCTAAAAATAATCTTCAAAAACTCGAAATATTACATAACTTGTATCCAGATAAAATTAGAAAATCCAATCTAAATAAATATAGGAGAATATATAGATAAGTGCTTCAAACAAACAAACTTAGGAACGCATCTAGAATTATAAATTCCACGAATAAAATTAAAACTACTTGGACAATTATTAAGGAACAAAAAAATCATGTTAAAACACAAGGAATAAATAAAATTACTGAAATTAAAAATCACTGTAGGGACATAATTACAAATAATAAAAATATAGCAAACAGTTTCAATGAGTTCTTTTGCAATATACCCGGTAAACTTACGGAAAATTTAGAGTTGAAAAATGTAGCGAATATTTTAAAAAACCCAACAAATAATAAAATTCGCTTTCATAAAATAAATAATTACGAATTTTGGAATATTATTCATAGTTTAAAATGTAAAACGTCTAGAGACATATACGATATGTCAACAAAAACTATTAGAGAACTTATCATTCACAACAAAGACATGTTTGATATAATATTGGAAGTCTTGAATGATTGCATCATAGAAGGAATTTTCCCAGATAGCTTAAAAATAGGAAAAATTGTGCCACAGTTCAAAAAAGGACAAACTATTGAAATTGGTAATTACAGACCGGTGTGTATATTGCCAGTTATATCAAAGATTTTAGAAACTGTCTTTAAATCTAGGATATTAGACTACTTTGAAAAAAATTATCTATTTACAGACTGTCAATTCGGTTTTCGCAAAAAAAGATCAACGGTAATGGCTATTAGAAAAATTTATATTGGACGCTTTGGATAGATCTCAGAAGGTATCTAGCACTTTTTGCGATTTATCTAAGGCGTTCGATTGTCTGAGGCATGTGTCTATCTTAATTCATAAATTAAAATTCTATATTATCTTAACAATCGAATGCAAATAGTTAATTTAAATAATACTAAGTCTGATTCACAACATAGTTACATTGGCGTTCCGCAGGGCTCTATCCTAGGCTCCTATTGCTGTTTTTAGTGTATGTGAACGACCCTGCAAATAATTTACCTGACTGGGCGATGGTTACACTATTCTCGGATAATACACAGGTTGGTGTTAAAGATAAAAATGCAGTCCAAGTATCCAAGAAGTCAAATGATATTTTAAATTTGCTTAAAAATTAGTTTGGAGCAAACGGAATAATTTTAAATGCAGAAAAAAGTATCATAATTAATTATGCAAGCAAAAAAACAAATAAAGTCACAAAGAGTGACGTCACATTTTTAGGGTGTACTCTCGATTCCACTTTAAGTTATGATACCCATATAGAAAACGTCTGTAAAAAGTTAGTCAGTGCTTATTACGCTTTATTGAAGCTTAAGCCCATTATTGACAAGAAAACTCTTATATCCGTCTACTTTGCATATTGTCACTCAATTATTAGCTACGCGATTACGATATGGGGAAATGCAACACAAATTGAAAGAGTACTGATTTGTCAAAAAAGGTCGATTAGAATTATACATGGATTGCAAAGATTGACATCAGCTAGAGCCTATTACCTAAAAGCGAAAATTATGACTGTCGTGTCGTTATATATTTATAGATCGCTTCTAGAAGTGCACCAGGAAAAAAGTAAACTACCAATGAAGAAGCACGTACACAACTACAATTCTAGAAATCGCGAAAGATTAGTTGTTCCAAGAACCAGATTAGTCAAAGTGTTCAAGCAAGGTTTTGCAATAAAAATTAAAATGTACAATAAATTGCCAATAGAAAAAACAAAACTTCCGCTATATGCGTTCCGACAAGTGATAAAAACATTATTTTTAAATCATGCTTTTTACAACATAGAAGAATATATGCAATGTTCATTTTCTGACTTGTTTGACACATAAAATAATGTAATGTAAATGAGATGTATGTTAATTTGTAATTTTAATTATATATTATATTTATATAATAGTAATTCTAATTTTGACATACCAATGTTACGTAATGTAACGTAATGGCAAATAAATAAATAAATAAACAAAAAATGGGTGGGTCGATTTTTTTGATGACCAGTATATTTAGGGGTAGTTTAAAATATGGACGAAATTGTTAAATTTTAGTGTTTTAAGGTTTGTTTCTAGATTATGGCTATCAAGCCACTGAGTGACATGATGAAATGTTTCATATATAAGGGCTTCAGAGCTAATGTTGTCGTTACTTTTATAAGTATTGACAAGTCAGCTGCAAATAATACTGGCAGTGTTGATTCTTTATGTAAGCACTTTGGCAGGTCATTTACATAAATATGAAACAACACCCAACCTAAAACGCTGCCCTGAGGATTTAATTAGTTAGGTTTTTCTCTTCAGAACGAACTTTCATTATTGTTACGAGCTTAGGGTTCGTCATGAATAATTAATCACACAAATCACTTTTATGTCACTTTATTTCGCTCCGAAGCTCCGTTTGTATCGCCAAATTCAATACTGCCCCGATCGCGGCTATCAACGGCTTTATATCGGGCTCTTCCACCGAAACATCCAGAATATCCCAGCAAATACGGGCCTCGACCGACCAGGCGCAGAAAGTTCGAGTGTTATCTAGAAAGCTTAATTCTTCTATTTGTTACTAGATGGCGCTGTTGGGAGAGTTCCAGAAAGATCTTGACACTCCTGTTTGTAATACTTGATACTGATTGATTATTTTATTTGTATTTTGGTTGTAGTATTCAATTTCTACTATTTGCTTCCGATTATTTAAATTAAACCCGTTATGTACTGGCCCACGGATACCCGAATTCATAAGTTTTAAAAGTAGTTTATCATAGGGCCTGTCGTATGCTTTTGTCATTTCAAGTAAAATACCAAAAGTATGTTATTTATGAATAACGAAAAAGACGCGTTACAGCCGGTGGCAACTCTGGAGCACACGTCTGCAGCACAAATGGGGTCAGGCTCACTCAACTTATATATGCCCAGGGAGAGAAGTACTTTGCGTAATGAGTACTGTGTGAATCGCAGTTCAGGCATAGAGCACTCACACAGCGGAATGGTCGGAGGTGTGTTCCCCCGTCATAGAGAGTCGAGTTGGATGCAAAAGGGGAACCTAGAAGATCGGCTTTTTCTTTTGCGGCGTGGGCCAGTAAATCGTCCTCTCTGTGCAGAGATGATAGTGGTAGCTCACAGATATTCCCTTGAACAGCCCTGGCAAAAGACCAGAATGCACGGGTTCCCGAAGGAAGGCGAGAATCGCAATCAATGTCAAATTCGCAATGTTCAAATCGCATCGCATCAATGCAAATAAGCCATGCTGATTTTTAAACGTATGCAAGATCGTTCATTTGAAAGCCCTTTTTGTTATTTAGAGGTCTTTTGAAAATAATGGTGTTATTCATTTTATCAAAAATGCATGAAAATAATTGCTATTTATTTTACTTAGTGTTATGAGTACAGAATATAAATTGAATATGTACTAAAATCATAAATTTTATTGCTACTTTGCTTGCGGCTTAGCTTTTATGAATAAAAAGTAATAGATGTCTTTTAAATGGAGCCATATATTTAACGTGTAAGTATAGGTGTATGTATTATATAAATATCTACTATACGATATTTATACAGTATGTGTGTATTAACTGTGTTCGTTAGCACTACTCTCTAGCCAGTAATTAGTCTAAGTCGTAGCTTTGCGTGTGATTGGTGAAAAATTGGAGGATCACACACCGACTTGTCAGTGAAGTCACAAGGCTCAAACTGAAAACTACCTTTGCAGCATTGTGCTGAGTTGGAGGTCTTTTATTTTAAATTTTTTAATGTTTTGATTTTTTTATTTCATTATTTATTAACGTCGTGCATGTACAGCTTATTAATAATTTTTTAAGCGTAAGCAGTCTTACACCTGTGCTTCCATATTTTTGTCCCTTGTATTTGTATTTATATTTCTCAAATTGTGTGTAAAACCTGATTATCAAATAAATGGTTCTTTCTTTCTTTCCTTTCTTTCTAAAGGAAGAGAAACCAATGTCTAGTGATGTAGAGGACTGTGGCTTATATCTCCTTTCAGAAGCTGAAATCCTCTCCCGGAGTCCAGTAAAGTACTGAGGGGATTCAAGGAGAGGTAAAACCAGATTAAACTCAATCACCCTTGAAAATATCCCTTGTTATCCTTATGCGGCTTTCCGCATCCGTCATCCGCTCACTTAGGTAACAAATGATTATAGTTCACAGCCCCATATATTGCCCTTTTAGTCATATATTGAGCACCGATTCCAATGCCTTTCTGTAGTCTATCCTAGCGGCGGAAAAGTTCCAACAGTTACGTTTTACCACTTTGCCTTTATTTTATTTCGCCCACGCAACCTACAACCGCGTTAATGAGGAGTGGTTCCTTGGTTCTACGATCACCGCCTCGACATCCATTTTAAGCGTGCGACGTCACCTGATTTAAATCCAGGTGAAAAATGATCCGCGTGCTCAAACGGATGTCAGTGTCTTATATACGATGGGTAGACACGTGATAGGACGGTATTTGCTCGGGTCCAAGAATCCCGGTCTTTAGGAACTAAATGAGTGATCCTAGTAGTGAAGAAGCTCGGGAGTGACTTCTGGTCGAGAACTTCTTAAAACTGTCGGGCGAGCACAGCGTGACACAACACAAACCCAGCCATGAACTCAGCCAGTAATGATGCAGCCCGTCGAGTCAAATTTGGAGCCGTACAGACAGGCTCAGCTACGTCATCCAGCGTTATGATGACGGGGTTCATGGGGGTAACACTCGCACACTGACTCGCCACAACTTCCATTCATGGGCCCTCGCCTTGTTATGAGCTCTGACCACAGGTGGCGCCAAAATGCGACAAAGTCAGCCTGCTTCGGTGCTGGGCCCGTTCTGTAAGTCATTATTTACTCCAATGATGTCTAGAGCTTCTTCTAATCACTCTGAAGAAGCTATGTTGGTTGAACCGTGGCTACTTTTTTTTATAGAAGAGGGGTCAAACGAGCATGCGGCTCACCTGATGTTAAGTGACTACCGCCGCCCATGATCAACCGCAACACCAGGGAAATTGCAAGTGCGTTGCCGGCCCGTTAGAAAGGAGTAAGCTCTTTTCTTGAAGGTCCCCAGGTCGTATCGGTCCAGAAAAATCGCCGGTGGTAAACTATTCCACAGAGAGGTGAGAGGTTCTACGCGGAAGAAACTCCTTTTGAAACGTACACTGGTGGATCGCCAAGCATCCAGATGGTGTGGACGTTTGCCGCGTAGTGCGTTCACGAAATTTGGTGACTGGGATTAATCTGAACAATTCCTTAGAGCACTCTCAATGGTATATGCGAAAGAAAATGCAAAGAGATGCAACATCTCTTCGCAGTGCCAGTGAATCGAGCCGATCGGAAAGCACTCGGTCGTCGATGATTCGAGCCGCTCTGCGCTGGATGCGGTCAAGTGAAAGGAGCTAGTACTGGGGAGCCCCAGCCCAGAGATGCGAACAGTATTCCATGTGCGGCCGAGCCTGCGCCTTGTAAAGTTGCAGGCGGTGTGCCGGCATGAAATACTGTCCTGCCCTGCTGAACACGCCAAGCTTTTTAGAGGCTAATTTGGCCTTCTCTTCCAAGTGACCACGAAACTGCACGTCACTCAATATGTCGACGCCGAGGATTCCGATACTGGGTGAGGCAACAAGGGGAGTGCCTTGAAACTGAGGAGATACGACAAAGGGGTTCTTTTTAGCGCTTAACGCGCAAACTTGTGTTTTCTGGGGGTTAAACTGGACTAGATTTAGTCGCCCCCAATCCGAGATTCTGTTCAGCAAAGACTCGACTTCAGACACACGTTTTTCCCGGCACTTGGAGACGTTATCCCGAGAAATATTGACTCAGCCGGTGTAAAGAGCATCACCAGTGCTGTCATCTGCATAGCAATTAATGGTACGGGTTTGCAACCTATCATTGATATGCAGAAAAACAGCGTTGGCGATAGTACGCAGCCTTGTAGAACACCAGCATTAATAGGCTTGCAATCGGAGCTTGCACCGTCTACAACGACCTTGATGCTCCGATCTGCAAGAAAGCTGGTTATCCAATCGCACAATTTCTCGGGAAGCTCATAGGAAGGGAGTTTCGAAAGAAGCGCTTTGTGCCAAACCCGATCGAAGGCCTTCGTAATGTCCAAACTAACGACCAATGCCTCCCCCTTGGACTCTACTGCCTCCGCCCACCTGTGAGTTAGGTAGACCAGAAGATCACCAGCTGACGGACCACGGCGAAGACCGTATTGGCGGTCACTAATCAGCTGGTGATCCTCAACGTACCTCGTGAGCTGGCAGTTTACAATGGACTCCATGGACCTCTCAGTATATCGCCGAATCCGCTTTCATCATCGTCATCTATGCGCTCTGTCAGTTTTTGCATTATATCCGGCTGGGACAAAGTGATATTTGTCCCAGAAAACGTCATTCTGATGGTGCACACGATCCTTGGCCGGTTATTGCCTGACCTGAAGCATATCAGTCTGCCGACGATGGCCCTAGCCTTTGCGATACGTTCTTGAGTTCTTATTCTCCAGGCTGGGATGGCGCTACGTTGTCTAGTAGCACGTCCAGCCATGGAGAGCTGGGCGCCAATAATACGGCATACTGACATACGCCAAAAAGAATTGAGTCTGTCTCGCAAAGGCTTCGGCTGGCTTCTAATTAAGTCTCCAACATTGGGCTTAGAGCCCTCACAACAGCGCGATCCCGCTTGCTTATGGCTATGCGTTCTGTTTTCGAGAGGCGTACTGCGCATTTCTACAATGTATGCAAAATGTACTCCTCATTTGCTCTAGTTCTAGTTCCTGGCCGACTGTTCCATCATCGTCTGAATCAACCACACGACGGCATCCACATGTGCGGGTTGCACTGCAATTTATGGCGCCGCATCCTCATCCGTAGCATTTTCATCCAACGAGGGAACAGCCTCACGTCGTAGCCGTTTGAGTTCAGAACCATTTATTTATTTATTATTTATTTATTATTTTTTGTATACCACAATACAGAAACATCAATTACAGTTAAAACTAAATTAAAATATGTATAATAGGCGGTCTTATCACTCAGAAAGTAATTTATTCCAGACAAGCTTTGCATAGAGAAATGATGCAAACAAAAGTTAAAATAGAGGGGGGCATAAAAATAATAATAAAAAATAATATAATAATACATACAAATAAAGATAAGTGAAAATTATATATAAATTTCATATAACAGATTAAATGAAAAGAGTACGAGAAAGGTAAAGTAATTTATCTAATAGCATTCTAAATAATACGATTTAACAAGACATTTGAAAGAGTGAAGAGATTTAGCACAACGAATATGGAGAGGTAAAGAGTTCCACAATCGCACAGCAGTTACGGTGAAGGATTTCTTGAAAAAGAAAGAAGACTGCAAAGGTGTAGAGAGAGAAAGATTGACGGAGGATCGAAGGAACCGATTATGAGTAAGAGAAAGATACTGCAAACGTTTTTTTAAATAAAGAGGTGTGGAATGATTAAATAGCACGCTATACAACGCGAAGAGAATGTGAGTATTCCTGCAAAAGCGGATCGGTAGCCATTTGAGCTGTTTGCGAAATTCGGAGATATGAATATTTACGAAGCCCAAACATAAATCTAATGCATAAATTTTGAATGCGCTCAAGCTTATTAAGCTGCTTCTCGGTAATTTCAAGATAGCAAAGATCAGCATAGTCAAGGATAGGGAGAATTAGAGACTGGGCGAGCGTAACTGTAGTTGCTGTGGGAAGAAAATTACGTAATTTACGTAAAGAGCTTAACGCAGCAAACATTTTTTTACTGACCTCATTAACATGTGAGGTCCAAGGCATACAGGAGTCAAGATATAACCCCAGGTTTTTAACCTTGTTACTGTAAGGGATTAGAGTGCAGTCTAGTATAATAGGGGGTAGTGAAGACCAGTCGATTTCACCAATTAATCTAGAACTACCGATGACAATGACCTAGTTTTCTTAGGATTAATCGTTAAACCATAACATTTACTCCAGTTCGAAATACAAGTCAGATCAGCGTTAATAGTGTCAACTGCTTTAGACAGATCTTCAAGAGAGGACTGAGTATAGATTTGGAGATCATCAGCATATAATTGGTAGGAAGAGGAGAAATTATGACATATAGAGTTAATGAAAATTGCAAACAGGAGAGGAGACAACACGCCACCTTGTGGTACTCCAGCATCTGTAGTAGTCCAGGTGGAAAAAATCTCTTGCACCTGAATTCGCTGTCGGTGACCAAACAAGTAACTTCAAAACCAGTCAATACAGTTGGAGATATGTTGAGAAAGCGGAGGATGCCTAACAAGATATCAAAATCTACAGTATTAAATGCGTTACTAAAATCAAGCAACGTGAGAATGGTAAGCTTTTGTTTCTCCATACCATACCGAATATCATCAGTGATTTGTAAAAGTTCAGAAGTCGTACTATGGCCAGGACAAAAACCGGATTGCAAGGGATTTAAAAGATTGTGTTTTAAAAGATAGGTGCTTAATTTATTGTGCACAAGACGTTCTAGAACCTTGGAAAATAAAGGCAAAATAGAGATAGGTCTATAATTAAAAAAACTAGAGGCATTCGACTTTTTCGGAAGAGGAACTACAAATGCGTCTTTCCAAGCTGAAGGGAAAAAGCAGAATTCATTGAATAATTCAGGATAGAAGTGATTATAGGTAAAAGGAGATCAATGAGAGGGATGACCATTTTCCGACTAATGCAGTCACTACCAATCGAATTTGAATGGATGGACATTATGGCTCTCTTAACATCACAACTATCAAATTGGCTAAAATTAAAAGCGAGTGTGGGAGCTTTTAAAAGCAGAGGATTAGGAGCTTTTAAAGGGGATCTTGAAAAAGAAAACCATCAAATTTGTTTGAGGCAAGTGTGATTATTCTGAACTCGGTCTGCCAGATTTTGCTCGGTGACGGTTATAGATGGCTCCAGCTCAGCAAAAAGACGATGCATTCTAGTCCGGTAGGCAAAACCTCCAACCTGTTTCCCAAACTTGGATTGTCCATTACATGTGACGTACTCCACCAGTGGGTGTATCGATTACTGGACCCACGAAGACTCTGCCGGCACTAAGCCAGCTGGTGGGGATGATGAATGCGAAAAGGCTGCTGGGTGGTCTTGCAGTACTGTGCACACAGCTGACGCATCCAGCGCCAGCTCCAGACGCACCCTCGCGACCTCCAGGCCCTTTGCACGCTCTTTTGAATTCCATCATCCATTTATTGGGCGTTTGTTAACGAGCGACGCATAGACCCGGCACAATTTCCTGGAGAGGCCATGTGCACAAGCGGACCTTAGCACCTACATTTCTGCCGAGGCACGGCGCTAACACATCTTGTGAAGGTACTAATTGATTGCGTATACGAAGCCGTTTTTACACATAACATCGGTCGTCACTTCCCTTCGCCTCATCATTATTACTTTTATTAATAATATACAGGTTGGCGCAATACGATAAACAATAGAACGTGCATATTTCATCATCTTTTTCGCGGGGTTTTGTATGCCTGCAGAGGGGGAACAAAGTGTACCGCCAGTGGGTAGCGGTACTGGCGCAGTTTTCAACCTACTTGAAAAAGAAGGAAGTACTCAATTTGACTGTGTTTTTTATGTGTACCTCAGAACTATTTTCTGGATGAACTGATTTTCATGATTCTTTATTTTAAAGTTAGTGCTGATCAAGATTTGACCAGTAGTTTTTGAGTTATATTCAATAATGCGTATTTCATTGAATTTAAATACATTGATGTTCTCATTTAATTTATATTGTAGTCGGTTGTACAAAATTTTTAGTACGAGGGCGGATTGAAAAGTACTCGGCCTAACCAAGAAAATAAACACATACTAAATCAGTTTTATTTTTATTTTTCTACATAATCACCATCAAGTTCAATACACTTTTGCCACCTCCCCTTCCAAGCATTTAGACCGTTGAAAAAAAATGATTCTTCCTTAGAGTCAAAATATGCGTCTACAGCTGCTTTGACCTCGTCGTTTGTCGAAAATCTTTGACCTCCCAAGTGCTTTTTTAGGTTAGGGAACAGAAAGAAGTCTGATGGTCCATAGTAACAAAACGATTCAAAAAATCATCTGCATCGGCTTCAAATAACTCCAAACAGTCGCGTGAAATAGTCAATCGCGTCCTTTTTTGTTCAACTGAAAGCAGTCGCGGAACCCACCTCGCAGACACCTTGTGGAAACCCAACTCGTTGACAATGATGTTTTGAGTTCGTTCATAAGAGATGCCTATAATCTCGGCTATCTCTCTAATTTTTAATCTGCGGTCTCCCATTATTAAATCAAGTACTTTTTTAATATTTTTGTCAGTAGTTGACGTCGAAGGTCTTCCAGAGCGGGGTTCATCTTTCACACTCTCTCTACCACGCTTAAATTCTGCTATCCATTTTTTGACGGATGAATATGACAGAGCACAATCGCCTAATGTACTGACCATGTCATCATGGATGGCTTTTGATGATAGCCCCTTCTTATGGAGGTACTTAATGACGGCACGCTGCTCGATTTGCTCCATTCGCGGAAATTACGTCCGATTACTTTGTTAATAAATTTATAAAATCACAACTAATTGATTTCTTATATTTACGCGAACACTACACATTGAAATAATACGCGATAAATTCCGTAAAAACGAGTATTATCACAACTAATTATCGAACACGTTTCGAACTTCACACAATGAACTAGTCTGAACTGAACTAAATAATGTGGGTAGATTTGATTTTTAGAATTGAATGGATCTGTGTTAGGCCGAGTACTTTTCAATCCACCTAGGTAGTAGCCATGAGTCAGTTCGTTTGGAAGCGACGCGTCCATTTTATACTTGTCGCTATGAAGTTTGCAAAGAATTTTGAACCTGGATCTTAAACTGAAGCTGTATAAGGTTCGATTATCGCAAGAATTGAAAGAAAATGAGTTTGGCGTTCGCTGATGAAATGTTTAAACGATTTTACAATTTCGACAAAATCCTTTTTTCTGATCTGATGAAATTATCACTATTGAAACAGTGCAAACCTTAGACTTAAGCACTAAAACCACTTCATAGTCTAAGTGTGACTCTATGGGCGGCAATACCAAGCAAAAAATTATAGGTCCTTTCTTCTTTGAAGATTTGCAGGTTCACTGTTACGGTTATGTTGTGATGTTAAAAAAGTTTTTTTTTCACACGAGAACATGACAATAAATACAACAACAACAAGTGTGTGCCTAGTTGCAACAAGACGGAGCAACTAGGCACACGGCAAATGTCTCTATGGCAGTATTGAAATAAAAAGTTTCCAACCAGACCGCTCAAGCAGTCCAGACTAAACGCCTCTTGACCTTTATTATGGAGATACCTCAAACACAAAGTCTACATCAACAATTCGAGAAACATTGATCAGCTTGAAGAAAATATTCGGAGTGAAATGGCAGCGATCACACTAGCAATGCTAAAGAAAGTTTTTTCTAATCTGCGCTCACGATTAGAGCAGTGCCGACGCACAGAAGGCCATTATTTAGATGATAATATATAGGTTAATAAATGCAGATTATTTTAAAAAATAAACTGTATTTATTAATCTATAGATTCATAGTTTATTTTAACCACAGTTTATATATTTATATTTTTATAAATTTTTTATTGCGCTACTCTGTAGTATCGGTTTTCAACTACGATTAGGGAAAATACTTTCAACAGAGAAGTCCCTAACCGCGGCGCCACATTCATCATGGAATTTCTCGTTTTCTGTCAAATTCCATACTTTACATTTTATATAAGTATCATATTTCTAATGGAACTTTTACCGTAAAACAGATTCTACTTTAAGCCTGAGACTTAGTACTTACATACATTTATATGCATAGAAGGGACCTATATTTCTACATAAAATGGGTCAATATACTTGTCTTGCTTTTCCTCATTTAGTAATATGGCAAAAATGGAAACCTATTAAAAGATGTTGCGTGTAATTTACACAAGGAGCTTGAAAGACAAGTGCAACAATCTTGGGTCTCTTTATACTATGCAAAACGTGAAATAGCGAGAAATTAGGTTTGGAGGATTGTGTGATTATGTTTGTGAACACCTTCACAGAACAAACGAAATTAACATACTTAAAACGTAAAGTATTTTAAAATCTCACTTCATCTCATCATCGTCAAACAGTAAATAATCTGATGACCATGGGCCTCTACCATAGTAAGCACTCAATAAATCTTCGTACCAGACCTCTCAATCGCTTGACGTTGTTGACTGTTACCGGTCTTAACACAATTGCGAGTTAGTACTATCGTCAGTAGACTTGAATTTTTTGAAATAGGTTTTACGCACACCACCCCGATTAGACGGATCGTGGCTGCGAAATCAATATAAGCTGGACCAGTGCAAATCACTGGTCCAGTTTTCTACCACCAGCCTTTAATATTTGGGTTACGCGTTTCTGGGTGTCACCAAACGCTAGAGCATTTCCCTGAGTCAGCGCAGTGTACCACTAGTAGATAAGATTGAAATTGTGTAAAATAATTCTTAACATTCCCCTTATAGACCTAATCTAAATAATATATTAACTAAAACACAATTAAATTAGGTGTTTTGAATAATACCCTAAAATCAGCACGATTCGGTTCAAATTCAAGCACGGGTCGTGCAGAAAACTGCGCCTGAGGCTCGGCGAGCGCGCGTAGCTCTGCCAACGGCTCGATTCGCCTGGACGGAGTCAAAATCTTGGCCACTACAAATAATTTCAATTGATTATCATTCCAATATTTTTAATTTCTCAATTACCTTTCATACTGTTGTTGTAATAATGTAATAAATATTGTAAGAAATGAATATGAAGAATTGCTTACTAAACACAAGGACGACAAAAGCAAAAAAAAAATTTTTAGTAGGCGACGCAACGGAATAAGATAGTCACCGGTTCCGCTGAAAATACTAATCATAATTTTAAGTGCTAATTTACGATATGCTAACTTTTTAAAAGATTTGGAGTACCACGATAGACTCTACCTTGCCCCACAACCATCTTGTAATGAGAATAGAACTGCGACCGAATTTCCAGCCTCCAGTCACAACGTTTTTATAGTATAGAAGTAATGCACGGGTGTGCGCGTAAACACAGATGCACTATATTCTCTCACTGTCACAGCCCTATGGGACGGCAGTCGTAAACGATCAGAGAAAGGTCAGGTGCAAGGCAGTTTTTCGTGCTTACCGAGACACTAGGGTAAAACATCGTCAATTTCTTTACTCCTAGCTGTTACTAAGAATTACTTGACAAAAAAAAACTCAAACCCTCCATTTGGTCGGGCCAAAGGCCTCGGGATTCGAATCCGGGACCACATAATTAAACTAGTCATTTATACTTTAATCAGTACCAAAAGAATGTTCGTTCGTATTTATCACAAAAGAATTTGAAATTGTTCTGCGTGTTCCATGACGTCATCTGAATTCCACATGGCAATTTCTGCTCGTATTACGTTTTCGCAGCATTTAGCCGATTAGCGTCCATTATAATTATGGCGTCATAAAATATTGTTTTTACATCACTTATGTTGTAATGTTGAATTAGTGGCACCATATGTTAATGTATTTTTTATTTGGACCCAAGCCAACTCAACGGAATTGAGTTACAGTGGTATGGTTGCAGTCGGAGAATTTTAATGCCATTTCTTTATTTATCGACTAACTTCCTTTTTTAAATAACTCATGTCCATGAATATCTCTTTGCTTTACAGCAAGTCTATTATTTGTTGTTTATTCCAACCGATACTAATAATTTACCATCGCGTTTAATAAAATCAAAACTAAGCTCGGGCAGTATTTTATGATGTGAGAGTACGTTTAAAAGTCGGAATATCTTTATCAGCTTCTCAAAGTATCATAATTGTTTTAATGTAGAGTAGTCGATATTTAAATATAGTAAATGGACTTTTCTCCTTAATTCACATTTATTCAATACATCTAATTTATCCATCGTGGATAGCTAAGCTCTTTGTTTCACGGGTGTGTGTTATTTTCCTTTTGTTCTCTAATGATTTTATAAACCGTATTTAAAAAGTACGTTGCGTGCACTTTTTTTTAGCCGACTTCAAAAAAGGAAAAGATTCCTAACTCAACTGTATTTATGTGTATATTTTGATGATTATTTTTCTATTTCTAAGCTTATGAGTCATCCTTAATAATGCGTATTTAATTGACTTCGACTACATTTATGATGTTCTCATTTTATTTATATTAAAGTCGGTTGTACAGTTTTTTTTTTTGATTTTACCATTTGTTTAATACTGAGCTCAGTCACATTTAAAGTACTTTAATATATAGTAGTTTATTCGTCTTTATCCGCTATGAATTATGCATCCACTTTTGTTTTTACGAATGGGTGAGGTATTATTTTTTTTTAAATTTAACCTTTCAATAGTCAAAAACGCCGGAACGGCGCGCACCGGACAGTTCAAACCATAGAATACTATAATATACAATAGAATGGCTGTCAATCTCATTTTGTACGAGGATCGGCGTCACCGGCAGCACACATACAAGCAATTACGTCATATTATCACTACTACAAACCCGATTCGCCGTGTTGACAGACTGAGCGAATACACATTGTAGACTTTTGATTAATGTACAAGATCAACATTAAAAAAATGAAACATTTAAATTTTAATACATACGAGTATTTATTTGTAAATAGTGTGCAAACTAATCTTAAGTATAGTCGTATAATTTTTTTCTTATTGTAAATAAAAAGTTGTTGAACACATATTAGTCTTTGCATTTAAGCAAACTGTAGTATATAATGGTATCACCGCTAGGAATGTAGTCTTGTTTAGTGACTTACCTGCAACCGGTAAGCACCGGTAAAACTAGAGTCTATTAATTTATTTTGAAATATTTCAATAATATCCTATACTATTAAACGAGCAATTCTTGTATATATATATATATATATATATATATATATATATATAATCGGGATCTCGGAAACGGCTCCAACGATTTTCATAAAATTTAGTGTCCAGGGAGTTTCGGGGATAATAAATCGATCTAGCTAGGATTTATTTTTAGAAAATGTCTTTTTGTCCGTGTTTTTAGGCAATGAAAAAATGCTACAATATCGTTAGAATAAGAAGGTAAATTTTGACGGATTGTAAGTGATTATAAATAGCTTAATTGGTATAACGGTCGGTCACAGAATCTTAAAACCCCGGTTCGAGCCCACACCGACGACCGACTTTTTTTAATTTTTTTTTTCATGTTCCTTTCTTTTTTGAGAAAATCTATTTTTTTTTGAGCCCTTTTTTAGTATTTTTAAAACACAAAAATTTAAATTAAACTAATTGCACTCATGATTTTTTATTCAAAAACCAGTTCAGTTTTTTCTATTATGTCGCTAAGATCAAAAAATATTATTCTTATTTCATTAGTATGTAATTTGTACATATCTAAATATAATTTCCATAACACACGAATTAAAAAAAAACCGAGCGAAAAATACCGAGCAAAGCTCGGTCAACCGGGTACTTTTTGTTATTAATTTTGTAATATTTTATACCAAAAGATAAATACTAAAGTATTCACTTTGTAAAAGTGCAATGAAAAAATGTTTTGCATATTCCAAATACACGTTTGTTTGTAAATTTTTCAATTAAAAATCCAAAATTTAAGAAATATAAGACAAAACGTAATTTGCTGCCAAATATATTAAAAATAGATAAGTAGAGTTGTTCGGAATCACGTGTATGAGAAATCCATACTTTACTATTATATTGCGAATGTCTGTCGTAGACTTTTATGGCTCAACCACTGAATCTATTTTGATAAAATTGAGATGGTTGGGCTGGTTACGTCAAAAAGTGATATCACAGCTAAGTAGGCTGTAAATTCTACTTTCGTTTAGTCGTTAGTAGCCGTTAAACCTTCAATTTGGATAAAAATACTGAAATGGGTATTAAACTTTGTATAAGAAGTGTTAAGCCATTCAACCGATATTAACGAGATTTGGTATCCAGATAGCTAGAAATATTAAAAAGGCTAGGTTACCTTTTATCATCAAAGAGATAACGCGGTATGATTGAATTCCACGCGGACGAAAACGTATTTGTATACTTCTTTAAATTAGTATGACGGCGCGTTTGATTATTTCGAAGATTATTTAGGAGTGAACGTCAACCGGATATACAAAACGCCATCTGTCGAAGTAATCGGTTGTCGTTCACTCTGACGCAACACCAAAGGCTAGTGTGAGTAGAAGCAGCGACGACGCGGCAGTTCGCATCGAGACGGCAGTCGGTTCACATCGCAAATAAGCATTACGTTTATGGTGGAGTGTTTAACTAATCAGTGTCTCTAATAACTTTTGTTGTAATACCCTAATTATATTTAGTGTGAATTACGTCGTTTAATTCTCCTTGCCCGATTACCCACGTCTAACTAAAGTCGAGTATGGATCCAGAGGAAATAGCAGACCCGTCCCTTTAAGTATTTCTTTATTATTTGTTATCTTTGAAACGTGTTGGCCTGTTTATCTACGTTAGTTAACAATCAACAAGTTGAAATAGGTTGCTATAAATACAAAACTAATTAAAACTAAATATATATATATATATATATATATATATATATATATATATATATATATATATATATATATATATATATATATATATATATATATATATATAGATATATATATATATGTATAATCGGGATCTCGGAAACGGCTCCAACGATTTTCGTAAAATTTAGTGTCCAGAGAGTTTCGGGGATAATAAATCGATCTAGCTAGGATTTATTTTTAAAAAATGTCTTTTTGTCCGAGTTTTTAGGCAATGAAAAACTGCTACAATATCGTTAGAATAAGAAGGTAAATTTTGACGGATTGTTAGTGATTATAAATAGCTTAATTGGTATAATGGTCGGTCACAGAATCGTAAAACCCCGGTTCGAGCCCAGACCGACCGCCGACTTTTTTTAACTTTTTTTTCATGTTGCTTTCTTTTTTGAGAAAATCAATTGTTTCGAGCCCTTTTTTTAGTATTTAAAAAAAAACACGAAAATTTAAATTAAACAAATTGCACTCATGATTTTTTTATTCAAATAATCAGTTCAGTTTTTTTCTATTATGTCGCTAAGATCAAAAAATATTATTCGTATTTCATCAGTATGTAATTTGTATCTAAATGTAATTTCCAAAACACACGAATTAAAAAAAACCGAGCGAAAAATACCGAGCAAAGCTCGGTCAACCGGGTACTAATACATAATATACAAATAGTGTGTATGTCTACTATGTATTCTTTAAGTCCGGATCTCCAGGAGAACTGCAAAAATGGTTTATGGACATGAAAAATATCAAAAAAGTACCAATACTGGTATATAGTACAGTATTGGTAGACCAACAAAATGCAAGCGCAAAATCAGATGAAAGAGGGCAAACATGTATATTTTTTACTTTCAACACAAAATGAGTCTAACCAACCCTTTGTGGGTAATGAGGCGTGAGATGAATATATAGTATGAATATATAAGTATATGATGAATATATAGTATGAATATATATGTATATGATAAATATATAGTATGAATATACATGTATATGATGAATATATTATAGTATGTAGTAATGATACGTAACTAGGTAGTTCTCCTCTAAAAACTTACACTCCCGTCCCATCTAAAAACTTTATTGAAATTTTTTAATGTTACGTGTGAATTGATATATTAGTGGCTACTCGGGCTCCGCCCACTCCCCCGTTCTATTACGAGTATATATGTAACTAGCTTGCCAGGCAGACGTTGTTCTGCCCTTTTCGACGACCCTTTGTCATTGTTCTATTAAAAATCCTTAAATTCGTAAAAAAAAGTTGTGGGTCACTCGTGGGCAAAAACATCTATCCTATCTCTCAAGTTGGGCCAAACTGCACACGGTGTACGAATTTCATTAAAATCGGTTAAGTAGTTTAGGAGTTCATCGCGGACAAACAACGCGACACGTAATTTATATATTCTATGGTCCAAACAGACGCTGCGGCTGTCTATTAATTCACTGTGTTGCCGGTTTCGTAACCTGTTGTTATTTACGGAAAGGCTTGTAGATAGACTAAGCCAGATAACAAATGAGTGTTAATCTGTAATTCGTTAACAAATTTGAATATTTGCCAGTCGAAAAGCGTCAATTAAATCGCGCCAATTCAGTGTTTTTTTTAATTTTATCTCTTATTTAGTGTTTTCTTGTTTATTATTGCTGAAAACAACAGAGCAAATATAAATTACCGTTAATATTTGCATGTAGTGTTGTGTGTTTCATTCACTATTGTTGCAAAATAAATGTTTATTTTTTTATTTTTTAAGAAAATTGGCTGTTCCTCATATTTAAACGAGCTTATTACTTCGCTTTTTGGTTATATTATAATATAAACTTAGGTGAGAAAAACGTTTTTATTATAGTTTTTTGTATAAACCACGTCATTATTTCCATAAAATACAAGAAAACACGAATTAAGTAAAATATGAAACTTTTTTGGCCCGGCCAGTATTAGATAGCCGCAATGGCGTTTACTTTTGAAGGGTTAATATATAATATGTATGGACAAAGGACACAACCATTTGGTACGAAGGTCTGCCATCAACCGGTAACTGTAAACTTGACTTTATAACTTTTGGCGATCTTATTGGTCGGGGGGGGGGGGGGGGGGGGAATGATAACTCAATATTTTCTGTTACTGCAATTTTAAAAATTAATTTTTTTATTGTTTTATTAACTGCTCTAAGGCTGATATTCAAAGAAGACCTAAATCACAGAAAGACTTTGCACCTATCTCTTTATCTAAATCAGCCTAGGTGATATAAAAATAAATAGATTTTCATCTATTAAATTTTCATCTTCTTACGTTTTCCTATACTCGTAGATGGGCAAGATTTTGGCCTACCCGAAAATCTGTTTCAAGGGATCGTGTAATACAATATGTAGTAGTAACTTTTTCTATGTGTACATGTAGTTAGTCTTTGGGTTACAGCATCCACTTACCATCAGGTGGAGTGTGTGCTCATTTGTCACCTTTATTCCAAAAAAAATCAGTGGCCAGGTTATTCCCCCTAATGTGTTAACGCATGTCCATACATTACATTGTAGTCATTTCTGCAGATTCGGAAACGGAGCTAGACAATATCACTGAAAATTACGTTAAGTGAGTAGGTTCCCAGGCAATGACATTCTGGAACAGGCTATAAATATTACAAATAAGTTATATGAGAGGACGCAATTGAAGTCAACCCTATAAGCATCCCATCTCAGGAATTAATGTCCTATAACCTAGAATAAAACAGTTATAGACTGCTACTTTAAAAATTAAAACGACGAAAAGTTTCAGTACTTGATGAATTAGAAACGGCCAAAACAGTAACAACGTCTGTTTCGAATGTTCCCATAGTCTCGATAGATGAAGTAGCGTCACCATTGAGCAGCCGGTGCTCGCTGCACAGTTTCTCGCAGTCTCCTCTGGAAATAGTATGTCCTCGTAAGCGTTGGCTAGTGGTCAGAATACCTGGGTACTCAAAGCAAATAATTTTATTCAAAATTAGCTGTTGTATAAATAATAACATAAAAATTGTAAAAACAAAACACTTTTTGAACGGCAAACACTATGACATCACTTTAACAAGTCTTATAAAATACCTACATAACTTGAAAAAATACTAAGGAAGCCAATTATCTCCGCATTATCAACACGCATTGTTATCTTTCAAACAGCCATCTAATTTATATTATTCTATCTTCATAAGATGTTTTTACAGCTCATTGAATTGAATTTATTAAAATCAGTAATATTACTGTAAATCTTGTTAAAATGGTATAGAGATGCGATGTTACACGTGAGGACTAAGATGGAATGCCCCGTTTCCAGCAAAAAGGGTCTCCGTTACCCTACGCCCACAATACGAAATACAGCAACATTTAGCTACCATTTTACGCTGGTATTCTGTGAGAGGGTGTTGCTTCCCCACACGAGCCGACCTATTCGTGCTACAACTATACAACTAATATTACTACAGCATGGATCTACCACGTACAACACATCTACCTAAAAATGATCCGCTAGTTTTATACGTAGTACTTTTTAATTGCAATTTCAAATTTATTGCGCGGTTTAAAATGACGAATCACTCATTTGGTCAAAGTATAAAATACTTCCTCACATATGAAATGTTATCCAAAATGAATTTTGAGGCAGCAGTTAAGATATTTAGTTTTTAAAAGGTCTCTTAATTTAAAGTTTCTTAATTTAGTATTTTAAATGGCACATATGGCTCCTTTCTATGGCATAAATATATTTTCTATATATGTTGCTGATCCCCACAATAATAATCCATAGGACATATCACTGTGGAAACAGCTCATCTTTTTTACTGCATATACAGCGGAAATAAGTTTTCACGACAATTCCTTAATATGAAGTCCCCGTTTGTGATGAGAGTCAATTGTAATACCAAGAAAGACTGTGGAATCTACTAACTCAAGTATGTTATCGTTAAACTTAATATGAGTACATTAGGCAAATAAAATATACCTAATGCATTTATTACAATTGTTTTGTTGCACGTTATTAGTTGAAAATCAGTGTAATACTTGAGAAACAGCGTCATTTACATCGTCAAATGATTATTATCAATTTTAAACACATATCATCAGTAATTAATACTATTAACTTAATAAAGGAAGATCATTTATTTATATTAAAAAGAGCAATGGTCCCAATATTGTTCCTTGGGGCATGCCACTATGTACGGGTGTTTCAGACTACTACACCTCAGGCCAACATTTAAGCATAAAAACAAATTGTTAGTTTCTTATATGGATGACTTGAGTTTAATTGTTTTTTGTCCCCTATCTTTAACGTTACCTCCTAGCTTACTCATTGCGTATGCTTTACACCGGGTACGTTAAAAAGGATGAGCAACTACTAAGTACTTGAAACTCTCATGTTTAAAATAGTTTAATTTTATTGTTTCTTATTTTACATAGGTATGCTAAAGTCTACTCAATATTAAATTACCGTAAAATTTAAATAACCGTTCACAGCGGAGGGGGAAACTCGAAAGAAAATAATATACGAATTCCGAATATTCACCCCGTCTGGAGTGGATTAATTTACAGGCGTTTCCACGTATCCGCCCGGAGGCCGTTTAAGGAAATAACCGCCTACTATTGGGCAGGGTCGCCAATGTTGAGAATCCTAACGACGGATTCTAAGACATCATCATTAACCAGTGGAAAAGACATATTGCAATTCAGTTAAAAAATATGCAGATGCATTTAATGTGCAGACCGTCCGCATGCACGCAGCGTGTGTGCGCAGTGCAGGAAGTTACGATAGCGCGCGACGCTCAGCACCACGTGCGCGTCTCCACAGCCGATGCCCCACACCGCACGCTCCGCCCCACGCTCCACCTCACGATCCGTCGCACGCTCCACCACACGCTCAGGCACGGACTCGCTGAGCACGCCGCAGAGCTTGCCGCCACACACTAAGCCCGTTCCGCGGTCCTCCTGACACACGCAACCCTTTCTTCATCATATGAACTGGCAACGATTTTCGTTGGAATAGAAAAAAAATAGAGTACCTAATCATTCTTCTTTTTAAAAGAGTTTAAATACGTAAAGCTATTGTTAAAAGAAAGACCAAAATCTTATGCAACTTTGAACTGGAAAACTTTGAACAACCAACATTTTTTTTTATGAGATCTCAAATTATTTTGTATGAGTTCGATTAACTAAAAGCACACAAATATGAAGTCTTAACAATTTTACCTTATAAGGTAGCAATGTTTTATGTATGGCACTAAGAAAATCACCTATGTAACCGTCCTGAGAAAGACTGACGTTCACGTGTCACCATCATCATCATTAAAGCCCTTCACAAGTCCACTGCTGAACATAGGCCTACCCCAACGTATGCCACAAAGCACGCTCCGGAGCCACCTGCATCCATCGACCTCCTGCATGCCTTACAAGGTTGTCACTCCATCTAGTGGAGGGACGCCCTACACTTTGCCTGCCGGTACGAGGCTGCCTCTCGAGAGCCTATTTTTCCCCAACGGTTGTTGGTTCTTCGAGCTATATGGCCGGCCCCGTGCCACTTCTGCTTACTAATCCATTGGGCCATGTCGGTCACTGTGGTTCTACTGCAGATATCCTCATTTCTAAGTTTATCACGCAGAGAAACCCCATATCTTGCTGAGTGCCTTTGAGCTTCGTCATACGGCCAGCAGTGAAGGACCACGTCTCAGATTCAAAGTTCAAAATAAAATTGAAGTCTGTCTGTAATAATAAAATAACTGGCTAAATTAAAATGACTAACAATAAATAACCTCCAAATTATATAATATTCTTTGCTTACGAGCAGTGTAGGTAGTATAGGTTGACTGATAGAGAACGTCATAAAGCATTAAGTCCGCCTGTACACTCGATAATAAAGTGCAGTTTTGCTTGCAGGTGAATTAATAAAAGAAACCTGTCTTTACTCAATGATTGTTTTATTCGTTAATTGATAGAATCAGGCGTTACTTTGCGGAAATCCATTATAATAAAAATATAAATTACTTTGCCACCTTTCGCTAACTAAATACAATGATGTGTCTTACCCGGATTGAAGAGCACCTCCCGCCCTCCGTCAATTGCATGCACTAACTCCGACACCATTAGTACCAGCACCACCACTCCCAACACCACTACTCGCGGCACCAGTACTTCTAACACCACTATTCCAGGTAAGACACACCATCGATGACAATACGACACGCGTTTCGCCTCCACACGAGGCATCCCCAGGCGATTCAGACTCCATGGCGGCTGACCGCTAAGTCTTATTAGGGTTCCGTAGTCAAGTAGGAACCCTTATAGTTTCGCCATGTCTGTTTGTCCATCTGTCCGTCCTCGCTTAATCTCTGTGACCATTAGCACTAGAAAGCTGAAATTTGGTAACAATATGTGTATCAATCACGCCGACAAAGTGGTAAAATAAAAATTGGAAAAAATGTTTTATTAGGATAGCCCCCCTATATGTAAAGTGGGAAGTGATTTTTTTTTAATTTCAACCCTAACGTGTGATATATTGTTGGAAAGGTATTTAAAAATGAATAGGGGTTTACTAAAATCATTTTTTGATAATGTCAATCATTTCGGAAATAATCGCTCCAAGAGTAAAAAACAATGTGTCCCCCCCCCCTCTAACTTTTGAACCATACGTTTAGAAAATATGAAAAAAATCTGAAAAGTAGAACTTTATAAGGACTTTCTAGGAAAATCATTTTGAAATTGGATGGAAACAACAGTAGCCACTACCGGAAGCAGTTGCAGGAGCGTGGAGTCTGCATCCCCTCCGGATGCCTCGTGTGGAGGCGAAACGCGTGTCGTATTGTCGTCGATGGTGTGTCTTACCTGGAATAGTGGTGTTGGAAGTAGTGGTGTTGGGAGTGTTGGTGATGGGACTAGTGGTGACGGAGTTAGTGCATGCAATTGAGGGAGGGCGGGAGGTGCTCTTCAATCCGGGTAGGACACATCATTGTATTTAGCTAGCGGAAGGTTACAAAGTAGTTTATATTTTATTGTTTTGTCTGTACTGATTGACACATTATGACATCTGTTGCCGGGCAAGTAACTATAGCGAGATACATTATTTACCGGCAGCTAGCAATAAATCAAATATGCAATTAACATACGGCCTTCCAAAAACCACAGTTTTTAACTAAGTGCTCAAAAATGGCAAAAATTCATAACATAAATGTAATGTTATTTACATTACATTTTGCGATAAAGTTACAACTTATGCCTAAAACTTGTAATTTAGAAATAAAATTTATGAGAAATTAAACCTCGACAGTAAAACCAATTTTTAGTTCAAGTTTAAACATATCGTATTATAATATGCAACACATTTATGGAAAGAGAGCACTAGTACAAAATTCCTACTCTCTGCGAATTTTCGAAGTACTAGGCACCATAAAGTATTTTTTATATGACTTAAGACTAAAAGATTATATCTTTAAACTTAAAATAAACTATAACAAAAATTGTTCCCTTTACCATTATAACATTATAATATAATAATAATAATAATATTTTTTATTTACTCTCACAATTTAAATTAACAAGTTAGAATATAAACAGTGTACAACAGTTGCTTATATACAAAGTCCTCTGTGGCTCATTGTTATTAGCGTCATACACTGAAACCAAAGGAAGTGTTTTATCAAATCAATGACCTTTCTGTAGTTTTATAAAGAAATTTTAGTGACATATATAACGAAATATCATTCAAAATATCATAATTTTAGTATTATTACAAATTATGTAATATAGAAAAAAATGGGAATTTAACTGGCCACTATTGGGTATAACCCTTAGCATTGACTTTGTTCTACACCATTCGATTTCATTGGAAGTAACATTAATTTAGACAATGTTATGGTCTCTTAAGAATATTATCTCCCTTGCATTGCACTGTTACTACGCGGACGAGTTGATCAGCGCCAGGGTGCAGTGTTGTTATTTCTTCAAATAGCCATTTCGTCGGTGGAAGGCCATCTTCCTTAATGATTATAATGTCTCCAATACATGGAGACGGCACTGTGTCCTGCTACTTATGTCGTTGCTGTAAGGAGTGGAGATATTCAGATTTCCATCTCCGCCAAAAATCTTGCATCCTGTTTTGTAAAAATTGCCATCTAGATAGCATACCCACGTTTTTTTGGTCATAATTTATGTCTGGTATATGTATTATTGGCTCACAAATGAGAAAATGACCTGGGGTGAGTGGGTCTACTGTTTTAGTGCTGTTATCAGAGTGACAGATAGGTCCCGAATTTAGACAGGCTTCTATCTGCGCCGACAGTGTGGCCATTTCCTCATTGGTTAGCGTTGTAGTTCCGTTTATTCTCGATAAATATTTCTTTACAGACCGAACGTCTGCCTCCCATAGTCCACGAAAATTACCATCATTTGTTAGGAGCTCAGCTACCTCCCTCAGCAGATTAGCCTTGCCCTGTTTAAACATACAATTTAATTCGCTTGCGGCTCCCACGAAGTGTGTCGTTGTCACTCCACAAGTTCCTACAGTGATCTTTTCTTGCAACGAATCTCCTGAATGCTGAAATAAAGGCTTGTGACGTTAAATCCGTGACTGCTTCGAGATGTATAGCTCGCGTAGACATACAAACGAAAACATAGATATAGCCCTTTGTTGATTTGTTACTACGGCCCTTTGACGTTCGCAATTGCACGGGTCCGGAAAAATCGACTCCACTGTTGAAGAAAGTACGATTTGGATTCACTCTTTCAGATGGTAACTGGTACATAATTTTTGCCTTGTAAATTATGCTCACCTTTCAATTACGAATAATTTCTCTGAGAGCAGACTTCAGACCAATTACTCAGTACTTACTGCGGATGTATGTAAGCATCTGAAGAAAACTTCCATGAAAAGTTCTAATGCGGGTTCCGTTGATTATATAAGCATAGTAATATGCTGTTTTTGGTATTATAATTGGATATTTAGCATTTTCTTTTATATTAGCATTAGCTTGTCGCCCTTTTACTATAAGAAGCCCACTTTTATCTAAGAAAGGTCTAAAGCTTATCAAATAACTTCAATTATTATCTTTTTTTAGATCTTTTATTTTATCTTCCGGCTCTTAGTACTGATAATATTTTATACATCTTTCTTCAACTTCATTTATTTCATCAGTAGTTAAATATGTTTCAGTTTTCTCTTTGTTATGTAGAAGTAGTAAACACCGTGCAAGAACTCTTAACATGGATGAAAAATTTTCTCAAATGGTTTTTCCTGTAAAACAAAATTCAACGATCTTTTCATATCTAAATACGTTTGAGGAATATAACCTTTTGTTAAATCCATTCCTTTAAGTTTAACCACTCCGGTCCAGCCCACTATACTTCATTGTTTGCCAATTGGCGTTACCCATCTTAACGCGAGATCAGCGGAAGTATCGGTCGATTGAACATGACACTCGATTGCCAACAAACACTTGCTATCAACGTGGTTGACACTGTAACCAAGACAAAACAGGCATATGTTTGATCCATATGTATATCTTATTTAAGGTAGCTCATCTTCCACACCAAGATTACTTAAGCACAGTATCATAATCTTAGTTGTGATAACTACTTGAGAGAGCAAACCAAATGGATTGACGAGCCTGGCTACATCTGATAATTGTAATCCTTTTGTTACAGGTTTTCTGGTTTCAGGTATGTTGACAGTAACCTTGAAAGTATCCCTTTTTCTGTCCCATGTAAGACCAAGTATTTTTATCACTTTAATTATAGTCAACCAAATCTAAGAAATACCTTTTGACGTTGCACATTAATCATTCCGCAATAACTTTACACAAGCGTACTCACACGATTTAAAATAACTTTTTACGTAAATCCGAAGAATTATGAAGTTATCTATATTTCATTACAACGTGTATAGTTTTTATCACTAATTTAAATTTGAATTTTTCAAACAAAGCAAAATATTAAAAAATAATCATTATTAACTTTTTTTACTTGACCTCGCTTCAATGACATGTCGCTATGTATAATACCGTAGTGTTTGGATAATTAAAATTAATTGTTATGCGAATAATCGGAAAAATATTCAAATAATCGGTAAATTATTCTAATAATCAAATCATTAACTTCTTTAATGTAGTTTAGTTTACGACGGGCTGTTTTCCTCAACTCCACGTCTAAGCGCGTAATTTGCGTGTGGGCAGGAATAATATGCTTATTCGAGCCATGATATCTCCCCGAAGAAGCTCAGCAGTCCCTTGATGTTGCAAGCAACTTCGGGGAGCGATCCCGGCATGCCGAGATGTTTAGCCCTGTATGAAGCGACTTCCGGACATGTCAGCAACACGTGAGCCGCCGTTTCTTCCTCTCCCGTGCATGCCCTACACAGGGGGCTGTCAGTAACAACTATGGTGAACAAATTAATGTTTGTTAAAAGAGCCATGTCCTGTGATAGCACTTGTTACTATCCTGATCTGTGGCTTGTTCAGTCTCATTAGAACCTTGGTTAGACGACTGTTTATTTCAGGTAGGGCCTCCCTAGCTTGTCTACAGTCTACAAAATTTTTCCAAAGCTGAGCGTGTAAATTATTGAAGTATCTACGTACCAGTGAACGAACGTAGCCAAAGTGGATTGGTATTATTGGTTCCGGCCCTATAGTTGCTAGGGCTGATCCCCTTCTGGCCAGTTCATCTGCTGCATCGTTGCCTCTAGATCCACTGTGTCCCTTGATCCATTGCAGAGTCACATTGTTGTGCTTACATATTTCATTCAATCGTTGATGGCACTCGTATATCAGTCCCGAGTTCGTCACATTGCAACTCAGAGCTTGTAGTACCGCCATACTGTCGGTCAGTATTCTGATGGAGAAGTCTTTCACCTTCCTAGCATCTATTGCTATGGCCGCTTGGATGATACCCATGCATTCAGCCTGGAAGACTATGTTGTGGGTACCCAGCGGTGTGCATATGTGGATATTAAGGTCTTCAGAGAAAGCATCAGACCCCACACCTTCATTTGTCTTAGAGCCACCCATGAAAACTTTGAGCTCTCTTGGACCCAATCCTTCCAGATGGTCAGTTTCCTTCAATTGTATCCTGTACTTCTTATCAAATACAAATTGTTTTGGGATCCTATCATACTTGGCTTGTAAGATAGGTATTTTTGAGTAAATTCTATCGATTGTATCTGTATGGGGGACTCTACTCTTACTTAAAAGATTTAGGGTCTTGAGTCTAATGGCAGCTAAAGTTGCTTCTTGTTGTATATATAGATGAAGCGGTGTTAGCTCCAGCATAGCCTCCAAAGCTGCTGTTGGTGTTGTCCTTATGCAGCCCGTGGCAGCTATACAAGCTAATCTCTGGTAACGCTGTAGCTTTTGTATAGTGGTGGCTTCATTGGTTTTGGTCCACCATACCAGAGAGCCGTATGTGATCATGGGCCGAATTACAGTTTTGTATAGCCACAGTATAATTTTTGGCGTTAAACCCCATCATTTGCCAATCATGTTTCTGCACTGCCAGAAAGTTAAACTAGCTTTGCTGATTTTGTTTTCTATGTGTTTGTTCCAGTTAAGTTTACTGTCCAAGGTAAGACCTAGGTATTTTACCTCGGAAGAAAGTTGGAGTTTTGTGCTGAAAAGACTTGGAAGATGATAGTTATTCAGCATTCGTGTTTGTGTGAACATTACTATAACCGTTTTATTTGGATTAACGGTTAGGTCATATTCCATGCACCATCTCTCCACAATACGTAGAGCCGCTTGGGTCAGGTCGCACACAATGCTTGCTGTCTTAGCAGAGACCAGTATGTCAGATCATCTGCATAACCGACTGTGTAGAAATGATTAGCGTTTAATTTGCTGATGAGCTCATTAATGACCATATTCCACAGGAGAGGTGAAAGAACCCCACCCTGCGGGCATCCTTTCATGATCTGAATTGTCTGAGATTCACCAGCAATCTTTATTGTTCGTGTACTGAGCATGTTTACTATCCAGTCAATCAGCGCCGGTTCAACATTATGTCTACTTAGGGCACCTTTTATGCTGGAGAAATTTATTCTGTCAAAAGCACCTTCTATGTCTATGAAGGAGCCTAGACATATTGCTTTGTTTTGGATGGCCTCTTCAATCTTTGTTATTACCTGGTGAAGTGCCGATTCTGTTGATTTACCTAAGCTATAGGCGTGTTGTTTTTCGTGTAGCGGTAAGTTAATTAGCGCCGACCCTCTCAACTTCCGTTCACACATCCTCTCCATCGTCTTTAGGAGAAAAGATTTAGGGTCCGTATAGTCGTTCTTACCTGGTTTGGGTATGAACGTGACTTTCACTTCCCTCCATCCCCTAGGAACATATTTAAGAGCTAGACATGCTCTCATTATGGCAACAAGTCTGACTATTAGGACTTTACCCCCCCCCCCACTGAAGAAGTGCCGGGAATAAGCCGTCAGGTCCTGCTGCCTTATAGGGTTGGAAACTATAAATGGCTCAATGGATTTTGTCCATCGTCACCACTCTTTGTGCTAATTCCCAGTCTTCTTTTGTTGGTGTCAGTGCATCTTCATGCCGGTTCACCCTTTCAACTACACAGCAACCTGGGAAGTGAGTATCAATTAGGAAAATTTTTCTTTAATGTATTATTTGTTTATTTAATTTTTATTTGCAAAATTCTTTAAATTACATGAATCACGAATATAACAAGTTTATTTTTTCACTCTGTCAAAGTAAATTTTTGTAGGAAAAAAAAACTCATATACAAGACCATGCTAAAGTAACCACTACATAATTTCATTATCCCACCATTTAGGTACCAGTTACTCGACTCCACAGAATCAGTAATTTATTTTTGAGGCGATGTATTCGCTTTTACAACAAAATCCCAGAAAATATACAAAATTTGTTCAAAAACTTTTTTAAACTAAGTTTGTATGAAAAGGGTTATTTTAATATTAAGGAATTTATAGATGATAATAACCCCTGGAAAGGGTGATCGCTAACAAGCTATTTCGAACTTATTTTGTGTTGTTAATTGTAATACGCATGATTTTAAGCTCTTTTTTTAACTAGTTCCGTTGGGTTTCTTGCTGGTTCTTCCCAGGACAGAGTTTTTTTGTGCGAACCAGTGGTAAATGAAAAAAGTGACTTTCAATAAATATTCTTGAAAGTCACTTTTTATCTATATTGAATAAAAAAAATTCTGTTTCTGTTTCAATTTCGAGAGTTGTGACTCGGCTTTAACTTTTTGGACTGTTTCTTCTATAATAACTTTTTGTACGTGGTAGAACCACGCTACATCTATATTATAGTTGTAGCACGAATGGGTTGGCTCAACTAGGGCAGGACCACGCTCTCACAGAATACCAGCGTAAAATAGCAGCGTAATGCTGATGTGTTTCAGATGGTGAGTGTAGAGAACCGGAGACCCTTTTTACTGGAATCGAGGCATTCCATCTTAGTCCTCAGGGGTGACAACGCATTTGCATTTGATTCTTAATTGAGGATAAATGTGTATGTCTGTGGGCCATAGCATCTACTTACCATAAGGTGGACTGTGTGGATTACCAACTCTAAATAATCGATATCGATTTTTTAAGAATCGAATATTCTACGTTTCCATTTTTTGGTTGGCATGCTTGGTGCAATAAGTCTGACAGCTGTCAAAATGTATTTCTTAGATATGGTTGACTATAATTGTATTTCTATGCCGTTCATAGTTTCCGAAATTTATTTGTCACCACCTATGCATTTGAAAGCCGCTTTTTTGAACAGATTCTCAAATTCATCGCAAATTGGTTTAATTTCTAACTTCATGCCCGGTCGTTAAATCCATGTAGAATGAATTCTTAGCGATAGCAGAACTTCGGGGGTACCCGTCAACTTCATCATCAGACAATCGTACAGCGAGGTACGGTGCTGCAGCGGTTACGAACTTCACAATAAGTAATTTATAACTTTACTTTGTAAAGAGCATTGCCCATTTTCGGCCATGGAACGCCCAACAATGTGAATTTGTCAAAAAATTATATCTTTATTTATGGTTATTAATCGCGGTATTCATTTATCCTCAAACAATGGGAATATTTTTGCACAAATTAAAAGTACCGAAAACATAACAATAAAAATTAGGTAAATCATTATGTCATTTGTTTGTGAATAAAAAAAAGTGTTGCCAATCACAAAACACATTTAAAAAATCGATTCTCTTTTTCGATCGATTATTTACGGTGTCATCATTACAGTGCTAATATGATTTTTAAATAATTATTATGTTGTGATAATTAAACAAGCGAATTACTAGCTAATTTCCAATGAATTCTTTAGAGAGTAACAAAACGCTACGGCACAGTTTAAGTGTTAATCTTAACCGAACTTCTTTGAAAACCGATAAGAACTGTTATTCTTATCTGTTTTCAAAGAAGATCTGTTAAGTTATTCTTATCTGTTTATAACAATACATTTAAAATAGAATCATGTAATGATAACGAAACAAGTTAGTTTCCAGCCGATTTACCATGAATTCTTTAACCTTTTGAGCGCCAAAGTCGCCTATACTTGACCAACACCTGCGGGCCCTGAGCGCCAACGACGTCTATAGTTGACAAAAAACCCGGCTCTCAAAAATGAAATATAGATATTGGAAAATTATTACAGGTATTTTAATTCTACACTCCTCAAAATAGGAATAACCCAGCTACATGTGAGTATAAAAAACAAGTCTCCTAGAGCCACAAGTACTAAGAAACATTGAACTAATAAAAATTGATTTTTATCTAAGCAAATACTATGCCCAGCACGCCAAAGTCGTCTATGGTTGACCGCTAGTGTCAAACGCGGGAAGCATAGATTTCTTGAAAACTATCCAAAATTCAGCTCAATGGTGTTTTTTTTCTATTATTATTGATATTTAAATAAAATTAAAGGTTAGAAACATAAAACTATAATTAGCTACATGAATAAAAAAATGTTATCAGATCATCTTCACATAATAAATCTAATATCTCAACTCTAGCGCATCTTTAGCGCGTCATCGAAAATCAGTTCACTGGGCACCGTGATCAAGGATAGACGACACCCTGATGATGTCATAAGTGATTACCGAGAAAAGTATAGCAATGCAACATGAACGATTCCTCAGAACTCATTCGGATTTTGGAAAGCGTCGATGATGATGAATTTTGATTTTTGATTGATGAATTGAATTTTAGATTGATTGGTGAACAATTATGTTTATTTATTCCATGACCAAGATTTTAATATTATAAGGCTGATTTACCTAGAGCGAATAATTATATACAATTGTTGATTAATGAATAATTATGTACCTTTTTTAATAATAATACAAAATTACAATTAATGTTTTTTTTTTACTTAAGGTGTGAAGAGCAATTTTTCATTTTGTATTGTGCCATTTTCTTTCTCAGTCTCAAAATCATCAGCAGCATCAGTATCATATCAAATCCCCATTGTCATAACAGTGTAAGACTTTTCTTCTATGCTTCACTTGGCCTACGCCTTCCCCGACACATAAAATATTATGAGTCGATGTCTGTATATTTCGGTTAGATCGATTTTGAAATCAATACACAACATTCTAAGCAAAAAGGAAGGTCAGCTACACCATTGTCGTCCAGTCGTGACAGTGTCGTCATTAGGATGGAGAGTAGTGCTGTGGTTTACTACTATTTTATTGTTATTGTTTGTTTTTTATTTATGTTTATATGTACAAAGTACATATATTAAAAGAGTGGATGACAGCACAAGATTAAATAAAACATACAGTTTATAAAGAGTAATTTATAGCATAAAAAACCAACAAAAACAAGTTATTTTACGTTATCGATATATTAACTTATAAATTTATGAGGGTGAGCAGGGAAAACTCCTTGATTCAATTGCGGTCTCGCTTATTCCGCTATCCATGGACGACTACTCGCCAATTCTAGAACACTGTTCCTCTCATACATATAATAATAGATGCCCTCTAGTGGCAACAAGTTAAACTAGGTACTTACATTACAGTTGTCAGTAAGCGCCATCTGTTCGAAACGAGTGGGACCACAAGAAAGAGCCACCTGGTTCGTACAGATGTATAATAAGGAAATATGTTGTTAGTAGTTGGTTTCAGCTTCCAACAGATGGAACCACTAACTACTAACACAACTCTTGGCAACACTATTTTGTTTTGGCGCTTTGGCGTACAGGACACGGTAATGCCTTTTTGGCGTGGCGCTCAAAAGGTTAAAGCTTAACAAAACGCTACTGCACAATTTAACTGTTCTTAAAAATACATTTCAAATAGCATTTAAATAAATAAAGGAAAATATATTTTAAAAAGTGTGCAGAACTTAAAGCACCTCAAAGATTGTTTTTTAACGATATTATTAATCGAATAAAAATCGATATCTTTTCATCGATTTTATGTCAGTTAAGTGGCAACATCGAGTCTGACAGCTAGGCCCTGTCATTGAATGAAATCACAATTCAGTTCACATTTCACAACTATATCTATATTCTATACCTATATAAATAGTCACATGTAGAATTCATTTGCGTGTTATTTTGTTTGTTTTTATTTTTGTGAACTTGTTATCGAAGTAACGAACAAGCCTTATAAATGGACTCTGATATTTTTTCCCATCATATAGCGAAAACACGAAGGCAGTTGTTGGAAATTACAGAACTGCGAAATCTTATACAAGAATAGGTTCGACCGCAGCAGGTAAATAGTTACAATCATGTGTCATGTCTTCCTTTTCGTCATTCTACAATTGCAGCAATGCTTATTAACTGAGTTGTCTTATAATTATATCAATTGATATAATAATTATGGCTTCTTTATTAGGTACAAGTTTCGAGTGATAGTGTAGTATGCCACGCATGTTATACTGCAGCCTGGAATCAAATACGACATCCAACTAGCGAACAGGAAAATTCACCAATTAATAGTCATGGACATGTATGTATCAGCTGTGGCAAGTCACTTTTGAGAATAAGATCACACACATTGTTTGGGTCTGATTCTCCACGTGAGGAACTCATAAGGAATGAAATTGCCCATCAAATTGCACCACGTGAGGTACGTGTTCAACATTTTTTAATTTATTAAGCGTGCGTTTTTACTCTGATTACATCCACACAAACTATATCTGACAAACATACAAGCTTATTTATAACATGGCGATAAGATCAGCTTGTCACCACCAGATAGACTGCTACCGTTTTTACCAACTACCAAGTAATGAGACAATAGATTTTTCATTGTTTTTGGACTACTGGTAGTTTTTAAGTGCTTAATTATTAAATAATATAGGCCATTAAGTCTGCTTTTGTGCAGTAACAATCAACTTGATAAATATTTTATATGTATTTGAGTTTAAAGGAAACAAATCTATTTTATTTTTATTTAGTTCACTTTTTCACTTTTTTATTTAATATTATTTCAGTTGCCATCGTCATCTCGTGTGTGTCATAATTGTTGGCGAAGGTTTGATAGAGCAGCATCACATTCAACTGCAGAACGGGAACCATCTGAATCATGTAGTTTATCCTCGTTGCAATCTGAAGTCGGTAATGTATTGCACCCAGATTCAAACATTCTAATTTCAATAGAGAATGAAGCTGGGTATTCCCACCTGCTTGGGACACTGTAATCAATAAAATTAAAACTAAACCCAAGCATACCATGCAAGACTTTAAGACAGTAAGTTCATTCTGCGTAGATTGAACCATAAATAGTTATTAAAAAGCTGAAGTTACTCCAAGTTAACACTGATTTCGGTACACCAATCACCTCAATTCCCCATGACCATGTGTGCTGGAAAGCACCCGAAAGTCGGGAATTAAAAATCAAAGAAGTTAAATGTGATAACATCGGTAAAATTAGTTGTTAAAAAACTGTATTTGTGAAAATAAAAACTTTTATATCTTAAAATTCCCGACTTTTTTAAACCAATTTCTTAACCATTTCATTCCTTTAATTGTATATTATCATATCTATATGCTTTTATATGTGGGCACCCATGGCCTAAATGTCTATGAAGAGTGGGCAATGCCCTTTGTGTGTCATCCTTCCTTGACGATACATTTTATTATACCGCCGACAACACAGATTTTGTGAGACCTCCAGGGTGTGATAAGAGCACTAAGATCAGGTTCTTAAGTAGGGCCAAACATCATAGCGTCGATTAAGTAGAGACCATTAGAACCTTTGGCTGAAGCATCAAAGACCACTCTTATCTTTGTGGTGTCCTTATCCTCTTTTTCTGACAGCATGATGCGGTAAGTAAATTGCGTCATCTTCCTCTTCTTTTTCAGCTTCCTTCATGTGACCCACATTTAAGTACTCCTGTATCACGTTCTTATACTCTTCTTAAATCTTGATGTTTGGGAAAAATCCTTTCCAGCTGTTTAAATAGTTTGATGGCCTGATATTTAGTCTCGCCGCATGACTTCACGGTATCCTCAATACTGTGCTTTTAAGGTAAATGGACTACATATCTTCCAGTTGTATCCCGTGTCGTTGTACCTAGGTAGTGTCTTTCATATTTTTCTTTTTACTTAGTTGTGTATTATTACCTGTCAATATTCAGCCTAAGTCTCTGCGTTCAGCGATTATCCCGGTCCGTTTAGCAAACCTAAACCTATAATATATCCCGAGTTAACTCGTAGACTACCTGTCTACGAGTTAACGATTTCTACTAAATGATAAATATAAACTTTATTACCTTCACTAACTACTGACACCACGCCGCTGATTTGATTCCTCTTCAGACCTAGTAACTCGACCACTCGTGCTGTCACGAATGAGTCCTTCGAGTCCTGATTTACCAGAGTCCGAAAGACGTGCAATTATTCCGTTCGCGATGGTACCTCTACTAATGCTGTCGCCAACAAGACTCGTTAAGTAGGTTGTTTTCCACTTGACAGATGTACTGTAACTTTGCTAACCTCCTATGTATTTGTTATAGTTTCTTCTGTATTTGACCTTACTTCACCTGCTTGTTTTATAAAATCTCGATGTAATAAAGAGTGATGTCGTATGTTGCATATTTTACATGTATTTGACTGCTGCATTTAAATACAGAATTGTTTGGAATTAAACGATTGGAACACAGGTTGTTTTAGTGGAAGAAAATGTATCTCTCTTCTATTGGTTGCTTAGGGGTTGTTTGCAAGGAATTGCAATTAAATATAAAATAAGTTTCTTTACAGAAGGGATAATACTTACTGTTCGGGGTAGTACCGACACTAATCTTCGGTTAATGCACATAGAGGTCTCGAGTTTAGGCATCCCTCCAGTACAGTACAGTACAGTTTAGGCATCCTTACAGTCATCCATGTAAAATGACTCCTCAAGTACCCGTGGAGCCGAATTCTCTTAATAGTTTGGCCTCTCATCTCGAGCTAATTGTTTGATAGTACACATGGCCAAAAAAGGGGTCGCTTTAGTGCCATGTGTAACTGTTGCTAATTGATAAGCTTTTAAATTTTTTGACGGATCATCTCTCCATATTATTTTTTGTAATTTAGAGTCTTCTGGGTTGAGCCATATTTGCCTAAACATTTTTTCTATGTCGGCAGTGAACGCGAACTGAAACTGTCTCCACTTGATAATGAGACTTTGGAGATCTTGTTGTAGGTTAGGCCCCCTGCACATGAGATCATTTAAGCTAAACCCACTGGATGTTTTTGATTTGCCATTAAATACTACACGCAATTGTGTAGTCTCAGATTCGGGGCGCTCGACACAATGATGAGGTAAAAAGCATTCAGGGGTCATATTACCGTCTTTATCTACAGGTATCATGTGTCCGAGCGACAAGTATTCATTAATAAATAATTTATACTGTTGCGCAATATCTGGCTGTTTTTGAAATTTTTGTTCTAATTTAAAAAATTGTCCGATCGCTTTGTTTTTAGAGTGTCCCAAATTTTCTTGATAGTTGGGTTTCATCGGCAGCCTGACTTCATACCGGCCATCTTCTCGGCGTTTGGTAGTGGCTTGATAATATTGAAGGCAGCGTTGATCTTCTGATGAGATTTCTGCTGGTTTTGAAATATCTTCAAGCTCCCAAAACTTGTAGATATCTTCATAATTATGTAGCACCACATTACATTGGAAAGTTTTCACGTTGCCACTCAATATCCATCCCAACTGCGTTTGTTGAGCCGTCGGGAGGGACGAGTTTACTCTGCAAATGCCATCCAACAATATTCATCAGCACCTAATAGAATTTCCACTGGACGACTGACGTAAAATTCGGGGTCTGCTAACTTGATATGGTCTAAGTACGTCCAATCCGGTTTTGAAAATGTATAACTAGGCAAGTTTTTGATAAGGCTCTTCATGATAAGTGCCTCCGTCTTGAACTTGAAGTCTGTAATAAGTGATGAACATTGTATGGTAATTAACCCTTTACAATTACTTTCTTTATCACCCACACCTGATATTACACCCTTACAGCTTCTTCTTGGTAATCTTAATAACTGAGCAGCCCGTTCCGTTATTAAAGATGTTTGGGAACTTGGTCCAAAAGGCAACGCATTTTATGTAGAGTTCCATCTGCTGATTCCACCTTGATAATCGCAGTTGGTAACAATACCTCGATCGGTTCATTCGGAAACGACACGTGCGAACTACTTTTGACGTTTTTCCCGGAGTAAGCATTTGAACTACTGGCACCGCTCGGGCCGACACCTTCGGCCGCTGTTTCCGGTGTCGCAATACTTGTTTGTTTTATTGTTTCATGTAAAAGGCTATTATGATCCTTATTGCATTCACGACAACGTCTATTTGAAATACACGCCTTTCGATAGTGGTTATATAGACAATTAGGACAAAGATTTAATTTTGGGACCATTTTTCTTCTACTGCTTGGCGACATATTTAAAAAATTTTGACAGAAATAAATCCCGTGGTCATCGCTGTTGCACAGAGAGCATTTGTTTTTAGTCATGATATTTTTGCCGTTTGATTGTTTCGGTGTCATCCGTATGCTTGAAGAAAATGAATTTTTGTAGTAATTCGGTTTTTGATTACTGTTGTTAACAACTTTTAAGTTTCCTTGATATTTTTGTGTAGGGTTATCTTACTTCCTACGAGCTGATTCCAACGTAGTGAATTTGGTTTCCAAAAATCCAGAAACTCGTTCAGCATGGGTAACTCTCTTGGGTGCTTAACGGATTCGATATAATCTGTGTACGATTCGGTGTCTAATTTTTGAGACAAAATGTACACAATCAGAGGGTCCCAAGAGCTTACATCGACCCCTAGGTTCTTGATAGCATTCAGACACTCAATTGTAGTATCATGAATGCGCTTGATACGATTCAGGGACTGATGTTGCATAACAGGAATATTTAAAAGTAAACTGATATGGGATGAAAATATAAGCCTCTTGTTATTAAATCTTTGATTTAAAATGTCCCAACACACATCATAGTTATCAGAGCTAATGCTGAGATGCTGGATTAATCTCTCGGCCTCTCCTTTCACCTTGGTCTTGAGATACTGCATCTTCTGCGCGTTGGACATGGATGGATTGTTATGTATTGTTTCAGTGAAAAGGTCTTTAAAAGAAGTCCAGGTGTTATAACTTCCACTGAAAGTCGGAATCTCCATCTGGGGCGTAGACTTTTCTCTGTGAGCCACTGACCACATTTTTCTGTTAATGGCTTTCTTGATTCTATTGTATTTCGATTCGTATCTGATAAAAGTATCTTCATATTCCTTGTTCGACCCTTCCAGTTCGCTATCTAAGTCCCAGTGTAGTGTGTCAATGCCTGCCCACCGGGTTTGAATCGTCCGTAACAAATCATCAAATTCCCACTTTTGTGACACGGAATCAAGGTCAATGTTTACTACAGTAAACATTGACCGTAGTACGTTAACGTTAACGAGATGACCACAGTATTTTACCGTATTTTAAACAATGCCGTGAAAACATACGTCCCTATTTCGAAGCCAAAAAAAAGCAGGTTCCCCTCATGGTTTAGCAGGTCTCTGATCAGAATAATCTTGGAAAAAGAAAGCAAGAGAAAAAAATTTGTGAAATACAAAAATCCACGCGATAGGTTGGAGTATGAATTACTTCGTGAGCGAAGTAAGAAAATAATTGACGCATGCCTACAAAGTTATAAAAAACGGGTCGAGGGTAATATTTTCAGACAATTGTCAGGAATCCTAAATATTTCTGGAACTATATTAAGGATAGGCGAGGTGGTGAAACTACTATACCTGCCGAAATGAGCCTTGATGGCGAAATTGCAAACACTGGTACAAAAGTTGCAGAACTATTTGCTAAAAATTTTTCATCAGTGTTTAGTAACACAGTATTACCTGATAGCCTAGAGTCCGCAGTGCACGGTTTGCCATATTTGAGTGTAATTAGATTCAGTGAACATGAAATTAAACGTGCCATTAAAAAACTAGATATCTTCAAGGGTGCCGGTCCGGATGAGATCCCTCCTGTTTTTGTAAAGCGCTGCGGTCCTACTCTTACTCTGCCACTGTCACTTCTTTTCAATAGATCTTTGCATGACGGGGTATTTCCTGAATTGTGGAAAAAAGCTAAGATCGTTCCAGTGTACAAGAAGGGTGACAGCAGTGACATCAAAAACTACCGTCCTATATCCATACTTTCTTGTATACCTAAGCTGTTTGAATCCCTTGTTTGCCCAATTGTCACGCGCCACTTGGAAAGTCGGATGTCAGAATTTCAACATGGGTTTCGAAAAGGACGTTCTATCAAAACGAACTTGGTGTCATTTATGTCCTATCTAAGTAATGAAATAGATAGACGCCAACAAGTAGACTGTATATACATGGATTTCTCGAGCGCTTTTGATAAGGTGTGTCACTCGCTTCTTATACATAAATTGAGCGGGTCTGGTATTGGTGGGACCTTACTGGATTGGTTTAATTCATACCTAGCAAAAAGACTTCAGTTTGTGGTGCTGAACGGTCACATATCACATGAGTATGTTGCATGTTCAGGAGTACCACAGGGATCCCACTTAGGCCCTGTTCTCTTCTCGGTGTTTATAAATGACATTACCTCATCTATAAATTACTGTAAATACTCACTTTTTGCCGATGATTTAAAAATATTCAAAACCGTTACTTCAAATAATGATGTGGAGCTCATCCAAGCTGATCTCGATGGAATAAATATGTGGTGCAAATTGAACGGCATGATTATTAATACGAAGAAATCTTATCACATTAAGTACACAAAGAAAAAAGTTCACTTGCCATCATCGTATAAATTAGAGCTAGATACGTTACAGGAGGTTAAGGAGATTCGAGATTTGGGCGTAACAATGGACACGAAATTGAAATTCAAAGTGCACATGGACAAAACTGTAAAAGAAGCGGCCAGGATGTTAGGTTTCCTTAAAAGAAATACCAAAGGATTTGTTTCTCCTCAAACCAAAATAATCCTTTATAACTCACTGGTTCGCAGCAAACTAGAATATGCATCAGTTGTGTGGAGTCCCCAATACGCGGCACCATCTCAACGTCTGGAGAGACTACAAAGATCCTTAACTAGATACCTGACATATCACACTTCCGGCATCTCTCATAAGGCCACCTATGACTTGCGGCTGAAACACTTTAAAATGATGTCACTTTATAATCGCCGCATAATATTAGATATAACATTCCTCAAAAAGCTGTTGTCAGGACAGATGGCATGCAGTGAATTGCTTAATGAAATAAATTTCAAAATCCCGTACAGATATCCACGAAATCCTCTCACTAACATACTTGTTGTACCAGTAAGTAGAACAAATGCTCTAAAACATTCTCCATTATCAAGGATGTGTTCTGAGTACAATCGATTTTCCGCGTCCATTAAAGATTTTGATATTTTTCATGACTCAGTGACAAATCTGAAAAAAAAGCTTACCGCACATTTTTGTTGGTAAATTAGATTTGTAATTTTATATTTATGCTACTAAATTTCTTCTTTTTGTTATACTTTTGATTTTTGATTTTTGATTTTTACTTATTAATTTGCTGCAACTCAAAATTTGTAAATTGAAATTTATTTTGAACTTAATTTAATTTAATGTCTTCTAATGAGAGTGATGTATGCACCAGTAATTGGCATGCATACCAAACTATTTATAAGACGAAGATTATTGTAATGTTTTGTATGTTATGCTGTTGGTGTGTCAATAAATAAATAAATAAATAAATAAATACAGTACGCTGGAAAGCTTTAAAATTACTAAACTGTTTTTTCAGCATATCGTCGGTCCTGCTCGACGTGCCTGTGGCTTGCCCTGATTGTCGGGAGGATTCGCCTTCTCTCATGACAAAAGTTGGTGGCTTCAGAAGAGGTTTGGTAAAGACATGCTCTATCGCCTGAGAGATTTGCTGCTGATTAGCAAGGAAGTCGTCCATTTTCGACATGATAAAGAAGAGAAAAGGGCTGATCTTACTTGATATCTGCTGAACGGCGACTGTAAGCTGACTCGCTCACCGACTGATGATGAGCAGAGACTTCGATCTTCAGACAAGGCATGCACCTTGATCGCACACCGTCTGATACTTGCTACGCCACAGGTATCTTGATAGGAGAGTAACAGTCACGCCACTACGCGCCACGTGTTCGAAACAATCCAATAGGTTGCTGAGCGGAAACGCTGACACGCACACGCCGCAATGTAAGGGAAAACGTGGCGAGGTCCCGCTTTTTCGGAAAGCTCGAAGGACCAATATTCGGGGTAGTACCGACACTAAGTGGATGATAAACTGATAACGCTTGATAAGTTTGATAAATATATTATGGACAAGTATACAAATTAAAAGGCTAGAACTACTGATAATGAGTACGCGTAGCGCTCGTGATGGCTATCGGCGAACTGATTTTAAAATACATGTGCCGAGGAAATATGTAAAAGCGGTCAAGTTGTGAAATGATGACTTAACAATTGTACGTTGCATTACATGCTCGTACACTTACTTTCGCTAATGGAAGCCCCATGAAATGTCTTAGATTTAACTAGTTTGTAAATTTTATTTTTACGATCCACTATCGCTAATATGCAAAACCATGTCTCCAGGAAGGACTTCAGTTCCTCAATACCATTTAAGTCATCTGTACCATCTCTACTTATCCTCTTCCCCCGGACCTCTGAGTAGTTCAGTCATGTTAACGAGACCATTTTGCGTTTTTTATTAATTATTTAAATATGTTTAACCGAAAATACTCAAGAAATAAAAATAGGAGTGCATAAATATAAAGGAGCTCTTACTACGGCGAGCGCAATATCTACACACCGAAGTGATTCATCACCCCACCGACACTCGGAGGTCAACGCTCACTCACTGCCTACTACTTGCCAGAGAGGGCGTCACTGCGCTTGGCCAATTTGCGAACGCGCAAAGTCACCACTACTAAAGTAGGAGGTATGTAATCGTGCTCCTGGTAACACGCTTATTGCTATGACATCTCGCTTTACTTAATATTACCGCTACGCTGTTGTCATCTTAATACTTCGATTGCTAAATCTTTACATAACATTATTGCTAAAGAAAGCTTCAATGCCGCTTAAACGCACCCCAGCTAAGTCAAATCCTCTGTACCTGAGACCGACGCAGAATGCATGGATAGTACTTCCGATTTACTATCGATCGACAGAAATACTAATATAAACATAGGGCGCTTGAAAATGAAAAGAGAATGACCACATGGAATAAGTACGAGATATGTTCTCAAAATTTGTCTCTGAGCAAAAAGTCAGATTAGAAACTCTGGAGTTGACTTTATCCGAAATTAAAAGTCAAAATGAAAGTATAAACTTGGCAATGTCTGTTTTATCTGATAAGTAAGACGATTTGCAAAAGGAGTTGGAATCTTTTTAACGGGAAAGTAAAGAAAACATTTCCTATATTACGCAACTAGTAATTAGGGTACTACTAGGGGATAGCTTGGAGAGACAGTCCTGTTCTACTAAATTAGAGATAAAAACGTACCAAAAATTCCAAATGAAACTAAACAGGTCCTTTCAGATGCTGTGAAAAAATTCGGTAATGTTTTAAATTTACAACTTCAAACTACTTATATAAAAGATGTCTACAGACCTTTCGCTAAAAAGGACACTATCAAGCCGATTAGTGTTGAGCTGAATTCAGTACTTGCTAAAGAAAGTATGTTATACAACCTTAAAAAACTAACTTTGGAAGAAAAAAGAAATAAATTGAATACAGCTCTTTTTGACACTAATACCCATAAAAACCCTTATTCATTTCGGAAAAGCTCACTGCAAAAGGAAGACGATTATTTTTTTGACTAGGGATTTGGCTAACTCATATAATTATGCATACTGCTGGACATCATATGACAAAATCTACCTACGTAAGAAAGTAGGAAAGCCCCACATTCGCATACATTAAGAGTCTGATCTTACCGAACTAAAATCAAACTTACTAGTTTTTAAAATCATTACTATTTATGAATTCAGTAACCATTGCTGAAACAATATTTCACTTGTATGTTTTTATATTTATTAAGTCAATTTATGTTATTCTATGTTACTTTAATTTTACGCAATTTAAAAAAATTATTTACTTTTAGCTACTACTCACTACCAAAATTAATATAATTATTCGATTTCAAAATACTTTCCCTCATAATTTATTATTTAGTTATACAAAGTCTATACTAACAAATATCCTCATAAAATGTTTTCTTCATAATTACGTGTTATGTCCAGCTAATTTGTAAAAATATTGGACATCGTAATATAGCCCTTGCATATAAAAAATCTCTTTAGGTCTATCTTCTTAATGGATAGATCCTTTAAATGGACAATATTTCCTTAGAAATAGATAAACTATCTGTCTCCGAATCCATAGTTTGTGATGTTGATGACTGCCATAAATTTATTTTACACCCATCAATAAGCCTCACTGTTATTACACAAAACATAGTAGCATCTCCGCTAATTTTGGTAATCTACTCACGATGTTGAATAGGCTTAAGATCGAGTGTGACATTGTTGTTTTGACGGAATGCTGGTTATCTTGCTGTCCTTTTTTTCCTTACCTAGACGGATACAGATCATATTCAACTAAGATAGATGGTGTAACCACCTACATTAAATCTAACCTCAATATTACTATAGAAAAACCTGGTTGTCAGGACTCAAATTGTTTAATTGTAAAAATTGGTAAACACACAGCTGTTCTTGCCGTTTATAGATCCCCTTCATACAAAAATATTGATAACTTTCTGCAATCTCTCAACAACATTTTAAAAAATTTATCTCTTTTTAAAAATATTGTTATCACTGGCGATATTAACATTGATATTTGCTCTGATTAAATATCTGTGGCACAATCCGACTACTTAAATCTCTGTTCCTTTCACGGTCTTCTACAAGCACATACATTCCCTAAAAGACATAGCGGGACATGCTTTGATCATATGATGTCAAAAACTAAGAATCCAGCTATCACCATTGTATTACAAACTACTGTCACGGATCACCAAGCAGTCCTGCTGTGTCTTAAATATAAACAAAATCGTAATTTCGCCCACAGTACTTATAATAAAGTCAAAATGAAACGTATAATAAAGTCGATAAAGAAAATTTATATTCAGAAATAGCTAATATTATCTGGGACCCAATCTATAGTACAAACTCCGCCAGTATTTCACTATAAAATATCTAGGAGATACAGAATTATTAAACCGTGGATAACTGCAGGCTTATTACATTGTATGAAACATCATGATAATCTCCATAAAAAAGTGAGACGATCTCCTGACAATAAAAATATCAAGCTAACATATAGAAACTATTGTAATAAGATAATTAAAAAACTTAAAATAGCGTACGATACTAACCTTATAAGGGCAGCCGGTAAAAAAAATTTGGGACGCAATAAAAAACATCACAAACACATCCAAAATAAAAAATACGGCTACGGAATTAATAAACAGGGCTTTTCCAAAAAAATCTGTGAAAGACGTTAATGAGTTCTTCATGTCGGTTGGCAAGACTTTGGCTGAGAAGACTATAGCTTGTAAGAATCCATCACATATTAACATATTCTCAATGCAGTCTCACAGGTCTTTTGTTTTGTTGGACTCTGATGAAGCTGAAGTGGAGTGCTTAATTTTTGACCTTAAATGGGTATGTTCAGTAGGTTGGGCTAATATCCCTAACTAACTCTTGAACGAGAACAGGCACGTCTTAGTCCCAGTGCTAGCTTACATTTTTAACCATTGTTTGCATGAAGGCACTTTCCCTATGGTCTCAAAAAATCAGTAACATATCTCTATAAAACTGGCGATAAAAATCAGGTAACAAACTACAGGCCGATCTCTATCCTACCTCCTATCCCCATGCTCCTGGAATTCATCAATAATAGAATTATAAAACACTTAGAAGCAAATAACTTACTTTCAAAAAATCAATTTGGTTAAAACTACTTTTACGGATTTTATCGCGTTTTATTTATATTATCTTTAATACCCGACGTTTCGGGTGCTTTCCAGCACCCATGGTCACGGGGGACTGAGGTGACTGACATCCCGATGTCAAAGTTAACCCGGAGTACCTTCAGCTTTTTTTGTCTTTGGTCTGATCTACGCAGAATGAACTAACTGTGTTTTGAAGTCTTGCAGTGGTATGCTTAGGTTTAGTTTTAATTTTATTAATTATAGGATCCCAAGCAGGTGGTAGTACCCAGCCTCCTTCTCTATTGAAATTAGGATGTTTTTTAATGTCAATAGCCTCAAGTATCATCCTTGGTAGGAATCGATGTTTTTTCGCGAGGATTTGTGGTCTATCAAATCTGATGTAATGGTTGGGGCCATCTAGGATATTATCGCAAACTGCAGACTTCCCGGAACGTTGATGCTTTACGTCAACGTTCTGGGAAGTCTGTTAATCAATGTATAGTGTTCGCGTAAATATAAGAAATCATAATCAATTTGGTTTTAGAACTGGCAAATCAACTTGTGATGCTTGTGGATCAAGTGGTAGGGAATATTAACGCCGGCAAAAAAACAATAGACATGTTTGTTGACCTAGCAAAGGCCTTTGACATAGTTTCGGTGCCAATGCTACTAAATAAACTAGACAGGCTGGGAATTCGAGGTAATTAGTTAAAACTAATTGAAGATTACCTTTCAAATCGTTATCAATGCACCAAAATTGATGACTTTATTAGTGATGACCTACCTTTTACTTTTGGTGTGCCGCAAGGCAGTATATTAACCTTTCTGACCTTCGTGGTGGTAAAGTTATCTCTTATGAGGATGACACTGCGCTTTTGTTCTTAGCCGACAGTTGAGAGGATGTTTATAGAATGGCGCAGGAGGGCTTTAACATTTTGTGTTACTGATTAAAGTTCAATGCCTTGACTTTAAACGCAGAAAAAACTGTCTACATACCTTTCTCCATCTAAAACACCACCTCATCAACTCCTTCGCTTTCTCCGATTGCGCATGATTGCTGCAATATTGACGTATGCCATTGCCCTTCACTGGTCACTACAAATATGGTTAAATATCTTGGTATCCTTATAGATAAAAATCTTTCATTCCAACCTCATGTTAATTTAATTACTACGAGGTTGAGAACTGCAGAGAGGTGTAAGACAGGGTGACGTTATTTCCCCGAAACTCTTCACCGCTGCATTGGAAGACGTTTTCAAGCTACTGGACTGGAAAGGATACGGTATTAACATCAATGGCGAGTACATCACTCACCTTCGATTTGCCGACGATATAGTCCTTGTGGCAGAATCACTGGAGGACTTAAGCACTATGCTCAATGACCTCAATAGTGCCTCCCAACGGATAGGTCTTAAGATGAACATGGATAAAACAAAGATCATGTTTAATGTCCATGTCACACCTATGCCGGTAGTTGTTGGGAGCACTAAGCTCTAAGTTGTTGACGAGTACGTTTACCTGGGACAAATAGTCCGGCTAGGTAAGTCCAACTTCGACCGAGAGGTCAATCGACGGATTCAACTCGGCTGGGTAGCGTTCGGGAAATTACAACGCATCTTCTCGTCAGGTATACCTCAAAACCTGAAAACTAAGTTGTACAACCAGTGCGTGTTCCCAGTGATGAGATATGGAACTGAGACGTGGTCCTTCACTGCTGGCCATATGAGGACGCTCAAAGTCGCTCAGCGAGCTATGGAGAGAGCTATGCTCAGAGTTTCTCTGCGTGATAAACTTACAAATGAGGATATCCGCAGTAGAACCAGAGTGACCGACATAGCCCAACGGATTAGTAAGCTGAAGTGGCAATGGGCCGGCCATATAGCTCGAAGAACCGACAACCGTTGGGGAAAAAAGGTTCTCGAGTGGCAGCCTCGTACCGGTAGACGAAGTGTAGGGCGACCCCCCACTAGATCGAGTGACGACCTGGTTGTGGCATTACTTGGAGGAGGCCTATGTCCAGCAGTGGACTTGTGAAAGGCTGTAATGATTGATGATGATGATGATATCCGGCTAACTAGAAATCAATGCAATAAACACCGTCTTTGTCCATTTTGTGTAACGAAGTTTAAATAAATAAATTAACTGAATTTTTAAGTTAATAGAATATTATACGTATTACTAGAATAAAAAACAAAGCTAAATAGATCTCTTCAAACTAAGTAAGACACATCATTTTATTTTATTGAGCGGATGTGTGCGAGGTAATTCTTACCAACTTTAATATAATGGATTACCGCAAAGTAACGCCTGATTCTATTAACTATCTCAAAAAATTTAATGACTGAGCTTGGTAGAAGCCAGTTCATTTATTTATTTAACCTTCGTTGCACAAAATAATAATGAAATAATAAATAAATAAGTAATTAAAACTCTGTCTGTCTGGGCTAATCTTCGGATTGTGATGAGACGTTGCCAGCACATGGAGCAAAAGAAAGGATCCAGGCTAGGATCTATTTTATCTGAAAAACTTGAAGTATTACTCATACCTACATAGTAGAGCCATGCTACGACCACGCTCACACAGAAACTAGCCTGAAATAGCAGCTTAACGTTTTCGTGTTTCGTATGGTGAGTGTAGAGAACCGGAAACCCTTTTTATTGGAAACGGGACATTCTATCTTAGTACTAACGGGTGACAACGCATCTTCATTTTGATTCGTAATAGATAAAGATGTCGATGTCTATGGGCCGTAGGAACCACTTACAATCAGATGAACTGTATGCTCGTGTGTCACCCTCATCATATAAAAAAATATTTTTTTATAAAAAAGACTAAAATTTGATGAAATAAACGGTGTTTGTTTATTAAATCTAAATAACGCCACGGATTTCTGGTACTTATTAATATCCTTTCTAAGCGAAGCCGGGGCGGGTCTCTAGTTATTAATATTTTAAAAGATACCGATCACTCGTGAAGTCTGAATTTCTATCAACCCTAACAAAAGAGATTTCTTAAGAACGCAGCTTACCAAATAATAGATATAATGAAACCCCGATGGTCTCACCAAACTAATCCGTGATATAAAATAATTCACACTATCGCTCACCGCACATAGCTCGTCGCCAGTAAGACACAACACACGATCACGAAGGTCGGTCCATTGCAGCACGCGAGTGGCGCAAAGTGTTTCCGCGGCCAGCGCCGCGTCCACGACGCGGAAGCGAGCGCGGTGCGGCCCGCTGCCAGCAACGGCGCGCACCGCATGGCATGTTGTCTCTTTCTCGCACTCGTTTCGCGACGTCGCCATTAATATGGGACGCGCTTGCGCTCCCGCACCAAATGGCGACTCCAGCTCAAGTACAGCGAGGTCGTCCAGCGCCGGATCTTCGTCACCACGCTGCCAATCGCATAAAATATATAGACTCCGCCGCGAGTATATGCCGACAATCCTGGCTCAACGATCAGAGTAATAATTTTCGGATTTACATTCAGTATTTATTCATTGCAGTCTAAAAGTCTACTGCTGAACTAAGATTGTTAGTAGGAAGGATACTCGCATTTTGCCATATTTTTTTATAGAAGAGGGGATAAACGAGCATGCGGCTCACCTGATGGTAAGTGACTACCGCCGCCCATGAACAACCGCAACACCAGGGGAATCGCAGGTGCGTTGCCGGCTTTTTAGAAAGGAGTAAGCTCTTTTTTTGAAGGTCCCTAGATCGTATCGGTCCGGAAAAATCGCCGGTGGTAAAAAGTTCCACAGAGAAGCTGTGTACGAGGAAGAAAACTCCTAGTAAAAGGCACAATTTTGACGGCTGGAACTAATCGGAACAATTCCTCAGAACACTCCCCGTGGTAGATGCGATAGAAAACGCAAAGGGATGCAACATCCCTACGCAGCGCCAGTAAATCGAGCCGATCAGAAAAAACTCGGTCATCAACGATTTGAACTGCTCTGCGCTGGATGCGGTCAAGTGGAAAGAGCTGGCACTGGGTTTTTGTTTATAGAAGAGGGGGCAAACGAGCATGCGGCTCACTTGAAATTAGTACTTAATAGATTATCTTAAGCCGCCCCGATACGGCTAATTTAAGGGTCAGGTAAGCGATATTGTAGTGCATTACCTAGAAGTTTTATATTTCATGCGCGAGTCCCGTGTGACTCTGATGCGCAAACGCGTTTAGCATAAGTTAGATTTTATAAGAAATGATTGTACTTGGGACTCAATAAACGACCGACGTACGGTGAAGACGTATCTTTTCTTTTCCCCATATGTATCATGCCTCATGGCGACCCTGCCAGGATGCTAACAGAGAAATTACCCACTAAGTGAAAAACCAGTGCAAAAAAAAAACAAAATTCGGAAGAAAGAAGAAAACCTTATAGAAGAAAGAAGAAAACCTTACAGAAGAATGAAGAAAACCATGTAGAAGAAAGAAGCACAAATTCTGAAGAAAGAAAAAGGAAGCGCCCTATTTTGAAGAAAACAAAAAAAAAAACAAGAAAAAACGCCAGAAATCCAAAGAGAAATAAAGGTACGAAATGGGAAAATCGCAGTCGAAAGAAGTAGTCATAGCACAAAACGCAAATGGTGCAGCATCCGCAAATACAAGCCTAGAAGACGCTCACACAAACCACATCATACAAACCCTCATGATTGTATCCGTGGTTATACTGGCTGCAGCAGTTATCTATTACCTGATGAAAAAATGCAGGAAGAGTGCAGTGAAAACTCTGAGGCGAGAACTCAACGCAATCTCGCTTGAAAACATCGCCCGCCCTACAACTAACTAGAAGATCTCAAGAGTGCAGTCCAGGGTAATACCCAGCCCAACATCAAGAGGTGTCCAGGGTAATACCCGGCCCGCTTCAAGAAGATGACCCCATGCAGCCACACATCCTGTTTGCAGTGCTGTTCCCGCCTGCTCGCGCCACCCTAAAAATGGTTACATCCACAAACACCATCGCCCCGCCCTTGTAATTAGTATGTACGTGATATTTTAACAAGTAAGTGAAACTATAATTTTTTAAGTGTTTTTACATAGTGTGTAATAATAGTTTCCTTTTCCTTTACTGTTACAAATTATATTTGTCGATTTTTTCAATGTCACTGGCTGAACTAAATAATGTGTACAGTAGTTTAAAAGAAATTAGAGATTATCTAGTGAAAATCGGACCAAAACGTAGGGAGAATTCCGATACAGCAAAAGAAAAAGTTAGTGAAGCGAAAAACCTGTACAGTCGTTTGGAGTATATTTCGTCTAAAATCAAACTAAAAATAGAGAATTCTGAGGTAAGTAGCGATGATTTTCAGGTTATTAATAGATGCATAGACGACATACATATCTTGTACAGTAATATTTTAAATTTAATGTCTCGTGAAACAGAAAGTTCCAATAGCTCAGCCAGCATGGGCGCCTTTGATTTAAAAACGGCAATAGCCCTATTGCCAACAATGACAGGCCACGAAAATATTACTACTCAACTGATAGATAGTATTGTGATGTATAGTGATATGCTTAACGAAAATGGCAAAAAACAATTAATTGATTTCGTTTTGAAAACTAGACTGACCCCTAGCGCCAAGCTGAGGTTAAAATCTAGCTACGAGTCCGTGAGTAGTTTGGTTTTAGATATGCGCACTCACTTAATTCAGAAGAAATCCGCGGGAGCATTGCAATCGCAGCTTAATAGCGCAAGCCAAGGCCGTAGGTCTATTGATAAGTTCGGCTCTGAGTTAGAACAGTTGTTCGTCAACTTGACTATAGCACAGGCTGACGGTGATGACAAAAAATACGAAACACTTCGTCCTTTGAACGAGAAAATTTCGATTAAACGTTTCGCAGACGGATTATCAGATTCGCGTTTGAGCATTATCATAGCCTCCCGACAATTCCAGTCTCTTCCAGAAGCGATTCAAACCGCGCTGGACGAGAGCACATCATCAGCTCGTAACGAGCATGTGTTGAACATTTACCGCAGTCGTGACAATCAGTTTAATAGAAATAAAAGAGGCTCTAATAACGCTCGCTCAAATACTAATTATAACCATCAGAGAGCGCAAAGCGGATCGAATTGGAATTCGATCCGCTTTGCGCTCTCTTGAGCCCTCGAGAGTTACCCCTGTAAAATGTCCTGGAGGACATTTTACAGGGGTAACTCTCGAGGGCTCAATCGTGGTAGGTACCAACGGGGTACTTCGCGAGGCCGAGGTTGGTACAACCCATCTCGCCCAAATGTAAACGCCCGCGTTTCTCAGATACAATCGGAGCACATTGAGAGCGTGGAACGCACTCAATCTGCACCGAATAGTGAGTTTTTTCGCCCCTACAATTAGTGATCATTTCGTTTGTAATTATAGCATAAACAATGTAGTAGATTTAAATGTAAGTAATAATAGCAAGGTAAGTCTTTTAGTAGATACGGGCGCGAGCATTTGTGTTATGAAATATGAGTGGCTCCTCGATAACCAGGAGTATTTGAATGAGTTACATTATGATAAAATAACAATTAAGGGCGTTAGTGGTAAATTAATTTCAGACGGTTATATATTTACTTAGATTTAGTTTGTAATGGCATAACTTTTAGAGAGAAATTTTACGTTTTTAAGAATCTCTCTTGTTTTGCTAACGGTATATTGGGCGATAATTTTTTTAAGCGTTATAATGCGATAATCAACTACGAAACACGAACCTTACAGTTATCGAATCAGGGTTCCGTAGTTTGTCTTAATATGGGTAGATGGAGTGATAGGTATAGACACGTCATACCCGCCCGTTGCGAAGTTATCAAACATATTCCTTGCACTTTAAGCGAAGATAGCGTTATTTTAGCTCAAGAAATTGAGGAAGGGATTTTTATCGCAGGTATGTTAGCTAAACCATTAAATAAAAGTATTCCTATTAGAGTGTTGAATACGAGAAATGAGGATATTGAGATAGATTTTTCAAAGGTCAATGTCCATTCCATTAGTAACTTCGAGGTATGCCACCTCGAAAGCGAAGAAAAAACTGTTGAGCGAATAAAAACTTTATTCGATTTACTTGATTTAAGTTATTTAAATAGGGAAGAAAGGCTCAGTATTGAACAAATCTGTGCCAAATACGCAGATGTTTTCCATTTACCAGGTGATTCGTTATCAGTTACGAACTTAATGGAACATAGCATAGTTTTAAAAGATAACGTGACCCCAGTTTATTCTAAGCCTTATAGGGTTCCTCAGGCGTTAAAAGGTGAGATAGAAAAACACGTTCAGGAAATGTTAAAAAACGACATCATTGAGGAAAAGGTTTCGGAATGGTCTAGCCCAGTACTTTTAGTACCCAAAAAAGGTCGATAAAAATAACGAAAGAAAATGGAGATTGATCATAGATTACAGGAAATTAAACGAACGAATTCAAGATGACAAATTTCCGCTTCCCAATATAACGGAGATACTTGATTCATTGTCAGGCAGTATTTATTTTTCAAAATTAGACCTCTCCCAATCTTATTATCAATTGTCCTTAAATCCAAGTTCCCGTAAATATACTTCTTTTACATTAAATAAAATGTATCAGATTTCTTTAGATAATGAGTCACGAAAGTACACTACTTTTACGGCAGGAAAACAGTATCAAATGAAGCGGTGCCCAATGGGTCTCAAGACAAGTGCTAGTGTCTTTTCTCGGCTGATGACTATAGCCATGGCAGGCCTAAATTACGAAAAATGTTTTTTATACCTAGATGATTGCGTCGTAATCGGTTCTAGTATCGATATTCATAACAAAAATCTCATTAGCGTATTGAATCGATTAAGAAAAGTTAATCTCAAACTAAACCCAATTAAGTGCGAATTTTTAAGAAAAAAAAATAGTCTATTTAGGTCATAAAATTACTCAAGACGGAATATTCCCAGATCCCAGTAAAATTGACACCATACGTAATTACCCACGCCCGACTTCTGCGGACGAAGTAAAACGACTCGTCGCGTTCGCCAACTATTATCGTCGGTTTATTCCACGTTTTGCTGATATTGTGTTCCCATTGAATGCATTAACTAAAAAAGGTATTGGATTTGAGTGGACTAAAGATTGCGAAAGTTCGTTTATTACATTAAAATCTGCTTTAACGAACCCTCCAGTGAACTTGGACTATCCCGACTTTTCGGAAAATAACACATTTCAGTTGCAGACAGACGCATCTAAGTTAGGCTTAGGCGCCGTACTCTCAAATAGTAACGGAAAGGTTGTTGCCTACGCTAGTAGGAGTTTGAACCCGGCAGAAACTAGATATCCAATAATAGAATTAGAATTATTAGCTATCGTGTGGGCAGTCCGTCACTTTAGGCCTTACTTGTACGGCAGAAAATTTAAAATCTTTTCGGACCATAGACCCCTTGTTTACTTATTCGGTTTAAAAGACCCGTCTAGTCGTTTAACAAAATTCCGACTATACCTTGAAGAATACGACTTCGAAGTAGAATACGTCCCAGGGCGAAATCACGCAGCTGCAGATGCGTTAAGTCGACTCCCGGTGACGTCACGCGATTTGAAAGAAATGCAGGAAAAAGTAGTATCCGTTTTAACTAGAGCTCAAAGGAAAAAGTTAGAGCCCCAAACGGACACCGGACAGATAGACAAACAGCCTCCAGTTAGTAAGCCTGATCAACCTACTACTGTAGAGTTGTTAAAACGACCCAATGACATAATAGAGTTGCGTTTTCCAGGAAATAGTAACGAAAAACATTTGAATAATGCGTATAATATTTTGTCCGACGCTAAACTTTGCACGTATAACCCGTCGTTATCGACCATATTTCTATATTCTCGATCGTTATCGTCTCTAGAAGAGTTAGCGAGAGATCTAGAAAAAATGTGCATAAAATTAAATATAAAAGAATTACTCATAATTAAAAACAAGAGTAATGAGAAAAATATTAAGAGTTTGCTGCGCAGCATAAAAATGTACAAAATAGCGTCACCACGATTTTTGATTATTAAAGACATTAAGCGAATAAATAATAAAGAAGAAATTACCACGGTACTTAATGACTTTCACCTGTTACCAACAAGTGGTCATGCAGGCATGAATCGTATGTTAAATAATATTAAAAAATATTATTTCTGGCCAGGTATGAGCAATGACGTCATGAACTATGTCCGCAAATGTAAAAGTTGTCAAGTTCAAAAGCATACTAACAGAAATATTAGAGATCCTCTGACAATCACTTCAACTGCTAACTCAGCGTTTGAACAGGTTAATTTAGATATTATGGGCCCTTTAGATATAGATAACTATAATAATAAGTATATTTTAAAAATCCAGTGTGATTTAAGCAAATTTGTAGAGGCTTATCCTTTACCTAGAAAGGATAGTGAAAGTGTTGCTAGGTCTTTCGTTAATAATTTTATTTTGCGTTATGGAATTCCAAGAAAAATTTGATTTTGAAATTTTGACATGGGGACCGAATTTACCTCATCACTTATGTCCGAAGTTTTCAAATTGCTACATATAGAAAAAATCCATTCAACGCCTTATCATCATGAAACCTTAGGAGGCATTGAAAATACACATAAACATTTAGGCGCTTACCTCAGAATTCAGTGCAATAATAACAAGTCAGATTGGAGCGAATGGGTTCCTTTTTGGTGTTTTTGTTACAATACAAGCGTTCATTCAAAAACAAAATATACTCCATACGAACTAGTTTTCGGCAAAATTTGTTTAGAGATGGATGGCAGAACTGAAATTGGCCTATAGTTTGACAGGTCAAACCCGTCGAACTATAGGCCAATTTCAGTTCTGCCATCCATCTCTAAAATCCTAGAAAGACTATTAAATTCACGTTTAACTAAATACCTTACTAAGTATAACATTCTGTCACCTTCTCAGTTTGGGTTTAGGCAGGGAAGGTCTACTGAGGAAGCGGTCCTGTCTTTAACATCTACTATAGTTGACAAAGTGGATAAAGGTAGCAAATGCCTGGCAGTTTTCCTCGATCTTAAAAAGGCCTTTGACACAGTATCTGTCCCCATACTTCTAAACAGGCTCGAAAACATAGGCATAAGGGGAACCCCTCTCGATCTGTTCAAATTCTACCTAAGCAGTCGCAAACAAATAGTCAAAATAGGGGAGTTTACTAGCTCAGAAGAAACAATTTCATACGGTGTCGGGCAGGGAAGTGTCCTTGGTCCGACATTGTTTCTTATATATATTAATAACCTATGCAATATGACTATTGACAGCGGTCATATTTTCTCATACGCGGATGATACTGCCATAGTCTTTGCTGATAACACTTGGACAAAAGTTAAAAGGTCAGCCGAAATCGGCCTGTCTAAGATTGCAGTTTGGCTTAAGCGTAACCTCCTCACACTAAATGCCTCCAAGTCCAATTACGTATGCTTCACCAAGTACACTCACACTCAACCACCACTCGAATTCCAAATAAAGATCCACTCCTGTGCTAACCCCCCAATTCCTGACTGCTCTTGTACAAAAATTGACAGGTTACAGTATACTAAGTACCTTGGTATCATGATTGACCAACGTCTGTCCTGGCATATGCATACTGAACTGATCATGAATAGGATTAGGAAATTAATATGGACTTTTAAAACATTGCGACACGTTGCCTCAAAGAATCTTTTGCAGAAAGTCTACGTATCATTAGCCCAATCTATCCTTACATACTGTCTGCCATGCTGGGGTGGAACAACAAAAATTAAATTTTTAGAACTTGAGAGGGCGCAGCGATCTCTGCTTAAAGTTATGCTTTTTAAACCCTATAGATTTTCAACCCAAAACCTTTACCTAACCTCTAACCTACTGTCAGTAAGAAAACTTTACCTACTCCACCTTATTCTGAGTAAACATCAATCCCTCCCGTTTGACCCCAAAAAGCCGATTATGAGTAGCAGAAGAAGCTACTTGGTCGCTCCAACTGTCCCAGTTAGATCTGCTTTTGCCAAGCGGCAGTATGAAAGGCAATCTTCCCACTTATACAACCTATTGAATAAAGAGCTAAACATCTATCCTCTAAAACTCCGTGACTGTAAACTAGCTGTGACTAATTGGCTTAAGACTAAAACCTACGATGACATTGAGGCTATGGTTTCATCGTTACCATAATCTGTCTATTAACCAACAGGACCACACTAACGCAATCGTTAGTGGAGGAAGCTTTGCCTGGCTTCTTCCGATCCCAAGACATTGTCGTAGGGTTAACCTAAACCTCAACGTCAACAATATTAACCCATAAACACAAGAACAAACGAACAAACACACACACACACACACACACACACACACACACACACATACACACACACACACACACACGTGTGTGCGCGTACACTCAAAACCCCACTCACTTACACCACACAAGTGCGTTCCTTTATCCATTTGTATTTGTATTTGTACTTTCTTTTCTTTTATTTTGTTACCAATTACATACACTGTATAATGTTAAGTGGAAGAGCGGAGTCACCTAACATAAGCATCTCTTTGCTTAAAAGGTGATCTCCAAACCCTGTATCTTAAAGCTTTATGTTATTGAAATAAACATATTTTTTTTTATTTGTAATATTCCTAGTAATTTATCAACACATGTTGACCCACTGTATAATTTCGATGATTACCCTAAGGAGTTAAAGTACCGTTTACAAAAAGCACAGTTGGATGCTAAGGAAAATTTGTTAATAAGTAAAAATTTAAGAAAAATTAAGTATGATCAAAAATGTAATAAAGTACAATATAAGCCAGGAGATTTGATCTTTATAAAAAACCAAACAGGTAACAAATTAGATTGTTTGTATGAAGGACCTTATAAAGTTTTGGAAGAATTACCACCTAATGTAAAATTTCTGAAAAATAACAAAGAAATTATTTTACATAAAAATAACACAAAGCCATTTCGATTGTAATGTTTATCTTTGTAATCAAAAAAAAATGTTTGCCTTTCAGATAAGTACCTATACATTCATTATGTTATTAGTCTTAAGTTATATGTACACTAATCATTTTTATTTCCTGAAGAGGGTAGTGAGGTACCCCTTACTTTTCGGGGGAGATGTAGTGCATTACCTAGAAGTTTTATATTTCATGCGCGAGTCCCGTGTGACTCTGCTGCGCAAGCGCGTTTAGCATAAGTTAGATTTTATAAGAAATGATTGTACTTGGGACTCAATAAACGACCGACGTACGGTGAAGACGTGTCTTTTCTTTTCCCCACATGTACCATGCCTCAATATCAATTAAGCGAATCAATATAAAGAGAAGATGTACATACACGGCGCGGGTCGCCAGCTAGCGCGATGCGAGCGACGCGCCTCGCGGTGTCTGCGGTGGTGGCAGCGCGGGGTGGTGTCGGTGGCAGGGTGGGCGGTGGGGTGGACGCAACGGCGGGGGCGGGGGCGGGGCGCGCCAGCAGTGCTGCGGCCAGCGCCCACAGCTCGCGCGGCAGCCGCGCAGAGCGGCCGCGGGCGCACCGCGCTGACGTCACCACCGTACGCAGGGACACCAACGACGCCGCGCAGTGCCACCCGTCCTCGTGCTCAACTACGATCTGAAATAAAACGTGCAACACTCGTGTGGTTATATCCTTAATCCGTTGGCAAGAGTTACCTTGGTTGATTATTTTCAATAGCTTTGCCACAAGATGCAGGCAAATAAATGCAGCATGTAAGATGCAGGTTCTAATACCATAAGAAAATAACGAAGTAATATAAATGTATTCGATAACTTTTCCTAGATGCTATAGGACATAAAATTACTTACGTACTTTGTTTGTTACTTACGTAAGTTATTTTTAATATATAAGGAGAAATGAGAGAACTCACTGTTACGAAGATGGCCGAGCTGTTATCATATATAGATTGAAAAAAAAAGGTAGAAGAGAAAAATAAATGAGGGTTGACCTCAAAACTCTCACTTTTTTATAGAATAAGTGTCACAAACGAGGACACAGTCCACCTGGTGGTAAGTGGATGCTGCGGCCTATAGGCATCTACATTTATCCTCGATTAAGAATCAAAACGTAAATGCGTTGTCAGCCTTGAGGATCCTGCGATGTTAGAGCACGGGCGTGTGGCGACATCCCGTCTAAGTTATTTAATCACTTATCTTGTGTATAGAGGTGAATAGCCACCACCATTTACCTTGGATGTCATAAGAGGCGTCAGATCGATACTAAACCAGGAGATGGAGACCAACTGTGACAAACATCCCCCCCCCCCCCCCCGTTAGGAAACATACGGTGAGGCCTATTTTCAGCAGCGAACTTTTGATAGGACAGGTAAACCAGTGCAAAGGCTCATCTCTAGATCAACTCTATACGTACACCTTCAGGTCTGGCCTGGCCCCTTTGATATTCATAATTCATACTGATACTGTTTAGATATTTGTAGACTGTCCCAAAGGTAATTTCTATCGAGTTAAAATGGAAAGTCGATTTAGGAGAAGACAGTGCCCTAAGATCTATTGCCACGAATTTAGGTTCTCTATTTTTTTAAAAGTGGTCATGAAATGATGCCACTACTTGCAGTTAATGTTTTTTTTTAAATCATTCACTAAGATCATAGACTTCTATGTGTACTACCAGCCCGGCTCTGTGCCCTTGATACATGGCGCACTAAGTTACGGTTAAATATCCGTAACTCCCAGTCGACTGTGAGCAGGCTGTGAGACTAGTTCTATTACCCCATTTACATTCAGCCACTGCCACTGCTCCTCGCGCTGCCGGCAATACTTCCCTAAATACTGCCGTAGCAGGATCGCGGGAAGTGTGTATTCACACTCTGCCCTACCACTCACATCGCTTTCGGCTTTCGACTATGGCGGACGTCGAAATAATTACAGCGTCCGCGCTGTGTCTTCTTGCAATACAAAATTATGTTAATAATTTAAAAAGATATCAAGTTCAAAAGAAGATAGATAGATAGAAAATTTATTTGCTTAAAAACATGGTACATAAGATGGTCAATGACGTGGAACTGACATGTTTTGCCATAATTGGCATGCAAAAATGATATGAAATACAGCTAATTACACAAACCCAATGTTACGTTTTAAAATTATTGCATTGCTTAAAAGTTAGGTACAAACATTCTTTTTGAATTCAAATATTATGTACAATTAAATACTTATACAGATCCACTCTATTTGAATTTTTATACAGTAAATTGTTCATAAATTATTAATTGAATTATTACATTATTGTTACATAAATAATATTAAATATTATATGAGATTAGTTAAGCTATTATTATTTTAATAATTACACTACAGTATAAATTAATTCATAATTTTGATTACAATAAAATTATAGTTTAAAAATCTCAGGCTATTATGCAAATATTACCTTTTAACTTATTTTACATTTTAATTAATAAATAATCAATATGAGTTACTAATCGTTTTTAGAAATAAAATGTCAATGTTTATTAATTCCTTAAACTAAATTTTATATTAATATAATAAATTTGACGAATTTATAATTAATTATGTACATAGGTACTATGTTATCTTCAAAAGAAAATTCGTATTCGTAGAAGGTGATGAATTGTCGTTTTTATCGTTGAAATCCCATATAGTTTTTTCTGATTCCAGCAGTTCTAAAAACTTTATTGGTTTTTCATTATTCCACTCGAAAGGTACTTTGGTACATCGTATTTATTTAATAACAAGACGGCACGCACGTCCGTTCATCCAGGCGCTTGGCGCGAAGTGAGCGATGGAGCTGAATGTGAACACTCACTGCCGCTCGCGCTGCCCGTCCTTTGACTTCCGCACGAAAAACCGACATTTCGGGCAGTGGCAACGGCAGCGGCAGTGTCAGCGCGAGTAGCCTGTTTACATACTGCCCTGCTCACTGCCCTGCTCACTTCCCTGCCCAACAGGGCTGAATGTAAATGGGGCATATGACCTATACATATAACTGCTAAAGTTGTTTTCAACAATCTAACACTAATTTTGTTTAATAAAGCTTAGTAAGCGTTGCATTATTCATGTGCGCATTTTGTCGTAAATAAAATTATACTTAAAAGATTTTGACTAAGATAGACTATTGCCAAAAAAAGAATAGAGCAAGTTGACCATGCCTAATAATTTGCTCCTTCATCATAAAGGTATAGTAAATAGGTATATTTGAGATATCCAACGAATAAAACTAACCATAAAGGGAGCAGAATCGCTATCTTCATCTAAGTCGGCATCATCAGCGCGTGCCGTGACTTCGGCGGACTCTTCGCCGAAGCAAGTGCGCGTAGCAGCCTCGGTGGCAGCGTCGCCCTCGTCCGCGCGCACTCGTGGTACGGAAGCGACGCCCAGCAGAGCGCACATAAGGAGCGCGACCGTCCGCTGCTGTGAGTGCCGCCCACTCATAGCCTATACCACATACTTATAGCAATTATGTAACAAAAAGTCACTACATTGACAGAAATATAGACACACGCTAAGTGATTGCTGTGACAACTTCTTTCAAATATTTTTATCATTAAAAATTTACGTCATTGGCCAGAATTGTTATGAAACGATTAATATCACAACGATCTGTTAACTTAGAGCGGTAATAACGTAAATATGACTTACTCTTAGTTTGTAATACTACACACAAAATGTTGTTTGTATAGGCAGCAAATTTCATCATAACAGTTGCGTAGTTTTCTATTCGAAGACTTATCTACCTATCACATATGTGATTCGCTTGTGCTTCCAAAATTTGATTACGCTGCTAGTTTTCGGCAGCATATTATTGCCTAGGACGAATAGATTTATAAAAAGCATACCGTTACCTAAACTTGTTTTGTTCGCCGCGGTACATACTTACACCTTGTCACTAGACCAGAAAAGCCTTTATACAAATTGAGGTGGTTAAGGAATATAGTACACGGGCATAGTACTGTTACGCGCTCAAGTCGACGATATACTAGCGCCATCTAGTGTCAGGAACGAGAGCGATGGGAGCTTTGCAGAGAATGACATCACAAATCTCTCAACCGACAGCGCCATCCGAACAACTAAGTTTCTGGAAAGTCTATACTCGCACACTCGTCCCTTTGCGCGCATTTACCTGAATATTCGGGATGTTTCTTTGCTAATTTAAATAAATAGGCGCTGCAAGATGCGATCGGGCAGAGTTGAACTCGGCGACACAAGCGAAGCTTCGGAGCGGAATTAAGTGAATTAGTGTGTTTAATTATTAGTGTTTTAAGTTTTAATTTATGTAAAGTAAATTAAAGTGTTAATTTAGGTAATTTTATCGGCAATTTTTATTGTCACGAACCTCAAGCTCGTAACAGTTTTTTAAGCGATATTATGTCATGCCTCAGTATCAGAAAGAAGCATTTCGTTTCTAGGTAGTAGTTTTATACCAGTACTACCAAGTATCAGAACGAACTACCTCCACCATTACTTAAAGAAAGAAAGAAGAAATAAATAAGTTTATTTGGCACATACAATATAACAAAGAAGAACTTGGGCTTTGAGGTTTTCTCACAAGAATTCTCCAGTCTTAAGCGCTACATGAGGGGGTGCGTTCTCATTGTAAGCAGCATTATCCTGTATAAGTAACACTCGCGAAGAACATACCCGCGAAGGTTATAGTGCAAGATCTCGTGAACGCTTCCCGCTTCACACTGCAATTTTTGCTGAATTTCTTTAAACATTATTCGCCTGTTCTCTTCAATCAAATTTTTCATCTCGTCTCTTGCCGTAATAGACGTGAAAGGGCGACGACCTTTTTATCTCTTAAAGTTGATCGACTGTGCTGAAATTTGATATAACAGCTAGAGCATTGATACTTGATAGATAATATCGGATGACACTAGGATACACACACCTCCGTGGACATCTATTGAGGCCGGTGTCACCTGGTCTCTGCAACGTAGTCGTGGGAACCAAAGCTTGCTGTCGTGTTGGTAAAATCTACCGATTACGAATCAGTTTAGCGACAGGCTATTTTCATTTGAATTAAATTTTTGCACGTTCATCATAAATCGTTAAAAACAATTAGGATTCATTTGTTATCATCATTGTGGCCCATCACCAACAAAGTTCACTAACATGAGCCTACCCTCAAACTTGCCGTACACGCAAGTAAGTTATCTTTAGTCACCTGCATTCTTTGACTTCTTGCACAAAATATAAACTAATCACACAAATAATTTAATAAAACAATGTGGTTTGATGCAGTAAATAATATATTACATTTGCAGTACAAACTATTTACAGATAAAATTTTTATATTTAATGATTATTAAGTATCTACACAATGTTATGAAGTTCTGGATGTACCTAGTATGTACAGTAATTTCATTTCGTATATAGTTTACGTGCTAGAGCCACGCTGCAGCTATATTTTTGTTATAGCACGAATGGTTCGGCTCGACCGGGGAGGGACCACGCTCTCACAGAATACCAGCGTACAATACCAGATTATAGTGCTGTTTCTCGTACGGTGAGTGCAGAGCTCTGATGACCCTTTTTTACCGGAAACGACGCATTCCATCTAAGTCCTCGGGGCTGACAATACATCTGCGTTTTGATTCTTAGTCGAGGATAAAAATGTAGATGTCTACGGGCCACAGCATCCATTTACCATCAGGATGACTGTGTGCTCGTTTGTCACCTTTATTCTATAAAAAATAGTAAAAGTAGGACACTGTTGGGTATGAATTTCCAATGAATTTGTAGTTCTGTGTAACAATCCAAATGAATTCCAAACAGCCACATAATTTCCTCTTTGAGGGACTTTTCATATTAATTTACAAACGCTATGATATTATTTATTTTTTCCCGAGAAATATTGGCACGGCCGGTGTACAGAGCATCACCAGTACCCAATAGCCCAATATTATTATTAATAATTAAATTCAATATAAAGGGGCGTCAAAATAGTCTTATTACTATACTTATTATTAATGTAATAAAATTACATTAATAAGCATACAGTTAATATAAATACATTTCAGACATTGGACCACTAACATAGTAAATTAAAGGCAAAATATTGGCTTTCATAATAAATAAATTTAGTATAAAAACTTGTAAAAATATTTAAAACATGATAAACAATAGAAATACAGGTCGAAAATATTATAAAAATAAAGATAAATAACGTTTATAAGATAATTAGAAAATTTGTTAAAAATTGTCTAAGTTGCGGAAGGAGTTCATGTATAAAAGAAAATTTTCCTAAGTTATGGAAGGTGTTCATGTATAGATGATGTCTTGTATAAAGGAGCTGCCGGAGATACATACCTGCAGTTGTACATATATATGGAGTGGTCGGGAGCCCGACTGCCTGAAGTACTGTAGCACAATGACTAGTCCTATATTAGGGACTTATGGTATTAAACTCAATGATACAAAAGCAATACTATAGAAGGTCTCCATGATGAATTTGGATTACAATAGTGGGGTCGTGGGTTGAACCCTATATATTAATGACTTATGAAAGTAAGGTCTATGATACAAAAGCAATACTATAGAAGGTCTCTATGATGAATATGCATTACAATAGTAGGGTCGTGGGTTCGAACCCTATATATTAATGACTTATGAAAGTGAGGTCTATGATACAAAAGCAATACTATAGAAGGTCTCTATGATTAATATGCATTACAATAGTAGGGTCGTGGGTTCGAACACCATATATTAATGACTTATGAAAGTAAGGTCTACGATACAAAAGCAATACTATAGAAAGTCTCTATGATGAATATGCATTACAAACATATGCCTTGTTAAACACTTTTTTCCTTTTTTTAATTTTTTTAATTTTTTTTAAATATTGTAAATCCATACCTTGCCGCTCTGTTTTTGGTCAGTTTGTTTTAGTGCATTTTATAATAGCAATACTACAGTGTTTCTATTCAATAAGTATAAATTCGTCTTGTAATTGTCGCGATAAAAGTTATGCATGTGGTGTTTACCTGTAATTGACTGTGTACTTAGTTATTTTTTTTACTATATCGCTTGATTTATATGGAAAGATGTTAGTGCATAAGTTGTTGGTAAACCAATTTAAATAAAATAAAATAAAATAAAAAATTACAATAGTAGGGTTGTGCGTTCGAACCCTATATATGAATGACTTATGAAAGTAAGGTCTATGATACCAAAGCATTATTATTGACGTGTGGTGGCGTGTGTGCTGCTTCACGAGCAATTGGTCCGAGGTAAACTTGGACTCGCTAACCGATGTGTCCTAGACATATCATCTTAGTGCCGGTGGTAAGCGGGTTTGTTGTAGCAATACGGCTTTCCCGTGGGCATCGCACACCCATATCGTGTGTGGGCGACGTCGCAGCGCATAGCGATGCGTCGTCTATCTCTCGGATTGGGATAATGAGTGTGTTTGGTAGCACTTTTAAGTGTAACAGGCATACTCAACTTCATGTCTTAGTGCATTAGCGCTATGATACGTGGAGTTTTGTTCATTGGCGTCTTAGTAGCGTGCTACTATGATACGTTGGAGATATTTTTTATATAACAACAATAAAAACTTTGTTACCAAAATCGATAGGGGTCATGTGGGTGTGTTGTGAGGGGGCGCCATCCGTATGATAGTTGCATTGATGCTTACTGCTACTTGCGGTATTGCGTCTTGTGATAGATCTGCGGGTATGCTGAGCCTGATTCGACGCATTCTTGTGGTTCTGGTCGATGGAGGTATACAATTAACATCTTAGTGTCGGTGGTAAGCGGGTTTGTTGAAGCAATACGGCTTTCCCGTGGACATCGCACACCCATACCGTTTGTGGGCGGCGTAGTAGCGCATAGCGATGTGTCGTCTATATTTCGGATTGGGATGATGAGTGTGTTTGGTAGCACTTTTAAGTGTAACTGGCATACTCAACTTCATGTCTTAGTGCATTAGCGCTATGATACGTGGAGTTTTGATCATTGGCGTCTTAGTAGCGTGCTACTGTGATACGTTTGTGATATTTTTTAGTTAACAACAATACAAACTTTGTTACCAAAGTCGATAGGGATCATGTGGGTGTGTTGTGAGGGGGCGCCATCCGTATGATAGTTGCATTGATGCTTACTGCTACTTGCGGTATTGCGTCTTGTGATGGATCTGCGGGTGTGCTGCGCCTGATTCGATGCACTCTTGTGGTTCTGGTCGATAGAGGTATGCGGGTGGTGATGTCTGCTGGGATGTATGGGGGACCTAGGGATGGTGTAAGCCCGACGATAGTCGTATTGATGCTTGTTGCGTTCTGCCGCATTGCGTCTCTACGACGGTTGTTTGGTGGGACGCTATTCTCAATGGCACTCTCTGCTTCTTGGTTTGACTCACCTAAGTAGCTTTGCCCAAGTCGGGTCCCTTCATTACGGGGCTGCAGACTGTCTGCCCTCCACGATGTTTTATATAACAACATAATAATTTATCTCTGTAACTTTCCCACCTTTGAATGATTGAAGGCAACTTGTTGGTGGGTGAGACAAACATGATCGAAAATGCATTTACTCAACGTCAGTGACACACACGGAGCAAATATAAAGAGGAGACGGCCTAAGCGACTGTGCACTGTGATTCTAACTAGATCCTGACGTCATCACAGTGGGCGTGGCTTTAGTTAGTACACTGTCAGCGTTCGTCCTGTGCGCATCGGTGTCGAAAATTGCAAATCAGTGTATTTTCGTATTATTAAGAAGAAAAGGATGAAGTGTCGTGTTTTATCGTGTAAAAACTACTCAGATAGACGCTCTGATGCTATCACATTTCATGTGTAAGTAATTATATATCTAATTCCTTAAAATAATTCTAGAAAGATCTCTTTGCATCGACTTTCAAATATAATTAAATATATTCGATACTAGATGGCAGCACTTTGTGTCGTGGGAACTAAAAATATAAAGGTAAGTCGAGCTCAGTATTGGTAAAACAATCATACGAAGGTGCTGAAATTGTTTTTTTTTTGAAGTTGATTTCAGTCCTAAAGAATTTTTAATCGCCAAAATATTACCTTTATAGATTTTATAATCATTTTGTAAACAGGCCGCCATCTACCGTCAAATAAAAGAACAATCAAAAATAAAATAAAAAGACAGGGCCGTAATTAGAATCCAATTATTTTACCCAGTTACCCACGGCTTAAAATGAAGGAAATATTACTTAGGCTGATTTTTTTCGAAAGGTCTACAATGTATATAAATACTTAAATATTTAGCATTTTGTAAAAGTCAACCTTCAAGAAATATTCATTTTATCCTTAGTAAAATAAAGTTTTCTTGAAATTAAATATTTTTATGTACAGTATTCAGTCTCCTTGAAACTTTTCTTAAGAAAGACAACTATTATAACAGTTGTAGTTCAGTTAGTTAAAAAGCTCACCCAGGTTATTTTATTTACTTTATATTCTAGATTTCCATCCAAAGATAATCTTAAACAGCAATGGATAGCAAAAATTAATAGAAAAGACTGGACTTCGACAAAATGTACAAAGATTTGTTCGTGCCATTTCAATGATGACGACTTCACAGTTACAAAAAAAGGCTTTAAAAAATTAAAGCAGGGAACTTTACCCAGTATTAATCTGGGTATATCGGTTCGTTTGGATGCACTTTATATTTTACTAGTTTTCTTATTTTGGTAGAAGGAGTTAATTTCATATTGTTGTTTTATGCTTTATATTATAGATTAAAAGAAAATTACCAGAGCCCTCAATATCACCACTCATCGAATCGATCAGGCGTCTCAAGCCTTAGTTTTGTTACTTGTATCTCAAACAGAACGATGGAAATTACCTGTGGGTTATTTTCTGATTCGTTCTATGACCGTAGAACAACGGGCCTCAATAGTTCAACAATGCCTCTACAAATGCCAAGAAAATGGTGAAATTAAAAAACATCCAAATTTCAATAGAGAAATTTCAATCCAAAATTCAATAGAGAATGGTTGGGTGCTACCATCTGCTTGGGATCCTATGATTAACAAAATTAAACCCAAACCCAAGCATACCACTGCAAGACTTCATGATACTATAAGCTCGTTTTGCGTAAATCGGCCCAAAAATGAATATTAAAAAACTGAAGGTAGCCGGACTAACTATGACATTGGGACGTCAAACATCTCAGTCCCCCCCCGTGACCATGGGTGCTGTAAAGCACCCGAAACGTCGGGATAATAATAAAAATAAATTAAAGTAATTAAACGCGATAAAATCCGTAAATAATAGTTTTATTCAATTAATTAGTAAGGTTTTAGAGTTGAATAATTTCATCCGCACGACACGCCGTTTAGTTTGAAAATGGTAAATAATACTGACGGTTATGTTTAATAACTTTCAGGATTCCTTGGAACATTCAAAACTTATAGTAGAAAATGAAACCCAAGATGAGGACCATTCAGATTGAGAACTTATATTAGAAAAAGAAACCGAACGTGAAGAAGATATCAAAGTATAAGGAAACAGAATAGTGGATTTTGAATACCTTTAGGACCAAATACGTGAAATAGCAAATCACAAGGTTCTAATCACAATCTGCTCTAGGTTGTAACTTCAGTTATTTAAGACTCACTAAAGAGGTCAGAAAAGGGTTTCTATTAAAATTCTACTTCGTTGTCGAATGTGTGGAAAAAATTTACAATTAGTAAACTTTAAAAAACCTGATAACCCTGCTGATGTAAATCTTAACGATGATGCTGTGGCTAGTTTTATGTCAAAAAGAACAGGTTTTTTTGGTTTAGAACAAGTGTCTGCTTCCCTTAATATTCCCAGTATGTCAGACAAGCTATACATAAAATGTCATAATAAAGTATGTTAACTACGGGACTTTGCTAAAGAAAAATGCATGAGGGAAGCTGCGAAGGAAGAATACAATCTAACTGTTCTCAATGGGGAAGTAGATGTAAATTAAGTTCCGCTGATAACTGTGGTTGCTGATGGTTGTTGGTCAAAACGATCATATAGGAAAAATTACAATGCTTTATCAGGCGCGGCAGTTATAATAGGCTGCAGGACAAAAAAAGTTCTCTACATGACGGTCAAAAACAAATATTGTATAGTTTGTACTAGAGCAAACTGGCCTGAAGTAGACATGAAAATTGAATTCATAGAGGAAGATATACTATATATCTTCCTCTATGAATTCAATTGTTTGTGTAAAATAGAGAATAAATTGAAAATGTTTTATTTTAATTGTTTACTACCAGAAATGATTGGTTCCCGGTTAGACCGCCAAACGGAAATACGAGAACCGAAATATATCCTTGAGGCAATAAACATAAAAGAAACGAAACGGAAAATGACAGTATATAACAAACCGAAACGCAAAAAGATAGTGAAATAAGTTAATAGCGATGTAAGTGCGGGAGGTGAGTATTTACTTAAGAGCATTTTACAATGCTTAGTCTGAGGAAATAAAAGTTAATATATTTAGTCACAACTACATATTAAGAATGAATATGTTTTTTTATTGTTCTTATTCCTTTTGCCACAGATTATATTATTAAAATGAAACAAAACTGTTCCGCAACTATGTAAATGTTTTTTTAATGTTACAAAAACTTGGATTGTATAAATTGCAAGCATTAAAACGAACATTTTTGTTAGCATTATTAACTTGTATTAGTTTCAAATTGTATTAAGATGTGTTTAATGTGAAAATAAAAACAACATAAATTCAAAGATATTTTTATTTTATATTAAATATCATAAGAAATGAACTAAATAAATTAAAAAAAAATTAGACTACGAAAACTCAAGAACTTAAATTTTTCAAATCTTTAGTTACGTACTTTTGACATGCCACCTGCAAATAGTCTCGCTCGATGGAAATTGTGGCTGTGTGCGTAACGATGCAAACAGCCAGCAAGTTTAATTGAAATACCTAACTATCGCCCGCGCCGTTTGGTCGACGCGCTCTTAAGAAATCCTACTTACTAATTTTTCCGCACGAATCGTCCAATTTATTGTTAACAATATTTTTCTGTATCGAAGTACTTGTGCCTGCTTTACCGGTCAAGTTAGTTAGTAGTAATTATATGCATTCGCTGCGGGAGCTCGTGCCATGCTTGTCCTTTTTTACTCCGCGAAATATAGTAATAAAAAATAATAATAGTGTTGTTACGAGCTTGAGGTTCGTGACAATAAAAATTGCCGATAGAATTACCTAAATTAACACTTTAATTCACTTTACACTAATTAAAGTTAAAAACACTAATAATTAATCACACTGATTCACTTTATTCCGCTCCGAAGCGTCGCTTGTCTCGCCAACTTCAATACTTCCCGATCGCATCTTACAGCGCCTATAAATTTAAATTTGCACCGAAATATCCAGAATATTCAAGTAAACACTCGCAAGGTACCGAGATTCCGAGTTTCAACTTCTAAAAGTTTGGTTCTTCTGTTCGAGACTAGATGGCGCTGTCGGTTGAAAGATTAGTGATGTCATTTTTTGGAAAGCTCCCCTCGCTCTCGTCTTTGGCACTAGATGGCGCTAGTGCCGTCGACTTAGGCGCGTAACACTGCCCCTCCTAAGACATGCTCGTCCTGAGCATTATCGGTCCCATAATAACGCGCCAGGCGATCCACATCGACGATCTTAGGAGTCCCTCTTGCGCCTTTCTGTATCCGGTAGGTTACATCGTTGATCCTGGTCACAATCCGGTACGGGCCGTCCCATTTAGCTTGAAGCTTAGGAGATTTCACTTTGCTGCGAACTGGATCGTGCAACCACACTAGTGAACCTGCGTCGAACCCTTTATTGTTCATTTTGCGGTCGTACCGGGTTTTCATTTTCTCAGACATTTGCTGGCCCGATTGTCTGACGTGCCAATAAATGTCATTCATTTTGTTCCGCAAGTCATTTGCATAATCGGTTATACTGCGTGGGGTATCAGGTGATATCCCGGTGATCAGGTCTGCAGGCAGCCGTAATTCTCTTCCAAAGTTTGCGAAAGCTGGTGTCACTGCTGTACTTTCGTGAACAGAACTTCGATATGACAATAAAAACAGTTGTATGTACTTGTCCCAATCTCGTTGCCGATTGTCTACAACTCTTGCTAGGTACCTCTCCAATGTCTGATTAAATCGTTCTACCATTCCATCAGATTGCGGGTGATAAGAAGTCGTTCTTGTTTTATGAGTACCCATAACTCGGCAAGTTTCCTGGAATATTTGAGACTCAAAATTCCTTCCTTGATCGCTGTGAATCTCCAAAACGACAGAAGACTTCATGAACTAGTTTATCTGCAACTGTTGAAGCTTCTTGATTTGGAATGGCGAAGACTTCTGGCCACTTAGTGAAGTAATCCACCACAACCATAAAATACTTGTTACCGCTTTCACTCTCCGGAAACGGCCCCGCCACGTCAATGGCTATTCTCTCCCATGGTGCACCAACATTGTACAACTTCAATGCACCTCTACTACGAGTCTGAGGTCCCTTTACAGCCGCACAACTTGTATATTTGCGACACCAGTCCTCGACATCGTTTCGAAAGTGGACGCAATAAAACCGTTCTCGGATCTTCAGTAGAGTTCGTTTAACTCCCAGGTGGCCTCCTGAACAATCATTATGGTACAGCTGTAGAACATCCGGTACTTTAGCTTTAGGGACAACCATTTGCAAGTGACGGCTGTCTCCACGAACATTTTCCCATTTACGGCACAGAACTCCATCCTGAAGTAGCAAGCTGTCCCAATATGTATATAATATCCCAATAGGGCCCAATAGCTTTTAGTGGTCGAACTCATCGCTGAGACGTCGCTCCACTTAGGCTTAGTAGCACGGGCCTTCATCTATTCCAGAATCGGCTTGATGTCCGGATCTCCCTGCTGTGCATGTCGTAAGCTGTCCTTCCACTCGTTGCTGAGGTGGTCTTTTTTTATAGAAGAGGGGGCAAACGAGCATGCGGCTCACCTGATGTTAAGTGATTACCGCCGCCCATGATCAACAGCAACACCAGGGGAATTGCAGGTGCGTTGCCGGCCCTTTAGAAAGGAGTAAGCTCTTTTCTTGAAGGTCCCCAGCTCATATCGGTCCGGAAAAATCGCCGGTGGTAAACTATTCCACAGAGAGGTTGTACGCGGAAGAAAACTCCTTTTGAAACGTACACTGGTGGACCGCCAAGCATCCAGATGGTGTAGATGGTATCGGGACGTTTGCCGCGTAGTGCGTTCACGAAATTTGGCGGCTGGGATTAATCCGAACAATTCCTCAGAGCACTCTCCATGGTATATGCGAAAGAAAATGCAAAAGGATGCAACATCTCTTCGCAATGCCAGTGAATCGAGCCGATCGGAAAGCACTCGGTCGTCGACGATTCGAGCCGCTCTGCGCTGGATGCGGTCAAGTGGAAGGAGGTGGTACTGGGGAGCCCCAGCCCAGAGATGGGAACAGTATTCCATGTGCGGCCGAACCTGCGCCTTGTAAAGTTACAGGCGGTGTGCCGGCATGAAATACTATCCCGCTCTGCTGAGCACGCCAAGCTTTTTAGAGGCCAATTTGGCCTTCCCTTCCAAGTGACTACGAAACTTCACGTCACTCGATATGTCGACGCCGAGGATTCCGATACTGGCTGAGGCAACAAGGGGAGTGCCTTGAAACTGAGGGGATACGAGAAAGGGGTTCTATTTAGCGGTTAACGCGCAAACTTGTGTCTTCTGGGGGTTAAACTGGATTAGATTTAGTCGCCCCCAATCCGAGACTCTGTTCAGCAAAGACTCGACTTCAGACACAAGTTTATTCTGGCACTCGGATACGTTTTCCCGAGAAATACTGGCTCGACCGGTGTAAAGAGCATCACCAGTGCTGTCATCTGCATAGCAATGAATGTTACGGGTTTGCAACATATCATTGATATGTAGAAGAAACAGCGTTGGCGATAGCACGCAGCCCTGTGGAACTCCAGCATTAATAGGCTTGCAATCGGAGCACCTTGCACCGTCTTGTACGTCTTGCACCGTCAACAACGACCTTGATGCTCCGATCTGCAAGAAAGCTGGTGATCCAATCGCACAATTTCTCGGGAAGCCCATAGGAAGGGAGCTTTGAAAGAAGCGCTTTGTGCCAAACCCGATCGAAGGCCTACGCAATGTCCAAACTAACGGCCAATGCCTCCTCTTGAACTCTACTGCCTCCGCACATCTGTGAGTTAGGTAGACCAGAAGATCACCAGCTGACCGACCACGGCGAAAACCGTATTGGCGGTCACTAATCAGCTGGTGATCCTCAAGGTACCTCATGAGCTGGCATTTGACAATGGACTCCATTCTTTTGGAGAACAAGGAAGCGATGGCGATAGGCCGGTAGTTGGACGAGTCCGAGCGGTCGCCTTTTTTAGGGATCGGGTGGACGAAAGCCGTCTTCCATGATTTTGGGACTACGCCTAGTGTGTAGGAGTACCGGAAAAGACGCGTTAAAACCGGTGCCAACTCTGGAGCACACGTCCTCAGCACAATTGAGGAGGATTCCGTCAAGCCCACCCGACTTGTGGATATCCAGGGAGAGGAGTGCTTTGCGAACCGAGCGCTGTGTGAACTGCACTTCTGGCATGGAGCACTCATGCTGAGGGATGGTCGGCGGCGTACTCCCCCCGTCATCGAGAGTCGAGTTGGACGCAAGGAAAGAGCCTAGCAGATCGGCTTTCTCCTTTGCGGTATGGGCCATTGAGTCGTCCTCCCTGTGCAGAGATGGAAGAGATGGCTGACAGAAATTCCCCTGGACAGCCTTGGCGAGAGACCAGAATGCACGGGTTCCAGAATGAAGGCGAACTAGTTTCTCGCCAATTCTGCCTATGTGCTCTGACTTTGCCTTGGCAATAACTCTTTTGAAGGACCTAGAGGCGGAATTATATTTCTTTTTTAGAGCACTGGTGTTAACATCCCGGGACGTTGATGCGTCAGCCCAGGCTTGGTAGCACTCCTGCTTAAAGCATGATGCTATTTTACAGGAGCGACCTCACCATGGCTGAGATTTGCCTCCAATGGGCACCACAGAGGAAGGAATAAAAAGTTCCATACCCTGAAGTACCACGACAAAATCCGCCAAGGGAAATGCAAAGAAAGACCGCATCCTATCCCAATCGGTTGACCTATAGTGCCGAACACGACGGCAGCCTGCTAAATGCAACTGCGATTTCAGCGTGAGTGGCACCACACTCCGGACAAGACAATGGTCCGAGGAGCCTAAAGGGGCGTCGACGGAGATCTGATATCCGTCCGGGTGAGATGTCAGCAGAAGGTACAACAGGGAAGGTGTATGATACTCTACATATAGAATCCGCGTAGGTGAAGTAACCAGCTGTGTCAGACCAAATGCCAAGGCGAAGTCATGAACAGATCTCTCCGCATGATCGGTTGTTCGTGAACCATGCAATTTGGCGTGATGGGTGTTAAAGTCGCCGAGGATTACGATCTCTACGGATCTGCTGTAGGGGATCTGCTGTAGCAACGAATATGTAGCCATTTTGACGTTGTCGGTCTGTTTCGGCATTACCGTTATGGGACCTATAGAGGCACCCGTAGACGCGCAGATGGTCGTCGCTGACTACGCGTAGTCAAAGTATAGACAGGTCCGAACCTTCAAGACTGCCGAGGCGTCGAGAACACATGTACTCTCTGACGTAAACGCAAATTTCAGCCCAAGGCACAAAGGAGTGTTCCAGTTTGTACCCCGGGTAGGAGAGATACGAGACATCAGCCGGAAAAGACACCCGTGTCTCGGTCAGAAAGAGCAGAGCCGGCCTCACCGTCTCGAGATGGTAGTGGACAACGTTTAGTTTAGAGTAAAGTCCCCTGATATTGCAGAAATTCACGGATAGCGTGGCAGGGGTCGCCTTGGTCTTGTTGCTCCGTTTGCCCCGAGCAGTTGTAGTCTTGAGCGGAATTAAGCCCCCCCCCCCTTGTACTCTACTGCCTCCGCCCCAGAATACGCAGGGCAGACTGAGCACCCACGCTCAGGAGGTTAGTAACTTGGTCATGGATGCTCAGCCATTGACATTTAATTCCGCTACCATGTTCATGCGGGGGGGGGGGGTCCTTCGACCACTTACACTCTCTTGACGAAACGCGGAAGCAGAGCTTCCACTTCAGGCCGGTATTCTGTGAGCTCGTGGGACCACCCCGGTTTGGGCCGGCCCATACGTGCAACAGTAATGCTGCCGTGTGGCTCTACCACTGTTGAAAATCTCTTGTGTCGAAAAAATTTGAATATTTTACTCGATAGATTTAAACAATTATTTGATGGCGGTCTTGGGCGATTTACCGGCGGACAAGCAACCGCGCGAGCAAAAGCGCCGCGCGGCCGGTGCCGTACGCAACGCGCGAGCGGGTCATGCCAAGCTGGACTCCATACTGCGGGCTGGTGTCATCGAGCCGGCTGACTCCTCTGACTGGGACTCTCCACTAGTCTTAGTCGAACCTGATAGATCGCTTCGCATTTGTGCGGATTACAAGGTAACATTGATTCGTGTCTTATTGATGGATAAATTCCCGATTCCTAAGATCGAAGATTTATTAGCGGTTGTACTTGGTTCAGTTTGTCAGACTTATCTTAGGCCTATAACGAAGTAGAGCTAGATGATTAAAAAAAAATACGGTAATAAATACACACAGGGGTATTCTTTATATGTCGTTTTGTTTATGGATTGGCTTCGCGACCTGGTATTTTTCAAAGAATTATGATAAACCTTCTTAAAGGTATACGTAATACGCTAGTCTTTTTATATGATATTTAAATTTTTAGTGTATCTGAAAAAGAACATCTTGAGACATTGCAAAACTTACTTTCAAAAGATTAGGAAATAAAAGTGTGTGTTTTTGCGAACGAGATATTTTATCTCGTTCGCAAAACCACACACTTTTCAGTCCAGTTCATATTGCGGACAGATCATAAGCACTTGATAAGCATTTTCGACCCTGGTCATAGTATTCCTATAATGACTGCTAGGAGATTGCAGCGATGAGCATTAATAGTGTCGTCTTTTTTTTATAGAATAGGGTGACAAACGAGCACACAGTCCACCTGATAGTAAGTGGTTGCTGCGGCCCATAGACATCTACATCTATCTTCCATTGCAAATCAAAATGCAGATGCATTGTCACCCATGAGGACTGAGATGGAATGCCTCATTTCCAGTAAAAAGGGTCTCCGGTTCTCTACACTCACTTTACGAAATGCTACTATTTCACGCTGGTATTCTGTGAGAGCGTGGTCCTTCCCCGGTCGAGCCGACCCATTCGTACTACAACTATACTACTAATATAACTGCAGCATGGCTCTACACGTAAAAATCAATTTTACATACAATTTTACAATTAAATTAATAAGTACTGATCGCAATACAGCCGACGCGTTATCTCGTATGATAAAAACTTATAAAGAAACACGTTTTTCAGAACAATGTGATGTGCCGGAACAAACACATTTGCATTTTGCATCTGAAGCATTTAGATATAGAGATTTAGATTATAACTCACTTAAAAAGGAAACCGTACACGATCCTATTTTAAGCAGTCATAAGTTAAATAAGTGACGGCTGGCCGTCTGAAGTGGATATTAAAGAATTAAAACCATACTTAAATAGAAGGAACGGACTTTATTCGGAACTAGGTTGTTTAATGTGGGGTCACCGGGTGGTAATTCCTAGCTCCTGTAGGGCTAAATTTTTAAACCAGTTACACGACTCTCACATCATAGGTATGGTTAAAAAATATAAGTTTAGCCGGGTATAGAGTAAGAAATAGAAAAGTTATGTCGTTCATGTCGAGTGTGTGCAGAGACGGCGGATTTACCGCCCGCCCACGCCATCCACCCATGGCCTTAGCCGGATCGGCCTTGGTCTCGCTTACATATAGACTTTTTCGGCCCAATCGCAGGAAACGTTTCCATGGTAGTCATAGACGCTTGCTCTAAATGGTTGGAAGTATTTAAAATGAATTCTACCAATTCCAAATCGGTGATTAAAGCATTAAGAGAAAGATGGTCTCGGTTTAGTTTACCAAAACAATTAGTTTCAGATAACGGCCCACCCTTCACGAGTTCAGAATTCAAACAATTTTTAGTGACTAAAGGGATAGAACACACGTATTCAGCGCCATATCATCCTTCATCCAACGGAACAGCTGAAAATAATATCACAGAACTAAGACGTGGACGTTGCGCTCCTAAGATTTATTTTGGTATATAGAAATAGTGTGCCGCGTAGTGGCGGTTGAGAATATCCACTACCCCGTATCTTTCCGTGGGTGTCGTAAGAGGCGACAGAAGGAGACAGGCAGGAGATGGGCAGCAGCATCTTCGTGATAACAGCAATGATATAATAAAAAACTGCGGTTGCCAACCCGCTCGCCAAGCGTGGCAACTACGGCAAATATCCCCCATGAGTAACTACGCAAACGAACGGCCCCCAGTCCCCGGCGGCACCGCTATTCCTAGCTACGGTGGCGACCATGATAACGGCGGGGCAGGGGTTTGCTAAGAATCTCCGGTGGAGGTTCGATTGCCACCTACGACGAATCGACCTGGCAATATATAACGCACCCACCCTGAGGACTGACGAGAAGATACTGGAGTTGGAAGAAGAGATAGACAAGTTGCGCTAGCATATTATTGGGTTATCCGAGGTCCGAAGAGAGGGGGAGGACAAGGTAAACCTCGAGTCCGGCAACTTGTTCTATCACCGGAAGGGCGACCATCTGTCCCAAGGAGGTGTCGGATTTATCGTCCACAAGTCTCTCGTCAACAACGTTGTAAAGATTGGAAGTGTGTCGGCGAGGGTCGCGTACCTGATACTCATAATTACCAAACGGTATTTGCTGAAGATCATTCAGTTTTACGCACTAACCTCGGCACATCCCGATGAGTTGCTCCAGAGTATGGCGCAGTGGTCGATTAACATCGCTGTGGTCGCTGAGCCGTATTTTGTCTGGCCTAGGGAGGACTGGGTGGCGGACCTTAACGGCTCAGTTGCCATCATCTCTTCGGCCGCCGCCGGTACCCCGACCCTTGAAGGTGCCAGGAGGGGTCAGGGGTGCGTAGCAGCACGGTTCGGGGAGTTCGTCGTTGTGGGGGTGTACTTCTCCCCGAACCGATCTCTCGCCGAGCTCCAAAACTCTCTTGCGGAGCTGAGAGCAGTCGTCGTCGGATGTTATCCCCTCCCCGTACTTGTCCTCAGGGACTTCAATGCCAAGAACTTGGCTTGGGGTTCTCGTCATACAATGTGCGCGGTAGGATGGTGGAAGACTGGGCTCTGGAGACAGGCCTGGTCGTCCTAAATCGGGGTTCTGTCCCCACGTGTGTGGGGAGAGTCAGTGGTGGACATCTCGTTCGCTAGCCCCGCTCTGTCGCCGCGTGCCATTGACTGGCGTGTCATGGAGGGGGTGGAGACCTACTCCGACCACCGGTACATCCGGTTTGATGTCTCCACCCAGCCCTCGAGCGCGCCAGTCCAACAGGCCCCGAGTGATCCGCGTTGGGCGCTGAAGCAGCTGGACCGGGAGCTCCTCCTGGAAGCCTCGATCGTGCAGGCCTGGGTGTCATCACCGGAGAGGCCTGCTGACGTCAATGATGAGGCAGGGTGGTTCCAGGAGGCCATGTCCGAGATATGTGACGTGGCAATGCCCCGCGTCCGGCCAGGAAGAGCCCGGCGTCAGGTGTATTGGTGGTCGCGTGAGCTGACGTCTCTGCGCGAGGCGTGTGTCGCCGCGCGGCACCTGTAGGCCAGGCACCGCAGGCTCCGCATTCGTCCACCGAATGCGGCAGCCATTGAGGCGGAGCTGTACGAGGGATACAGAGCGGCGAAGACCGCCCTCCGGGCGGCTGTCCTGCGGGCCCCGGATCGGGCCCGTGAGAAGATGCTGGAGACTCTCGACAGAGATCCGTGGGGGCGCCGTTACAAGATAGTGCGGGATAAACTCCGCACCTGGGCCCCCCCGCTGACGCAGAGTCTCCGGCCCCAGCTCGTGGAGGACGTGGTGAGCGCTCTGTTCCCTGCGCGATGGGAACATCCGCCCCCGCCTATGGCTCCGCCACCTGCGGTGCCGGAAGCGGATCACCAGGACGACGACGACGACATCCCGGAAGAGACCGGGGTAGACCTGAGAGTGGCGGTACGTAGGCTCAAGGCCAAGAATACCGCCCCAGGACCCGATGGCTTGCCTGGCAAAGCCTGGGTCCTGGCCTCGGAGGCTCTCAGGCCCCGACTGGAGGGGCTCCTAAGCGCATGCTTGGAGAGAGGCCAATTCCCGCTTCGTTGGAAGACGGGGAAGCTGGTCCTCATTCGGAAGCCGGGGCGCCCTGCGGACTCTCCGTCCGCATACCGGCCCGTGGTGCTGCTTGACGAGGTGGGCAAGCACTTTGAAAGAGTCATTGCAAACCGCCACGCCGAGCACCTTGCGGGGACGGGGCCGGATCTTGCGGTTTTTTTTGCGGAACACCAGTTTGTTTTCCGCAAGAGGCGCTCTACGGTGGACGCCATCATGCGCGTGAGAGCCCTCACGACGGGGGATGCAGTGGCCAGAGGGGGGGTTGTCTTGGCGGTGTCTCTCGACATCGCCAACGCCTTCAACTCCATGCCCTAGAGCTGCATTAGGGAGGCACTCCGGTATCACCGGGTGCCGACCTATCTCCGTCGTATAGTCGGGGACTATCTGATGGACAGGGCCGTCATTTACCCCGGTCGCAACGGTGAGTGGAACCGGCGAGAGATGTCGTGCGGTGTCCCACAGGGTTCGGTTCTGAGGCCACCTCCGTGGAACATCGGTTACGACTGGGTGCTGCGCGCCGACCTCCCTACCGGCGGCAGCGTAGTTTGCTACGCTGACGACACGCTGGTACTGGCACAAGGGGGGTCGTACGAGGCGGCGGTGGAAACTATGACACGCGGGGTTGCGATAGTCGTTGAGAGGATTCGGCAACTGGGTCTCGAGGTGGCTCTGCACAAGTCCGAGGCCATGCACTTCCATGGTCCTCGGAACAGGCCACCACCGGGATCCTCAGTGATGGTAGGAGGGTATCCATCGGCGTCGGGTCGACGCTGAAGTACCTAGGACTCGTCCTCGACGGCCGATGGAACTTCGTTGAGCACTTCCGATGTTTGGCTCCCAAACTGGAACGGACCGGGGCTGCCTTCAGGCGGCTCCTGCCGAACCTGGGGGGGCCAAACGCCTCCTGCCGGAGTCTCTGCGCGGGGATCGTGCGGTCCATGGCCCTTTACGGGGCCCCGGTGTGGGCGCGTGGTTTGGCACGGCTTGCCGTCCACCACCTGAACGCGCCCCAAAGGGTGGTTGCCGTTAAAATGGTTCGCGGCTACCGCACGATCTCCCGCGAGGCGGCGAGCCTCCTTGCCGAATTGCTTCCATGGGATCTGGAGGCGATAGTCCTCGCGCCTGCACGAATGGCGCGCGGAGGCGCTATGCCGGGGGGAAACCCCGCTGCCGCGGCAAGTTGTCGCGCAGCGGACAGACTTCCGGCACGATCTCATGGCGACATGGAGAGAGCGACTGTCGCAACCCCGTGCTGGGCACGCCACTATAGCGGCGATAAGACCCCTCTTTGAGAAGTGGCTTGAGAGACGCCACGGCATCCTCACCTTCCGCCTGACGCAGGTCCTCACCGGACACGGTGTGTTCGGGAGGTTCCTGCACCGAATCGGACGGGAGGAAACGCCCGGGTGCTCCCACTGCGAGGACCGGAGGACACGGTGGAACACACCGTGGAGGTGTGCCCTGCTTGGGCGGAGCACCGACGTGTCCTCGTAGCGGCGATAGGCGGCGGCGACCTCTCGCGTCCGGCCCTGGTCGAAGCCATGGTCCGGAGCGAGACGGAATGGGACGCCGTCACCACCTTCTGCGAAGCAGTGATGCTAGCGAAGGAGGTGGCGGAGCGGGAGAAGGAGAGAGCAGCAGCTTTCCTCCCCGGCCGTCGCAGGAGACGCCCTGGGTGTCGGGGGCTACGTCGTGGCCACCGGCCACCGTAGGCGCGGGCCTGTGGACGGCGAGCAATGGGTAGCTCGCCGTCCTTCCGTCTAACGACGACAGGCCGTGTCGACGGCGCGTTTTGTTCCACGCGCGCCTCAAAGAGCTGTCAGCAGCGTGAAGGGGCCCGCAAGGGCCGACGCCTGCCGGGGCTGCGGGCTGTTCGAAAGAGATACCGCGGCTCCGGAACGTAAGGGCACTGAAGGAACACGGATGGTTTTTAGTCAGTAAAAGTCTGACACTCCCTTACGCTCCACCCAGAGCGAAAGGCGTCATTAGATGATTTTCCATCCGCAAAAAAAAAAGGGCTACGATGGCTATCCGAGTACAGAACCAGATTACGAAACCTATCCAACTGCAGACAGGTGTAAGACAGGGTGACGTTATTTCCCCGAAACTCTTCACCGCTGCATTGGAAGAGAAAGATACCTTTCAAATCGTTGTCAATGCACCAAAATTGATGACTTTATTAGTGATGACCTACCTTTTACTTTTGGTGTGCCGCAAGGCAGTATATTAAGGCCAAATCTCTTTCTAGCTGATTTAAACGACCTTTCTGATCTTCGTGGTGGTAAAGTTATCTCTTATGAGGATGACACTGCGCTTTTGTTCTTAGCCGACAGTTGAGAGGATGTTTATAGAATGGCGCAGGAGGGCTTTAATATTTTGTGTTACTGATTAAAGTTCAATGCCTTGACTTTAAACGCAGAAAAAACTGTCTACATACCTTTCTCCATCTAAAACACCACCTCATCAACTCCTTCGCTTTCTCCGATTGCGCATGATTGCTGCAATATTGACGTGTGCCATTGCCCTTCACTGATTGTCTAATATTAAGGGTTTGTCTGGTGGATAATAGATGGCGCCACTATTATTTTAAGACACACTATGGTTTCGGTATTGTAAAGTTGCTAAGTCAATAAGAAATAATTTGTTAAAAAAACTATAAGAAAAGTGATTGTACACGCTGTATACTATTTAGTAAGGTTTATTATTAAACAGTGTAGTGAATCAGTAAGTGTCTTTCTTTCATGAATCTCGAGGGATCCATAGTGCTCCTAGTGTTGTACATGGTCCTTACGATCCGGATTCAAACCGGTTTTTTTATAGTTCTGGAGGGAACTATAAACCCTCTCACACCAGTAGGGGCAGTGGATCGTTGCTCGGTGTGTCCGGCAGAGGTCGACGTGCTGACCGAGGTTGACTGCTGTGACATCACTGGAAGGAGGTGAAAAGGAAGATCGACGACAGAGAAGGCTGTCAGGAACGTTTCGTACGAAGGACGAAGCGAGGTATACTTCATCGGAATCAAGCACCGCGCGGAGTTTGAATAGCGGAGGATGTGATGTGAAATTCGCAGGAAGTGCAGTGGATTGTGCAAGGTTGTATCATACAAAACTGTGAGTACTCTTTGTGTCTTAACCTTAACCAACATAAACTATACTCTTGTTTTGTTTAAAAGGTAATAGTAAAATTAAATGCCAATTTGAACTTTATTTCCGTGAACTTTTTATCTTTGAATATTTGTGTTAAAATCAACTACTAGTCATATTTGCATGTAAATTGTAACATTAACTTAGTTTATAATTTCCCAAAAACGAAGGTACGGGGAACCTATGCCCGATTTTGTCAAGTATTTTATTGCAAACACTTAGAAAATTTATTGAACAGTTTAAACTTGTAAAATTATAATTGTGACTTGTTGTATTGGATAGTTATTAGTTGGAAGTTATTGAGGCACTTAATATTTGTTATATAATTCTTTCGTAAGATACTATCACGATTGTTATTAAAAGTCGTATTAACGTTGTAATTTCGTACATAATATAAATCAAAATGAGTACTGAAAGGGAAAGATTAGCGGAAATGGACAATTTAATATTTTGTCAGGAGGATCTAAGTTCTCGCATCAAAAAGGCAGACGTAAACTTTAAAAAGAGTCCAAAAGAACGTATCACTAAGGAATATATAGAATCACGCTTAGAAATGTTAGAGCAACTTTGGCATGAATTTTTATTCGGACATAAAGAATTAATTAAAATTGTACCCGCAAAGGAATTAACGAAATCGATCTATTTTAAAAATGAAGTTTATGATAACACAGAAGAGGTTTATTTAAATTACAAAACAATGCTTAGAAGTAACTTATCAGCATTTACAGTTCATGCTTTGGGTGCTAATCAATTAAATGGCGATATGGTTAAGAATAGTGTCAAATTACCTAAGTCCAATATTCCACAATTTTCTGGCAAGTACTCTGAGTGGACTACGTTTAGAGATTTGTTTAAATCTTTAATTCATTCAAATGGTGATTTAGATAATGTCCAAAAATTGCAATATCTAAAAGGGCTTCTAACAGGCGAGGCGGAACGTCTTTTGAAGCATATTCCAATAACAAGCGATAATTATGAAAGAAGTTGGGCTTTATTAGAAGATAGGTACAACAACAAACGATTTATTTGTCATCAAATAATAAAGCGACTGTTAAGTCAGCGTAATATTTTAAGTGAATCTGCCAATAGTCTAAAGGAGATAATTGATACAACAAATGATTGTTTAGCCTCACTAGCGAATCTTGGTATTAAAACCAGTACATGGGATATCCTTATAATATATATTATCTCACTAAAGCTGGATCCTGAGTCAAGAAGGCAGTTGGAATTTTATGTGAGCAATAACGTTTCAAGAGATGATCTACCTAACTACGATCAGTTTCAAGAGTTTCTAACCAATCGGTATCGAGCTATAGAATTCTTGCCTTCCGACTCAAAATCCAGTCATAAAGTTAGTCATTCTGTTAAGGTGAATTCTATGCATACAACTAATATCAGTTGTCCATTCTGTTCGGAGGAGCACAAACTTGGTAATTGTAAAAGGTTCGGTAAAGAATCGGTTAACGCTCGCCGCGACTTTGTAAAAAATAACCAGATATGCTTTTGTTGTCTTGGAAATAATCATTCGGCTAAAATATGTCGCTACCAAATTAAATGTAAAGTTTGTAAAAAAAAGCACCATACTCTTTTACATCCAGTAACACAACTAGAACAAAATCAGGATAATCAGGAAAACACACAAAATTTAGACTTAAGGAACTCTTCTGTTGTTTCATGTATAGCTAGAAACAGGATAAGTCAGCAAGTACTCCTAGCTACAGCTTTAGTCAAAGTGTCATCTAAAATGGGAAACTTACTTACGATACGAGCACTTCTGGATCAAGGATCTCAATCATCATTTGTTACCGAATCCACAGTACAAATGTTAGGGTTAAAAAAAACTCCCATCAAAGGCACAATTTCAGGAGTAGGTGGAGGTAATAATTTAATCTCCAAGGCTATGGTAAATCTAGAAATAAGATCTCGTGTTGACCCAAACGTGGTCATAATTGTGAAGGCATATGTCTTGAAATCCATCACCACTCTTTTACCAGCAACTAATATAGAATCTTTGGAGTGGAATGAACTCTCTAAGATGACATTAGCTGACCCAGAATATTATACCCCAAGTCGAGTAGACTTATTATTAGGAGCTGAGGTATATAGCCAAATCATCAAAGATGGAGTGAAAAAAGGTCCATTGGGTACACCAGTGGCGCAGTCAACGACATTAGGATGGATTTTGTCAGGTGTTGTTAATATTTCACACAATTCTTCTCGAAAGGTTCACGTTATGCATTGTCAGGTAGAAGACAACGAAATGTTAAAAAAATTTTGGGAATTAGAAGCTGAAATAAGTCTTCCCAGGCAAAGGCTTCTGACAGAAGAGGAAAAGCGGTGTGAAGCATTGTTTGCTGAAACCGTGCAAAGGGATGAAGATGGTAGATATATTGTCCGACTTCCTTTTAACACGTCTACTCCTGAAGTAGGGGATTCGTTGAGAATATCTGAAAAACGATTACAATCATTAGAAAGAAAATTCAATTATAACAACGAATTGAAACTAAGATACAGAGATGTCATAAATGATTACCTTTTTCTGAATCATATGAAACTAGTAAAGTCACCAAACATCAATACAAGGGCCATTTATATTCCCCATCATGCTGTTGTTAGGGAGGACAAGGAAACCACAAAGGTAAGAGTCGTTAACGATGCATCTTGTAAAGGTTCAAATAATAAGTCATTGAATGATAACTTAATGATTGGCCCCACCTTACAATCAGATTTAAGACATATTATAATGAGGTGGCGAGCTTTTCCAATATGTCTATCGGCTGACATTATCAAAATGTATCGCCAGGTTAAGGTTCACCCAGAAGATGTTGATTATCAACGAATACTTTGGAGGGAAGATAGTACAGAAGAAATAAAACACTACAGAATGCTAAGAGTAATTTTCGGTACTGCATGTGCTCCTTACCTGGCAGTGAAGGTTTTGCAGCAAGTAGCTCTTGACGATGGGGCTGAATATCCATTGGCAACTACTCGAGTTCTGCAAGATTTCTACATGGACTATTTATTATCGGGCTGTCAAAATGTAGAGGAAGGTATATGTGTTTATAAAGAACTTAGGGAATTGTTGGGCAAAGGGGGATTTCAGTTACAGAAATGGTCAAGCAACAATGATGAACTACTAGAAAAAGTGGCAGAAGGAGATAGAATTAAAGGAGAGGATGCAGGAAAGGGATTAAAGCTAAAAACCGATGTAGTATTAAAAATATTAGGTCTTACCTGGAATCGAAATATTGACTCATTTCAGTACACTGTAACACTTCCGACGTTAAGAGAACCGGTAACAAAAAGAAAAATTATAGCCGATATTGCAAGGTTATTCGACCCTCTCGGATGGATCGCACCAACAATTATTCAAGCAAAAATTATTATACAAAAGTTGTGGTTATCAGGAGTTGATTGGGACGAAGAGGTTCCAAACAATATTTTAAAAGAGTGGATAACTTACCGGGAAGAGCTAAAATCTTTAGAACAAGTAACTATTTCACGTTGGTTGGGGTCTAAAGAAGATGCTACTAGAGTAGAGCTACATGGTTTCTGCGATGCTTCCAAGGTAGCCTATGCAGCTGTCGTATATATGAGAGTCATTGATTCTGATGGCAACATAAAGGTCAGTCTATTAACAGCTAAAACTAAGGTTGCACCCATAAAACAAGTGTCAATTCCAAGGTTAGAGTTATGTGGAGCCGTACTCTTATCAAAATTATTGGTAGAAGTGGGTGACGTAATGAGAATCACAAAGGAAAACTGGTATGCGTGGACAGATTCCTCAGTTGTCCTAGCTTGGATCAACAGTCATCCAAATAAGTGGAAGACATTTGTGGCTAATAGAGTGTCAATAATTCTTGAATGCCTGGAACCTTACCAATGGTCTCACATACAGTCTAAGCAGAATCCAGCTGACTGCGCTTCTCGAGGCCTTCGGCCACCTGAATTACTACAGTCGTTCTTGTGGAAAAATGGTCCTGAAATCTTAAAGGAAAAATTAATAACACAAAATAAATTAAAAAATTTTGAAACAAACTTAGAGGAAATCAAGGTTTTAATGGTTACAGTCGAAGAAGATTTCTGGAATCGATATTCTTCACTCAATAAGTTGCTTCGGGTGATCGCTTATTGCAGACGATTTTTGAACATGCTGAAACCAAAGGAAGAAAGGCACATTAGTAAAATTTTAACAAAAGATGAAATTAATCATGCTAGAGAAACATGTATAAAGGAAAGTCAAAAAGCAAACTTTACCGAAGAAATTAAGGCATTACAAAGGAAAGAAAAAATAAAAAGAAATAGTAAAATACTTACCCTAAATCCTTTTCTGGACGCCAGGGGAATTTTAAGAGTTGGTGGGAGACTTAACAACTCCAACTTCACTGAAGACAGAAAACATCCAATGCTGATTCCAAAAATTGGGTTTTTGACAGGATTATTAATAGATGAGGCTCATAAAAACACTTTACACGGTGGAACACAATTAATGTTAAGTTACTTAAATTCTAAATATTGGGTATTAGGTGTCAAACCCTTGATTAAGGCACATATTCGCAAATGTACAATTTGCGTGAAAAGCGCTGCAGCTTCACAAAATCCACTGATGGGACAACTTCCTTCTTTTAGAGTCACACCAGAAAGACCATTTAAGAAATGTGGAGTTGATTATGCGGGACCTATCAACATCAAAACCACCAAGGGTCGTGGTTTCCGATCCTATAAAGGATATATTTGCTTATTCGTCTGCATGGCGACCAAGGCTGTACACATCGAGGCCGTAAGTGATTTAACCTCAAAGGGATTCCTTGCCGCTTTTCGCCGTTTCATTGCCAGGCGAGGTCATTGTACGGATTTGTGGAGCGACAATGGTACCAATTTCGTAGGAGCTTCACGTGAACTGCAGGATTTATTTAAAACGGAAAAATCATATTTAAGAGAGGAGATAACAGAAAGTTTAGCCACTGTCGGTACAGCTTGGCATTTTATCCCCCCTCGTACTCCGCACTTTGGAGGCTTGTGGGAGGCTGCAATTAAGTCGATGAAATTTCATTTAAAAAGAATAATTGGGGATCACACGTTAACATATGAGGAACTGGCTACTGTGCTTACACAAGTGGAGGCGTGTCTGAATTCTAGACCACTGTCTAGGATAGGAAATTTGGCTGATGAATTTCTGACCCCTGGACATTTTCTAGTAGGAGAATCGTTGGTTACTGCTCCCGATTATAATTATGAGGCTTCGAGCATTTCTTCATTAAGGCGATGGCAGCTTACACAACGCATGCTGCAAATTTTTGGCGTCGATGGTCGAACGATTATATCAATCAATTACAACAGCGATACCGATGGAAAGACCAAACGCCAGAGCCCAAAATAGACGATGTGGTTCTTGTTAAAGAAGATGGCTTACCTCCTTGTAAATGGCTTCTCGGTGTCATCGTAGCGAAACATCCAGGCAAGGATAATATCACTAGAGTTGTCACTTTACGTACAAAAAATTCTTTGCTGAAGCGACCAATTGCCAAGTTATGCGTTCTCCCAACTACTAAATAAAAAAAAAATAATAATATTGTTATGTGTAAATGTTTTACTTATAAATCTATTTAATGTTCTTTTATTTTTGTGTTTTCAATTTCAAAGTTTCTGTAATTGTATAGCCTGTAAAAAATGTATCCATGGTGGGCGGTGTATTAAAGGACAATTTGACATGTTGTCCTTGGTGGGCGGCATGTCTAATATTAAGGGTTTGTCTGGTGGATAATAGATGGCGCCACTATTATTTTAAGACACACTATGGTTTCGGTATTGTAAAGTTGCTAAGTCAATAAGAAATAATTTGTTAAAAAAACTATAAGAAAAGTGATTGTACACGCTGTATACTATTTAGTAAGGTTTATTATTAAACAGTGTAGTGAATCAGTAAGTGTCTTTCTTTCTTGAATCTCGAGGAATCCATAGTGCTCCTAGTGTTGTACACTGATCACTACAAATATGGTTAAATATCTTGGTATCCTTATAGATAAAAATCTTTCATTCCAACCTCATGTTAATTTAATTACTACGAGGTTGAGAACTGCAGAGAGGTGTAAGACAGGGTGACGTTATTTCCCCGAAACTCTTCACCGCTGCATTGGAAGACGTTTTCAAGCTACTGGACTGGAAAGGATACGGTATTAACATCAATGGCGAGTACATCACTCACCTTCGATTTGCCGACGATATAGTCCTTGTGGCAGAATCACTGGAGGACTTAAGCACTATGCTCAATGGCTTGGGAAGGAAATGGTTAGAGGGACAAATTCAGTGTACGTTGGGTAATACGGATTACGCAGACCAATTGAGACACGCATTTACGGCTCCCCTCCGGACCACTGTACTGTACAGACGTGTTTATAGTGAACCGTGTTGCTTAAAATATTAGTAATTATTAATTTAAATAACACTAAGATAAACATACGAATACTAGGCGCGCATAAAATATCCTAAGTTAACAGTGTAAGAAGAGCAACATAACAATTTATCTCCGCGAACACTGCTACGTGAGTAATTAGCGAATAAGATTGCCCGCTGTGACAAAGCCCCGCCCTTACTTAATAAGATTTGCGCACACGCTCCATTGGTGTAGCGCTCACCGCGCCACTATTTTGTCTGCCCAAACTGTGACTGCGTATGCGCTAAAGGCGGTACACGTTGGACTACACCGATCACAAGTACCAGGGCATCAGAAACACACTCAAAAAAATATACGTAATCGCTGGGCCGACTTCGTACTATTATATAGTTATTATACCTCATCATAAGAAACCCCAAAATATCCTGCTTTATAAATATGACACTTAAGCGGACTCCACCACGTATAGCATCCTCGACGGAACCCAGGAAATCACCATACCACGGTGGCTCCGAACCCAACATCTCTACCTATAAGGATGATTCTGATGTAGGAGATTTTTCCACTAACATGAGTACGCGTGCAACTAAACGGAAACCTGACCAAGACTTCAAAGATGAGCTACAGGCATTTAAAGTAGACATCCTTAGTACCCTGAACTCTTGGAAGGATTCTCAAGAAAATAAGATGGAGACAATTCTTATGAGCATAAACGAGCTTCGCAATGAATACAAAGAATTGCACACAAGCGTGAAATTTATGAGCAGTAAATATGTTGATATAAGGGAAAAAATTGCTTCACTAAATAAATAAAAACAAGAACAACTAAAACATATTCGAGAACTCGAAAACAAGATAGAATCTATGGAGAGAACTCAAAAATGTTCCACTATAGAGATTCGGAACATACCTAAACAACAAACGACTGAAACCGCGGATGATCTATTTAACATTGTCCAAAATATAAGTAGTGTTTTAAATGTAGATATACAAAAGCAGGGAATTAGGGATATATTTAGGGTAAATACTAAGACAGACAACTACAAGCCTATAATTGTAGAGTTCATCAACAAAATATCAAAGGATAAATTTATCTCAGCAGTAAAATCATTTAATAAGGAAAACGCAAACAATAAATTAAATACTACTCACTTAAAAATTAATCAGACTCGTTCACCAATATATGTAACAGAAACCTTGAAGAAAAGAAGAAGCAAATGCTAGAAAGCTGTTTTATATGAGTAGAAAATTTGCAAAGGAACATACCTATACATTCTGCTGGGTTTCGTTTGGACGCATATACTTAAGAAAAGAAGAGGGTATGAAACAAATTCGTATTGATTGCGAAGCAGATCTGCAAAAAATCAGGGAAAAATGACTATTAACTTTAATTTTTTGCATGCTCAAGTTAGTATTTACAGTAGAAAATAAGTTTAATTGTAAAAGTTAACTATACTAAATTCTATCTTTTCAAAGGCCGGTTACTACATTTTAAAAAGCAAAATATTTTTCTTATGTACACAATACACAAAACAAAATACTACTACTATTACCACACATCACACAATGTTACACATCTATATATATTGTTACGCGCTCCAGTCGACGACACAACTAGCGCCATCTAGTGTCAGGAACGAGAGCGAGGGGAGTTGCAGTTTATGACATCACAAATCTTTCGACCGACAGCGCCACCCGAAGAACTAGAAAATCTATACTCGAACTCTCGGTACCTTGCGCGTGTTTACTTGAACATTCCGGATATTTTGCTAATTTAAATAAATAGGTGGCGCAAGATGCGATCGAGACAGAGTTGAACTCAGCGACACAAGCGAAGCTTCGGAGTGGAATTAAGTGAATTAGTGTGTTTAATTATTAGTGTTTTTAACTTTAATTTGTGTAAAGTAAATTAAAGTGTTACTTTAGGTAATTTTATCGGCAATTTTTATTGTCACGAACCTCAAGCTCGTAACAATATCTTACTAAAATATATAATTTATAAACATTTACATATTGCAAAGCAAGTGTTCGCGCGCAGCTTAAAGATCGCGTGCAACGCAGCAACGAAAACCTGCAGCAGTGGGCCCTTGAGGTGGAGAAGATGGTTCGTAAAGCATACCAGTCTGTACCTGCGCTCATTGGAGGGAACCTGGTGCAAACATTCATCGACGGCATCCGCGACCTGGAAGTCAGAGCTGCTGTGAGGCTCGGGCACCACGAGACGCTTAAAGACGCCTTGGCCCATGCACTGGAGGTAGAAGCCGTGCGGCAGGATCATCGTTCCCATCGCGTCAGGAGGTTGCAGCAGCTACAGTTCGCGACCGCAACAAAGGATACAGCCCAAGGTGCTATTGCTGTGGGGAAAGGGGCCATCTTCGGTCCAGCTGCCCTAAGCACACCCTAGGAAGGGAAGGTGAACGGTCTCAGAAAGGAAGTGCGGCTAACAGCACCGCCCAGCAGCAGCAGGAATACGACTTTACTATCAGACACTGCAGCGGGAAATCTCACGGCAGCGCAGGTGCATTGTCAAGAAGACCTTGTCCTGAATATTTCAACCACTGTAGTAGGGAAGAGAGTAAGGAAGTGGTATCCGTGAGGATGCTCAGGACAGACCACCTCAGCAACGGGTGGAAGGACAGCCTACGACATGCACAGCAGGAAGATCCGGACATCAAGCCGATTCTGGGATGGATGAAGGCCCGTGCTACCAAGCCTAAGTGGAGGGACGTCTCAGCGATGAGTTCAACCACGAAAAGCTATTGGGCTCAATGGGACAGCTTGCTGCTTCAGGATGGAGTCCTGTGCCGTAAATGGGACAATGGTCGAGGAGACAGCTGTCGTTTGCAAATGGTTGTCCCTAAAGATAAAGTACCGAATGTTCTACAGCTGTGCCATAATGGTCGTTCAAGAGTCCATCTGGGAGTTAAACGAACTCTACTGAAGGTCCGAGAACAGTTTTACTGGGTCCATTATCGTGACGATGTCGAGGATTGGTGTCGTACATGTACAAGTTGTGCGGCCGTGCGGGGACCTCAGACACGTAGTAGAGGAGCACCGAAATTGTACAATGTTGGTGCAACACGGGATAGGACAGCCCTTGACATGGCGGAGCCGTTACAGAAAGGCGCAAGAGGGACTCCTAAGATCGTCCATGTGGATCGCTTGGCGTGTTATCATGGGACCGATAATGCTCGGGACGAGCATGTCTTAGGAGGGGGCAGTGTTACGCGCTCCAGTCGACGATATACTAGCGCCATCTAGTGTCAGGAACGAGAGCGAGTAGAGCGTTGCAGAAAATGACATCACAGATCTCTCAACCGACAGCGCCATCCGAAGAACTAAGTTTCTAGAAAATCTATACTCGCAAACTCGTCCCTTTGCGCGCATTTACCTGAAGATTCGGGATGTTTCTTTGCTAATTTAAATAAATAGGCGCTGCAAGATGCGATCGAGACACAGAGTTGAACTCGGCGACACAAGCGAAGCTTCGGAGCGGAATTAAGTGAATTAGTGTGTTTAATTATTAGTGTTTTTAACTTTAATTTGTATAAAGTAAATTAAAGTGTTAATTTAGGTAATTCTATCGGCAATTTTTATTGTCACGAACCTCAAGCTCGTAACAATATCTTACTAAAATATATAATTTATAAACATTTACATATTGCAAAGCAAGTGTTCATTTCAAAACGAATTGTTATTTATATTGTTATAATAGTGTGTAGTTTTTGCGACGCCTTGACGTTTGCTTATATAACTATCAAATCGAATGTAAAAAAGGCAAACATATGAAACTATGTGTTTATACAATTAAAATTCAATCTGTTTAATAATAATATTACATCTGACTTGGATAAAAATAAATCCAACTGTACTCTGATTGACGATGTATCGCAATACTCACAACTTTTGCAATGTCGTGATGGTTCCGAAACTTTTTGCATCCTTACTGGAAATATACGGAGTATAAACCGCAACTTCGATCTGCTATTAGCTTTTTTATCGGCACTTGATAAAACAATGGATATGATAGTTTTAACCGAATGCTGGTCAAGAAAGGATATCCCTCCCCCAAATATAACCGATTACAATGAACATTACTCTAAAAAGCTTTTAAATCAGAATGACGGCATAGCGGTATATGTTCGTAAGGTCTTTACAGTTATCGCCTCTGAACCGGACTTAATTGAGGGAAACTGCCCTGTACTTGAAGTAGATAGGTTTTCGGTTATTTGTTCATATCGACCACTCCGTTACGCAAACAAGCAACGATATCTACAATCCTTAGATAGCTTATTACAAAAATCCTCTAACAGGCACATCATTCTTACAGGCGATATAAACATTAATACGATGCCTTTCGACATTCATAATAATCAATCAAATGAATATCTTTGCATATTAGCTACTCATGGTTTAGAACAAGGTGTTACACATCCAACGAGGCTCAACAACTGTCTCGACAATGACGTATTATATATAGACACGTCATGAACGAACATCGCGGCGCTTAAAAACGGCGAAAATACATACTAGAACTACTTATAGACCGGGAGCTGGTGACAGGTGACGTTCCACGATTTTGTCGTGCATGCCTTTTTAGGGCTTGATAACTAAACCTAAATATCAAAGATTGTCGGGGCTTTAGCCCCCCGCGCGTCCTCTTCATAAGGAAAAGCGCTTTTCTTTGTGTAGCGAATTTTCGTGTTTTTCCGTGATAGTATACTGCATGCCATTGTAATATACGGAAGTTCAAGCAAATTGAAGCTCTAATAACTGATGGCATGCACCCCGCAGCGGCCTAAGATGATCAAAGGGTTCTGAAAACCTGAAAAAAATTAAAGGGCAATTCCGTGTTTTCAAATTGCATGCCGATGTAAAGAATGGAAGTTTTTATAATAAATACACTCTGGAAAAATTGGCATGCACCCCTCGTATGACCAACGGGGGAAAATTTCCGGAAAACTCTGTAAAAATTGAACTCCGATTTTCCGTGATTCCAAACTGCATGCCATTGAAAGTATACTTAGTTTGTATCATTATTTAATAGTGCATGGCGAAATTTAGGTGACTTGTTTTTGCATGCCGGTTTTTATTTCATGAATTTACATTATTTCAGGTCATGAACGTAAATGGCATGCATGTAGCTACAGCCCAACATACCAAAATTGTGGAAAAATTAAATAAACATCAATTTCTCAATTGAAACAAAAACTGAAAAATGCCGTGACTTCTTCTTGCATGCCGCTTTGTATCGTGTTAGTAGATACTATTTAAAGCCGAAATGCGAAATGGCATGCATGTAGCTTCATGAAAATTGTTCAAATGAACAAAAAACGAGGTTTAGTATTTTATAAGAGTAAGATAAGTTATATATGAAATAAATATTAACAAAATTTATTTTAATATAATTATGGGATTATTGACAAGCTGCATTTTTCTCATCGCATCAATCAGTGTTCGCAGCAGAATTAAAAAATATAAATTTCAAGAAATCCTTCATCCCCTTTATCATGGACAATTGGGCGTCAGAACCATCAGTGACGGATATAATATGAGATAAGCAACTATATGTTTCTTTCGAGAGATGTCTACGGTACAAAGTAGATGACACATCGTCACTTGTTTGCGAGGTAATGCCCAATTTAAAATGCGAAGGCCACGAGGAAGCAGACACAAAAATGGCGTTTTTCCTGTGTCAACTTAAAGAAGAAAAAGAAGTAGTGATCAAACGCTCCGACACGGATATCCTCGTCATCGTCCTTGCAAACATGGGAAAAACTACCACCGTCACTGAAGGTTTGGACATTATTTGGCGTCGGAAACAATCGTCGTTACATTAACATGAACAAAGCGTATGACGTACTGGGAAGCAAAAAATGCTCAGGCTTACCGGCTTTTCATGCCTTAACCGGGTGTGATTTCAACCCTGCATTTTACCGCAAGGGAAAAAGGAAACTGTGGGAACTGTATTCTGCCAATGAAGATTTCCAAGAAGCTTTCATCGTATTGCAAAGCCCAGATAGCGACAGTTACGAAAGTGCATTTACCTCGCTGGAGGACTTTGTCTGCAAAGTGTACGCAATAGCGAAAAATGGCCTCAGAAAATGCTCTAATGTAGACGAGGCTCGTCTAGGAATATTTACGCAAACATATACAAACAAAATAGAGCCCACAGACGAGTTCAAGCTAAAGTTGATGAATTTCGATTCTTGCATATTACCACCTTGTAAACGTGAACTCCAACAACAACTTCTTCGAGCAGCGTACATTGGACATATGTGGAAAAATTCTTTTTCTACAGTGCCCAACGATTCATTGAATGTAGAGGAATTCGGCTGGAAACTAGAAAATAACAGCTATTCCTTCCGGTGGTTCGAGGGTGATGATATTCCTCCTAATTTACAGGAAATTATTGAAGGTACTTATTTCTTTCTACTCATGCTTTTATCTTTTCACATTACTGTACGATCAGTTGTTTTTTACCTATGTTTAACAAATACGTAAAATCAGAATGATAACTGAAAAAAAAGTTTTTCTTCATGTTTCTCTAATGACAAGGAAGTCATATCGATGTCGATGACATAATCGATAATTAATAATAATTCACGTTTAAAATAATGATGCTGCTAATAATTTTTTTACTTTCATTTTTCGTAAAAAAATTAGAAAAAAAATAAAATTATAAAATCGGACCATTTTTTTTTTTTGTTTATTTAATCAAATGTCATAAAGCTACATGCATGCCATTCTGCATTTCAACTTGAAATAGTATCTACTAACAAAATACAAAGCGACATGCAATAAGAAGTCACGGCATTTTTCAGATTTTTTTCCAATTGAAAAATTGATGTTTATTCAATTTTTTCACAATTTTGGTATGTTGGGCTGTATTTACATGCATGCCATTTACGTTCATGACCTGAAATAATGTAAATTCATGAAATACAAAACGGCATGCAAAAACAAGTCACCTAAATTTGCACTATCTTTTTTGCAACTTTTATTATTATTCATAATACGATGGGCTTATTCAACATGCATGCCATTTGAATTAGATAATTATTTCGTTATAAAATTAATATTCATTGTACGGGCTGCAGTACGTACATTTTTATGGCGTCGGCAGTTTACGCTATAACGCTACAATAATGCATTTTGAGTCAGTGCGCTAATTGAGCCCAGCAATACCGGTCACGCGTACTCGCAGTATCATTTCCCATCTATCATTAAATTAGATTTAGTTGGGTCTATCAATAAAATATCAATTATCAACTTCCCGGTATTGACTATCATTCACATACTATCAATCGACCACGTGGGAGTCCCATCGCAGCCCAGACATATTTTTGGTCCTTCGACAAACTCGCGTGTGTGTACAAAAAGCGAGAGCAACCAGCAGGAGACGTGAGCTATCATCGGATTGTCAACATCGGGAGTCGGTGAACTGCAAACAGCTGAGCAGATCTGAACAAGTAAGATCTTTCCTTTTTTTTCTATCACTATGTCCAACATGGAGGATATTTTGGCAAATCAACAACAATTGTTCGGGGGCAATAGAGCAGACTTTTACCAATTTTAAAAAGGATAGTGCCGATCGAAAGAAGGCAGATTATATCAAACGGAGGTTAGATACTCTAGACAAATACTGGGCAGAATTTCAATCTAATCATGGTATATTAAGTGAAATAGAGTATGCGAAGTCTCATTCCTATTTTACGAGTAACCAATTTGAATCGTGTAGAAATAAATACGAGAAAATTAGACAGCAACAGCAATCGCTACCTATCAGGTTAGAGATGACAGGCCGGCAACTCCAGTGTTGAAACCCGCTACACCGCTAGGGACGCCTGGACCATCTTGGCAGCCGTCGCCGCAAGTTACTCTGTCCCAGTCCCAGGGGACTAATAGCAAGACGGACGAAATGTTACGCAAGCAAACTAGTAATTTTAAGGCATTCGAACACACAGTATCCAATATCAACTTAGATTCGATATCAGAAAAGTGGGAATTCGATCATTTATTACGTGCTATACAATCGCGTTGGTCTTTAATTGATAATATGCATTGGGAGTTAGACAGTGAGCTTGGGGGTAGGAACCCAGATTATGAGTTATCATTTTTCACATACGAACGAAAATACAACGAGATTATCAAAGCCATCAACCGTAAACTGTGGTCTGTATCATATCGAGAGCAATCGACCCCTCACGTAGAGATACCTACATTTAGTGGTAGCTACCATCAGTGGAGTTCCTTCAAAGACCTATTCACGGAAACTATTCACGGCAACCCGTCATTATCTAACGCACAAAGGATGCAATTCCTTAAAACTAAAGTTAGAGGTGAAGCGGAGAGACTTATTCAACATCTACCAATATCATCTGATAATTATCCAATCTGTTGGGACATACTTTTTTTTTTTTTTTTTTTTTTATAGAATAGGGTGACAAACGAGCACACAGTCCACCTGATGGTAAGTGGTTGCTGCGGCCCATAGACATCTACATCTATCTTCCATTACAAATCAAAATGCAGATGCGTTGTCACCCGTGAGGACTGAGATGGAATGCCTCATTTCCAGTAAAAAGGGTCTCCGGTTCTCTACACTCACCATACGAAATACAGCATCATTAAGCTACTATTTGACGCTGGTATTCTGTGAGAGCGTGGTCCTTCCCCGGTCGAGCCGACCCATTCGTGCTACAACTATACTACTAATATAATTGCAGCATGGCTCTACCACGTAAAAACTTAACAACAGATATAATAATAAACGCTTAATTTTCCGCTCGCATATCGATATCTTACTAAATATCCCCATAATGCAACATACGTCATTAAATCATATAAAGCGTATTCACGACACAACCCTAGAAACATTAAACGCTATCAAAAATTTAGGCGTTAACGTTGATTCATGGGATTCATTGATTGTGCATCTCCTTTCGCAAAAACTCGATGCTGACACGCATAATGAATACATGGCGTCAGTCAAGGAGCCCCGCGAGTTACCTAATTTGCATGAATTTCTGTCATTTTTAGAAGGCAAGTTTACAAGCTTAGAATCTTCTCGAAAGAAGTTTGAGACCTCTGCAAAAAATGTACATAGCAACAACAATTATTCGCCGCGACCTTTCAATAATAGGTATAAAAGAAACTTGAATAAACAAGCCTTTCCGTTGCACGGTAAATTCACTTTACAACAATCAAACGCTAATAACAATACTTCTTGGAAATTTTATAAGTGTGCACTTTGCAAAACCAATGAACATTGTCTTTATTACTGTCGACAGTTTTTAAACATGACACCTTACCTAAAGCTTAAAACTGTATCAAGACTGAATATATGCGAAAATTGCCTTTATTCACATAATGGTAGGCCATGTATTTCCGAAAAAAGATGTACAGAGTGCAATGAAGCGCATAATTCTATTTTGCATAAATCATTTCAACATAATTATAATAATTCGCCGAAGGCAGCAACCCGCGTAAGCAACCAGAAACCTGAAACTTCGGGTCAAGTACGAAGCAACTTACACGTGTCGATGCAAGGTGACGTGCCTGAAATTCTTTTAGCTACAGATATACTTAAGGTACAAAAATATGATGGGAGTTTCGTCAGCATGCGTGCTTTAATAGATCAGGGGTCCCAAGCTTCTCTCATCAGTGAACATGCGGCTCAGTTGCTCGGCCAACCTCGACTTCGATGTAGGGGAGTGATATCTGGAGTAGGTACTAAGGAGAGCAACTGTAAAGGCGTCATGACTATCAAATGCAAAGCTATAAATAACGATTTTGAATTTGAACCGGAAGTATACATAATGAAAAGCCTTATAAAAAAATTACCTAACTTCAGCTTTTCAAAACCGTCCTGGACATATTTAAGTAACATCACGTTAGCAGATCCCGAATTTAATATCAGTCGCCCGGTCGACCTTCTGTTAGGAGCAGATGTTTACTCTTTGATTTTATTGGAGGGAATTTGTAGGTTGAATGATAATATATACCGATAGCTCAGAATACTCGTTTAGGCTGGATTTTAACCGGTAACGTAAAAACTTTACAATGTAACGTGATCATTAACGACTTAAAGGAGATTCAAAAATTCTGGGAGATGGAGGATATCAGTAAAGAATCTACCCTATCATTTGAGGATCAACTATGCATCGACTATTACAAGTCTACTACTATCGGGCGCGAAGACGGTCGATACGAAGTACGTTTGCCCCTCACCCCAGACTTCCCGGATAAGCTGGGAGAATCAAAATCAAAAGCTATCGCTCAATTTAAATCGTTATAAAACACATTCAAAAAACACGAAAACATTAAAAATCAATATCAATCATTTATAAAGGAATACCGCGCCCTCGGACACATGATTCCAGCTACCGGTAAACCGACGCAGGGACGTCAGCATTGTGTATTAACTCATCATTGTGTGCGTGCTGACGACACTATCATTAATTCCAAATTTAGAGTGGTATTTAACGCTTCGTGTAAAACGTCATCAGGGAATAGCTTGAACGACGTCATGAGATGTGGTCCTAATCTCCAACTGGATCTGCAGTCTCTCATAATCAAGTGGAGACAATATCAGTTTGCGTTCACAGCCGATATTGAAAAAATGTTCAGGCAGATTTGGATCAACCCCGATGATCAACAGTTATTAAGGATCGTTTGGCGTGACTCTCCCTCAGAACCTATCAAAGACTATCAACTAACCACAGTCACATACGGAACGAAAGCAGCGCCGTTCCTAGCGATGATGACTCTCAAACAACTTACATGTGATGAAAAACCTAACTATCAAAACAGTCAGGCGATCGACGTATTAAACAACTGCTTTTACATGGATGACCTGGTCCATGGGTGTCACGATATAAGAACCGCACGTCAATTACAGCAAGACCTTATCAATTTATTAAAATCAGCTGGATTTCATTTGAGGAAATGGAGATCGAACTGCAATGACTTGATCAGAGAGGAAGAGTCAGCTCTATCAAAGGATGACAACTTTGATTTCAAGCAATCAGCGCAAACGAAAACCCTTGGGTTAAGATGGAATCCACAAGAGAATGTTTTCATGTTTCAATCAAATTTAGAACCGACGGAAGTCTCCAACAAGCTCACAAAGGGAAACCTTTTATCAGACATATCAAAACTTTTTGACCCGCTCGGTTGGCTATCACCACTATCAACTAAGTTAAAAATTATTTTTCAACAAGTTTGGACTGCTGATAACATTAACTAGGATGATCCTATACCGAATGAAGTATATGTCGAGTGGTAGAAGGTCAGAAGGATATGCACAATATTCAAGACCTTCAGTTACCCCGATGGCTGCAGATCCATGAGTGCGACAGTATCTAGCTACATGGGTTCAGTGACTCGTCTGTCAGAGCTTATGCATGTGTGATCTATTGTCGTATCAACCTAGGCAATAAATCATCTGTAGTGTTGGTGGCCGGCAGAGCCAGGCTTGTGCCAACCAGCAAGACAGTCTCGCTACCGCGGTTGGAACTGAGCGGAGCGCTACTCCTATCAAAGCTAATGGGTAAAGTCGCAGAGTGCCTTAGTGGGTACAATATCAAAATATATGGTTGGACTGACTCCATGGTAGTACTGGGGTGGCTCAACGGAGAACCATCCAGATGGAAAACGTTTGTGGCAAATAGAGTTCGTACAATAACCAAAAATATGCCACCTGACTGCTGGAGGTACGTTAAGTCGGAAGAAAACCCAGCCGACCGTGCCAGTCGTGGTCTAACTGCATCACAACTCAAAGCCCATACCTTGTGGTGGCTGGGCCCGACTTGGCTATCAACATATAATGATCAAGGGCATAAGATCGCTTATACCACAAACGAAGAATTAAAATTATCAAAAACAATTTTAGTAGTACAACATCAACCTGATTTTATCATTCAAGAAATACTATTAAAATATAGTACAATTAACAAAGCGGTAAGAATAGTTGCATGGATTCGGAGATTTCTAACTATCAAAAAAGGACAAAATATAAAATATTTACCAGTACGAGAGTTGAAAGAAGCTAAGTTATTAATTATCAAAAATATACAACAAAAGGGATTTGCAAGAGAGTTATCAGATTTAAAACAACGAAATAAAATAAATCGAAAAAGCAACATTTGTGAACTAAATCCGTATATTGATCAAGATGAAGTATTGAGAGTCGGTGGGAGGTTGCGAAATGCCAATCTGGACCCAGACATGAAAAATCCTATCATTATACCCAGCAACAGTCGTCTTGCGGAGCTTCTTATAGACCAGGCGCATGAAATGACATACAATGGTGGTGCTCGGCTAACGTCAGCCAACCTGAGACAAAAGTACTGGATCGTCGGTGGCAACAGAGCTACGAATAAGAGATTACGTCATTGTATCAAATGTAGAAGGCACGAACCAACCAAACACTATCAAATTATGGGTGACCTTCCAGCAGCTAGAGCAAACCCTTCACGCCCCTTCCATCATGTCGCTGTAGACTACACGGGCCACGTGTTCATCAAAGCTAACTCAGGCCGTGGGATCAAAACTACGAAAGGTTATATCGCTGTGTTCACGTGTATGGCAACAAAAGCTGTACATTTGGAGTTGGTGTCTGACCTGACGAGTACTGCATTCTTAGCAGCGTTACGGAGAATGACAGCTCGCCGTGGCAAACCTAATCACATTTATAGCGATAATGGCACGAACTTCATAGGAGCCAACAAGGTCTTACAGCAGGAATACGAAGAGCTTCTCAAAACATTTAGTGATGAGTTCCTCTCAGAAGTGTCCGAGATGGGTATAAATTGGCACTTGATTGCACCTTCGTGGCTGTCAGCCAATGGTCTTTGTGAAGGAGCCGTGAAAAGCCTCAGGTATCATCTAAGGAGGGTGGTTGGTGATCAAAAACTCACTATTTGAGACTTGTGACTTTAGTGCGTTCATTGATTTTTCAAGTTCGATCTTCTTTTTGTTGACTGTTTTATGATGCTGTTCCATGATCGACTCTACCCTCTTGATGACATTGAACTCTGCTTCTACGACTGAAGTTTGATTCTTCCACAGCTGGGCTAGGTGTCCTTGGTTTTTTCTGATTAAGTCGATATCTTTTTCATATTTTTCAGCGAAGTTGATGTCAAGCACCCCAAACAACGCGTTTGCGATATTACCTACACCATTGATGAGTCCCCTGCGCTTACGTGTGAGTAGGTCGTCCTTATCTTACAACACGATATTGTAGCGCCGTAGTTCCGACCGCTCGTGATTCAATTGATACATGACACTCTCGCAGTGTGAATGCCCTCTTATCTTCGAACAGATGTTTTCTAGGTATTCCATGTACTTCGAGGACGCGGCAGTGCCTTCCCAATATGGGTAGTGTTGGCGACGCGCCTATAAGAATGTTTCAGTTTATTAAATCAACCGATGACGCATAGTCATGAAAAGCAAATTATCGAGCCACGACGCTCTGATAAGAAAATGCTTAGTTAAATCTTAAAGAAATGTCGAATTAATGATAAGAAGGTCTTGGGTTCGACTCCCAGGCCGGACTAGTTTGTTTGTTTTCCTAGGTAATATCGCCTAATAAATTCGTAAGGAATTTAAGATATAAATTATGTTACCGGATTTGTTCCCCGGTTGAAATCATCTTTCTAATGATGTAAATTCATAAGAATATTAAAGTAAAGTTAAAGATCGGATTGGTTCCCCGGTCGAGATAATCACTCTGTGCATAGACAGAATTAAAGGAAATTAATTGCATAAGTATTGTCTTGTATAAGTTTGATACGTTTGTACGAAAACAAATGCCTATTTGTTATAATTGATTAATGAAAACATTCACTTGTATTGTTATCTGATAAGAAGCATGATAACAAGTAAGAATCTTATCAGAAATAGTTTCCTACTGTTTGAAAATTATGTAGAAACACTTGTCTATTTAATATTGTTAAAATTAAGTGTATTTCAGACTTTCATTTTTTCTGATAGTCGAGAGTCGTGCAAAGTTAGTTGTTCAAATAGTGTGAGTTCACGGAAGCACGCTGACCACGCCCTTAGGAGGCCGAATATGTAAAAATTTAAAATGTTTGAAATTTCAGCAATTTATGTAAAAATGACTTGTAAACTATTTCAGGTTGATTGTACGTGCTAAAAAGGTGAATTCTGTGTTATTTTTATGTGAAAATTCATGTGCATAAGTGAAATAATGATAGTTTTGTATAAGAAATTTAAAAGTGTTTTAAATAGTGAAATGAATAGAGAAAATGTAAATTAAACTATTGTATTAGTTAACTTATGTATAAATTCAAGTAGGAAACATTGTTTTAACTTTCTGTGTTAAATATTTAAGAAGTTTGCATTTTGGATTTGTGAGTAAAATAGGTGGTTTTCGTTTAATAAATAAAAGGTTTTTTGTAATATGAAGATATAATGCATATCATAGTGTAGATATTGTTTTGTACTACCTATATTGACAAATTGTATTTGAATATGACTTGAGTAAATAAAGAAATTAAGTGAAACGTGAGAGAGTAATAGTACAAATTCATGTAATTAAGTTGCGCAGGCACGCGAAATGCGCGGCTCACTTTCGCGTTTAGCTCTGGGGGTAGCTTAGTAAACGGGTTTTATTGCAATTCGTTCGGGGAAGAAGATAATTCGGGAAAATAGTTCGGAAAAACAAGAAAATCCTTCGGGAAAAGTGAAAACCAGCAGTCAAGAAGAAGAGTATAGGGAAAAGTGATTACTCTCTCACGGAACGGTTTGAAGATAATTGCTGTTTCATTCCCAAGATCCCTTAAGTTATACAGTCCACATCGAAGAATTAAGGCGTCGGGACCGGGACGACTTCGGAAGACCCGTAATCCCCGTCTGAACCTACTTGCTGAAAAGGAAAGAGGTTATCGCCCTAGTGTGTTACTCCGTTGCGGAGATCACATACGTTGTTCCCGAACCCAACGTAGGCGCGATAGGAGGCTGGATCGAGAGAAGCCTCGATTCCTCCCTTCTGTTTCTTAGTATTATTTTCCGAATTCCGTTAGGTCCTTTTCAATTGGTCCTCGCGAGCCGAATTCCTTTTCAATTGGACCTTCGGAGCCGGATTAAAGACCACCCGAACCCCGCCAGCTGGATCAAGGAACCAGCTGTGGACTGCTGGTTGTGAAAAAAGAAGACCTTCGGAAGCCGAGTGAAGATCAGCAACCGAAGGAAGCCGGAGGTTTGAGCTGAAGCAATAGGACCAAAGGCCAGAAGACCAGGACGTCAGCGCTGAAGGACGGGACCTGGAACTACCGGAAGAAAGAAAACCGGGATTGCGGCCGGGAGCGTGTGCTCGCATGGGGCACGTATCGCAGCCGGGCGCAGGTGTCTTGTGAAGGCACTCATCGTGGCCAAGCAGGGCTTGGCATTTTTCCTGTCGGGCAAGCGTGCTCGGCATTTCCTGTCGGACAACTGTGTCCGGCATTTCCCGTCGGGTCATCAGGGTGCAAGAAGCATCCACCGCTGCTGCTGCCGGGCGAGGGTGCGCGTGGGCACCTGACTGCATCGCGGCCGGAGGAGGGCGCCTGGACGAGGCGTCACCGGCAACTGGGCGGCGAGCACAGTATACATCCCGACCACCTAACGGTGCCAAACGGTTGGGCTCTGGCATAACACCTTCGGGTGGAGCAGTTCTCTCGAGCGAGACTGCGCTTGCACTACCGCTCGACTGTTTCGTCATATTCCTTGGCGGGACAGTTCCTGAACCTTTCCTCCATTCCATTCCTGCACGACTCCATCCCTGGACGGCTCACCTCGGTAGGCCCCGTTCAGGATTGATAGGGCTGTTAGGGCTGTTAGGGTGGTAGTAGGGTTGTAGGGTTGGGAGATAAGGGGGGGGAGGGGTAGTGGTGTTAGGTTGGGGTGTAGAAGGGTTGTAGGTAAGGGGTTGTAGGGACCGTAGGGACAGTTAGGGACCGTAGGCCAACAATCACCTTCCTGCAAGATGAAGAAGGCACAAGACCAGACAGGGAGAAGCGAAGGGAGCAGGACAAGGACAGGGCTCTCAAGAAAGGCTAAAGAAGCGGAATCATCTGGAGCGACCACAGCTACTGCGTCAAATGGAGCAACTCCTTCAAGTGGAGCCACCACAGACACGTCCACATGCACGTGGGACACAGGGACGTCCGTGGCAACGACAAGCAACAGGACGGACACCAGTGGTACGCAAGCCAGCACCGCACAACAATCCGTTATATCCAGGAGTGAAACGGTGGTCGAAAAAGTAGGTCAAAGGACCGAAGAAGCGGCATCGTTAAGGACAGTAATCGGGCACACTAGTGATAAAGGGTCACAAAGAGGTAGTAGGTCATCGCGATCGGCGAGGCTGAAAGCCGAATTAGAGGCGCGGATTAAATTCGAACGCTCAGAGCTCGAACGAGCACAGGCAGCTGCTGCCTTAGCCAAGTCTCAATTGGAGTTGGCACGACTCAATCGAGAAGAGGAGATCGACTCGAGTGAGGATGACGAAGAGCGGAATACTCAGGTGGAACCTTTCGTAAGGAGTTGGGTTCAGCAGACCATAATGAGCGCGCCGGTTAGTGTAGCACAACCCGATGTTACTGATAAGGAAGCGTGTAAAGGATCGCGCCGCAAAGGGGCGGAGATCGAGCGCAACCAAGGAAATGCACAGAAAACACACGCGAGTGAGGTGTCAGAATTGACCGAAGCGATTGTGAGTGCAATAAAAATAGCTGGTAAAGATAAGTCTTCCCAGCTTCATTTCCTCCAGGAATTACCGGTGTTCGATGGAGACCCGGGTGAATGGATTATTTTCAAAACGGTGTTTGATGACACGAGAAGTCAATTTTCAGGGGTGCAAAATGTCGCACGCCTTAGGAGGGCATTAAAGGGCACCGCTAAGGAAGCGGTTAAGTCGTTGTTGTTTACTTTGTGTGAACCGGAAGAAATAATGAACGCTCTCGAAAGAAGATTCGGTAGGGTTGAGATGCTCATTCTAGCCGAAATCGAGAATGTAAAGCGTATGCCAAGATTGGCAGAAGATTGCCGGAATATAGGATCTTTTGCAAGTCGTATTACGAACGTGGTTGCCACGATACAAGCGTTGAATCAACCACAGTATTTGTACTCACCGGAGTTAGTGAGCCGCATAGTGGAGAAGCTCGGAACTATGATTAAATTTAAATGGTTTGAATATCGAGCTCAATATCCTTTGGAGCCAGAGTTACAAAAGATGGCCAAGTTTTTAAATTTATTGAGTGAACAATTTGGAGCGTCCTTAAACAATGAAAATGCGCCTGAAAAAAGGAAGCGTCCTGAATTCAGGAAGCAAACTGTACACACTGCAAAGGGAGGTGTACGCAGATGTGCCGTGAGCGAGCGCTATATGCGCCGAAGTAAATCGAGCGAGCGTTTAGAACGCCGAAATAGTAAAGGGCACAACCGACAGGTGGTTATGACAACCCAGGATAAGCCTGTAAGTCGGGTAACACATAAGTGTGTTATATGCAACAAGGAGCACTCTATAGTGAGTTGTTACAAGTTTAAGGACATGAATATTCACGAGAAATGGGAAGCGGTCAAAAAGGCGAAAGTATGTTTCCAATGTTTGTCACCTAACCATAGGAGGTTAGAGTGCAAAGCGAAAAAATGTGGTGTAGAGGGATGTAGAATGTCACATCATCGAATGCTACACCGATACCCCATTGAAAAAACCTCGCCACAAGGGGACGAGGGGGGTAAAGATGCTCAGATTACAACTGTTAGTACAGTGAATGCACTGGCATGTGCATACTTAAAGATTATACCGGTCGAGTTGTATGGACCTAGAGGAAAGGTCAAGACAACAGCTCTTCTGGATGAGGGATCGACCATGACACTCATAGAGGAGTGGATGGCTCAAAAATTAGCGCCTCGCGGACGTAAAGAGGGATTACGTATCGAAGCCGTGGGAGGAAAGCGAATTAACGATGACAGTTCGTATCGCTTAAACATTAAGATAAAAGGCATTTACTCGAGCGACTTAGAAGAGATAAGTGTACAAACAATTAAGTCACTTAACCTTTCTCCGCAGTCGGTAAGCCGAGAATTATTACAACGGTGTCCTCATTTGACACCGATTAAGGATGAGTTGATGTATGAGAGGTCCAAACCTACCATATTAATTGGTCAGGACAATTGGCATCTCATAGTTACTCGTGAATTAATTTCAGGAGGTAAGAACCTACCTGTAGCATCGCTCACCAAACTTGGATGGGTTTTACATGGTCACATATCGGGTGGTATTAAACCGATCAAGATCGTTAACCACATTTCCACCAAGAAGGAGGAAGATATGGATAAATTAATCAAGGATTACTTTAGCTTGGAATCTCTGGGAGTATCGGCTAGAAAACCCGTGAACGACCCAGAAGAACGAGCATTAAGTATTTTGAACAAAACGGTACGTCGTATACCTAATAATAGGTACGAGACTGCTTTGTTATGGCGCACAGACAATGAGTGCTTGCCGTCGAATAGAGCGCAGGTTGAAAGTCGCCTGTTTAATATTGAGAAAAAGCTCGACAAAAATAGCGAGTTGAAAAAGGAATATGAGAAGCAAATTGAAAATCTCATCGTTAATGGTTACGCAGAGAAAGCGAACCATATTCCCATTTCCCCACGTACGTGGTACCTTCCTCACTTCGCAGTGACTCACCCACAAAAGAAGAAAATAAGGATAGTTTTCGACGCCGCCGCAAAGACGGGCGGACGTTGTCTCAATGATGCATTGTTAACCGGACCGGACTTATTGAAGTCGTTGTTCGGAGTTCTGCTACGATTCAGAGAAGGAAGCGTGGCAGTAATGGCAGACATTAAAGAAATGTTCCTGCAAGTGAAAATCCGGGATGAAGACAGGGATAGCCTTCGATTCTTATGGCGGCACAATCGTGACGCGCCACCGGAAGAGTATAGAATGACGTCACTCATATTTGGAGCGGCATCATCACCTTGCATTGCTATATATGTAAAGAATAGGAATGCGCAGGACAACGCGCATATCTATCCAGAAGCAGCTTCCGCTACGGAAAGCAATTTCTATATGGATGACTATCTACAGGCATTTCCCGACGTGACGACGGCCGAAAGGATAGTAAACGATATGTATGAATTACATAAGCATGCTTCTTTCCAACTGAGGGGATGGGCTAGCAACCGACCCGAAGTTTTAAGTAAAATGGAAAATAAATATAAGAGCGACAGTGCTTCGCTGGGAGATAAAGAGCATACAGAGCGCACGTTAAGTTTGATTTGGAATATCAAACGGGATATAATAAGTTTCTCCACAAGTCTTCGTAGCACACCGGAAGAGGTGATGGAAGGTTTGCGACCGCCTACGAAGAGGGAGATAACTAGCGCTGTGATGTCAGTTTTCGATCCTTTGGGACTCGCATCACCCATAACGATTCAAGGGAAGTCGTTGATCCAGCAAGTATGGAGGACAGGCATCTCTTGGGATGAAGAAGTTTCACACGAATTACACGTGTTATTTTGTAAATGGATATCGGAAGTGAAGAAATTAGGTCATTTAGAAGTACCTAGACCCGTTGCTGAAGGCATCGGCAAGGGAGAGTTGCATACATTCACGGATGCTAGTGAAAAAGCATACGCCGCCGCGGTGTATTACGTCACCACGGACGAGCAAGGAAGAAGGCGGATTACGTTGATCGCCGCAAAGGCAAGAGTAGCGCCATTGAAACCAATTTCGATTCCAAGGCTTGAATTGCAAGCAGCTCTTATGGGCAGCAGACTGGCTGCTTCGGTTAGTGAAGAGAGCAAGTACGAGATGTCCGAGAGAGTATTTTGGACAGACTCACGTACAGTGTTAGCGTGGATTAAGTCAGATCCTCGCGCTTTTAAACCATTCGTTGCTCATCGATTGGCTGAGATCGAAGATCACAGTAAACCATGTGAATGGCGATGGGTTCCAACGTCACAAAATGTGGCAGATGACGCCACGAGAAATTTCCCTTCCACCTTCGATGTAAGTCATCGCTGGTTTCAAGGACCTGAATTCCTCAGGAAAAGTCCTGATTTATGGCCCAAACAAGTGGACACCATAAAAGGCTTAGAAACAGGTGAAGAAAAATCGCCAAAGGGCGTAAATGCGTTAAGAAAGCAAAAACCGTTAAGTCTACCCGACTACGGACGATTTAGCAGCTTTAAGAAATTCCTTGGGGCAACTACACGCACCTTACAAGCGGTAGAAAAATTCAAGAGTTTAAGAAAGTCGGTTAAAGGACCCGACGACGCAGCCGAAAAGTCGGTTATGTGTTCCAACAAAGTTTTAGCAAAGTCGGTTAAAGGACCCGATGGCGCGTTGGACATAGCGCTCTTGAAAAAAGCGGAATTCTTAATTTGGAAGTTCGTTCAAGACGAATGTTTTTATGCGGAAATAAAATGTTTGAAAGCAGGCAAAAGCGTTGAAAGAAGTTCACGCTTAAGTAAATTATCTATGGAAATAGGAGAGGATAACTTACTCCGTTTAAATGGACGTTTACCTTTCAAGTCTAATTTGACCGAGGAAAGTAGAAAACCTGTCATATTAGACGGTAAACACGAAATCGTTAAAATGATGATTAGAGAAGTTCATCATCATTTTGGACATGCCAATCACCAGACGGTGATGAATGAGGTGAACCAGAAATTTTACGTCTTGAACTTACGTAATGTAGTACGAAGTGTGTCACATCATTGCCAGTGGTGCAGGACATACAGGTCAAAGCCGCAGAACGTGCCACAAGGAAATATTCCTCTGGAGAGAATAGCTCATCATGAACCACCTTTTACATGCTCAGCTGTGGATTATTTCGGTCCTATGAGTGTGACTATAGGAAGGCGACACGAAAAACGTTGGGGTGTTTTATTTACGTGTCTGACTACCAGAGCAGTACATCTGGAATTAGCAGCCTCATTGACACCAGCGTCAATGATAATGGCGTTAAGGCGATTTATCGCCAGAAGAGGAAAACCAACCGTTATATACAGCGATAACGGGACGAATTTCAAAGCTGCAAATAAAGAATTATTGAAAGCATGCGAAGAATGCTATGAGAGCATGAAAAATGAGTCATTTAAGAAGTACATTAAATGGAAATTTATACCTCCGGGAGCACCGCACATGGGTGGCGCCTGGGAGAGGTTAGTAAGGTCGATTAAAATTGCGTTGACCGCTACGCTCAAGGAAAGGAACCCACGAGAGGAGGTTCTACATACGTTACTTTTAGAAGCAGAGCATACGGTAAATTCCAGGCCTCTAGTAACATTCAGTATGGATAGTCCTGAAGAGGGTTTGACACCCAATCATTTTCTTCTGGGACGCTCATGTGGTGATCGACCACCTGGATTATTTCTAGAGCGGCATCTGACGGGTCAACTCAATTGGAAAGCTGCACAGAGGTTAGCCGACCATTTTTGGACAAGGTGGCTGAAGGAATACATGCCTACCTTAATACCGCGAACAGGTAATAACGGAAAGTTCATGGAACCTAAAGAAGGCGATATTGTTTTGATAATAGATCATTCGTTGCCACGAAATACGTGGCCAAAAGGAAAAATTAGTAGAACGTTACCGGGACCAGACGGTCACACCAGAGTGGTTGACGTCATTACTAGCACAGGTATCTTGAGGAGACCTACATCCAGAATAATAGTCCTGGTACCCGCGACGCCTCCCAAATGATGGTGCTGACGCACGGGGGGGAGATTGTTGGCGACGCGCCTATAAGAATGTTTCAGTTTATTAAATCAACCGATGACGCATAGTCATGAAAAGCAAATTATCGAGCCACGACGCTCTGATAAGAAAATGCTTAGTTAAATCTTAAAGAAATGTCGAATTAATGATAAGAAGGTCTTGGGTTCGACTCCCAGGCCGGACTAGTTTGTTTGTTTTCCTAGGTAATATCGCCTAATAAATTCGTAAGGAATTTAAGATATAAATTATGTTACCGGATTTGTTCCCCGGTTGAAATCATCTTTCTAATGATGTAAATTCATAAGAATATTAAAGTAAAGTTAAAGATCGGATTGGTTCCCCGGTCGAGATAATCACTCTGTGCATAGACAGAATTAAAGGAAATTAATTGCATAAGTATTGTCTTGTATAAGTTTGATACGTTTGTACGAAAACAAATGCCTATTTGTTATAATTGATTAATGAAAACATTCACTTGTATTGTTATCTGATAAGAAGCATGATAACAAGTAAGAATCTTATCAGAAATAGTTTCCTACTGTTTGAAAATTATGTAGAAACACTTGTCTATTTAATATTGTTAAAATTAAGTGTATTTCAGACTTTCATTTTTTCTGATAGTCGAGAGTCGTGCAAAGTTAGTTGTTCAAATAGTGTGAGTTCACGGAAGCACGCTGACCACGCCCTTAGGAGGCCGAATATGTAAAAATTTAAAATGTTTGAAATTTCAGCAATTTATGTAAAAATGACTTGTAAACTATTTCAGGTTGATTGTACGTGCTAAAAAGGTGAATTCTGTGTTATTTTTATGTGAAAATTCATGTGCATAAGTGAAATAATGATAGTTTTGTATAAGAAATTTAAAAGTGTTTTAAATAGTGAAATGAATAGAGAAAATGTAAATTAAACTATTGTATTAGTTAACTTATGTATAAATTCAAGTAGGAAACATTGTTTTAACTTTCTGTGTTAAATATTTAAGAAGTTTGCATTTTGGATTTGTGAGTAAAATAGGTGGTTTTCGTTTAATAAATAAAAGGTTTTTTGTAATATGAAGATATAATGCATATCATAGTGTAGATATTGTTTTGTACTACCTATATTGACAAATTGTATTTGAATATGACTTGAGTAAATAAAGAAATTAAGTGAAACGTGAGAGAGTAATAGTACAAATTCATGTAATTAAGTTGCGCAGGCACGCGAAATGCGCGGCTCACTTTCGCGTTTAGCTCTGGGGGTAGCTTAGTAAACGGGTTTTATTGCAATTCGTTCGGGGAAGAAGATAATTCGGGAAAATAGTTCGGAAAAACAAGAAAATCCTTCGGGAAAAGTGAAAACCAGCAGTCAAGAAGAAGAGTATAGGGAAAAGTGATTACTCTCTCACGGAACGGTTTGAAGATAATTGCTGTTTCATTCCCAAGATCCCTTAAGTTATACAGTCCACATCGAAGAATTAAGGCGTCGGGACCGGGACGACTTCGGAAGACCCGTAATCCCCGTCTGAACCTACTTGCTGAAAAGGAAAGAGGTTATCGCCCTAGTGTGTTACTCCGTTGCGGAGATCACATACGTTGTTCCCGAACCCAACGTAGGCGCGATAGGAGGCTGGATCGAGAGAAGCCTCGATTCCTCCCTTCTGTTTCTTAGTATTATTTTCCGAATTCCGTTAGGTCCTTTTCAATTGGTCCTCGCGAGCCGAATTCCTTTTCAGGTAGAGATCATAATAGACAACGAGTTTTCAATCGTCAGCTATCAAATGCATGTTTACAATCTTGTCGAAAAATAGGCTAGTATTATTTTGCAGTTTATTTATAGTATATAGTCCTCTAGTATTAGTTATAAGGGTCATAAAAAATAATAAGATAGAAGTTGCAACTGTAATGAAACTGTATCCTCTATTCCTTTGTTTTATCTTACACTTTATTGGTTTCTCTTGCTTTAATTCCTGATCTTGTGTTTCTTCGGAGATGATAGGGAGTATTGATAGTTTGATAACAGGTCTTTTCATATAACAGTTTTTTGTTTTTAACGTCACAACACGCACGTAGCCGTCATTACCAGGGTGCAATTCGACCACCCTACCGAGGGCCCATCTGCCTGGAGGAAGGTTACCATCATTGATGAGTACGATGTCATTTAATTTTATATTTTCTTGAGGTTGGCGCCACTTGCTCCGGGTTGATAGATTTGTTAAATATTCTTGTTGCCACCTTTTCCAAATGTCTTGGAATATTTTTTGTGTTAAATGCCACCTAGTCCTAAGATCTCGTTCCGTCTCATAAATTGATAGAATCAGACCGCTTGATAGAAAATGTGAAGGGGTTAAATAATTTAAATCATCAGCGTCCTCTGTCAATAGACATAGTGGTCTCGAATTTAAGCAAGCTTCTAATTGTGCTAGCAGCGTGCTGTACTCTTCGTCGGTCGGAACTACGGCGCTACAATATCATGTTGCAAGATAAGGACGACCTACTCACACGTAAGCGCAGGGGACTCATCAATGGTGTAGGTAATATCGCAAACGCGTTGTTTGGGGTGCTTGACAGCAACTTCGCTGAAAAATATGAAAAAGATATCGACTTAATCAGAAAAAACCAAGGATACCTAGCCCAGCTGTGGAAGAATCAAACTTCAGTCGTAGAAGCAGAGTTCAATGTCATCAAGAGGGTAGAGTCGATCATGGAACAGCATCATAAAACAGTCAACAAAAAGATGATCGAACTTGAACAATCAATGAACGCACTAAAGTCACAAGTCTCAAATAACTCATATATAAAGGAATTTACCTTGGCCGCTATAGTTACAAACAACATTTTGAACAAGTTAAAAGAAATACAAACTTATCTTATTGAAGCTATCACAGACGTATTTCACGGGAAGTATGATATTCATCTCCTAACCCCCAAGCAACTCCAACACGAATTAAGTGCCATCTCTACTCAGATACCTAAAGACCTATCACTACCTACCGATCACGCGAATTATTCAAACATATACAAATTACTTAAAAGCACGCTTATCGAAGTCCTTTCTTATTTTCGAAATCCGAATACCATACCACGCTTACGAAGTCCTTAAAGCAATTCCCATACCTAAACAATCGGGTAGCAACATGATCAGCATTGTCCCTATTAGCGAATATCTCGCTTTAAACTTAAAAAGGGATTCGTTTATATCGCTATCATATGCTGATTTACGTGACTGCATTGATCGCGATTTAAATACTGTGTTGTGTCGATTCAAGAAGCCTATTTATCATATGATCAATGATAAGGGTTTGTGTGAGAAGGATGAAGGACTTGGAAGCTGTAGAACGATCACTAACACCTGCAAAAATATTTTCATTGCAACAAGTAAACTCAATAACTACTTTTATTTCTGTTGTAATAAATGCTACTTCAAGTTGTTATGCGAAGATCAAGTTACGGCTATTCAATTGCGTGACGCCGGACTTATTACGCTGGGACAGGACTGCCTTATCAAATCAGCTGATTTCCATTTTTATGCATACAAACCAGATGCATCTCAAATCAATTTAAAGCTCGACATTGGTATACCGAAGATCGCTTCGATTAATCATTTAATAAATATCTCGATACCGGAAATGAACGCCAGCACGAGCTTTGAGACTATCAGCCAACAACAACTGCTTGCCATACGAGAACAATTGGATGTCATGAAACAGACTGAGCCGTTAGCAGCAGGTGTATCCTGTCACGACATTCACCATAACACCGTCCTCTACCTGGTGATTATAACGGCTGGAGTGTTCGGAGGATTCTACGTGTGGCGGGGCGTGCGGCGCGCGCGGAGGCGTGCAGGTCGCGATCGCGTACAAAATAAGTGTAGTGAAGTGCAGTGTAATAGTGAAGTGCAGTGTAATAGTGGAGTGCAATTTGTAGATGTAGAGTTGCAAGCAAGTGCAGTGCAGTGTAACAGTGATGACATTACTAGCGAATTAAATGAAAAATTTAAGAACTCGCGTAAACAAAAACAAAACCGTGGCACCTCACCAGTGCTTCAATCGGTGTTTACTATCACGGACTCGGGTGTCTAAATACACTGTTATTATTTATTTTGCATCAATCATTTGTAACTAGTTTTAAGCCAAAATGTTTATCACCTTGTAATTAGTTTTAAATTCATCTCATCGTCATGACTCTCTATCTTTCAGCCCGGGAGCATGTACGGGCTGCAGCACGTACATTTTTGTGGCGTCGGCAGTTTACGCTATAACGCTACAATAATGCATTTTGAGTCAGTGCGCTAATTGAGTCCAGCAATACCGGTCACGCGTACTCGCAGTATCATTTCCCATCTATCATTAAATTAGATTTAGTTGGGTCTATCAATAAAATATCAATTATCAACTTCCCGGTATTGACTATCATTTACTATCACATACTATCAACCGACCACGTGGGGGTCCCATCGCAGCCCATACACATCCTTATAAGAAGTAATTTGGAATCACGGAAAATCGGAGTTCAATTTTTACAGAGTTTTACGGGAATTTTCCACCGTTGCTCATACGAGGGGTGCATGCCAATTTTTCCAGAGTGTTTTTATTACAAAATCTTCCATACTTTACATCGACATGCAATTTGAAAACACGGAATTGCCCTTTATTTTTTTCAGGTTTTCAGAACACTTTGATCATCTTGGGCCGCTGCGGGGTGCATGCCATCAATTATTAGAGCTTCAATTTGTTTGAACATCCGTATATTACAATGGCATGCAGTATACTGTCACGGAAAAACACGAAAATTCGCTACACAAAGAAAAGCGCTTTTCCTTTGAAGAGGACGCGCGGGGGGGCTAAAGCCCCGACAATCTTTGATATTTTAGGGTTAGTTACCAAGCCTTAAAAAGGCATGCACGACAAAATCGTGGAACGTCACCTGTCACCAGCTCCCGGTCTATTATACGCGTGAAGAAAGAGAAAGAAATTATGACACCGTACGGCGGGATGCCTGTTTCTTGACTACTTACTAGCTGCATGCGCCGACCGCCATTAGACGGCGTCGTCGAATAAAATGAAATGAAAATAGGTAGTTTTGTGAACTTACGCATGAAATGACACATTTTTGTCTAACTTTTGGGGTATAATTTGTACTTCGTCTGAAAACACACGACGGCATGTTTTCTTTATGTTTTCACAGGTTTACACACACGAATCACGATATAATAAATTAAAAACAAACGTTGCGTCGCGCGACAGGTTGGTGCGTGACTAAGCGCGATGTGGCCAATTGGCTTCATTTCATCTTGCCATTTTAGAGTGCAGACAACGTATCTATAAGTTTATACATCATTGTGTCTCGATTACTTTATGATAAAGACGACTGAAAATGGCAAACCATAGTTTTTCCATCATTAACTGACCACAGTCCTATCCTATTACAAATAAAAAAACGCCCGACTGCCAAAGATAAAAAAACCGGCCAAGAGCGTGTCGGGCCACGCTCAGTGTAGGGTTCCGTAGTTTCCCGTCCGTCACAATAAGTGTTCCCACTTATGAGTTTAAAGGTGGGTATCCATTATGCTCGCGCTCCAGCAGCGCTCCGCGCTCCTGCAACTGCTCCCGGTAGTGGGTGCTGTTGTTTCCATCCAAGTTCAAAATGATTTTCCTAGAAAGTCCTTATAAATTTCTACTTTTCAGATTATTTTCATACTTTCTAAACTTATGGTTCAAAAGTTAGAGGGGGGGGGACACATTTTTTTAAAATAAATTTTTTTTTTAAATAATATTCCACAACTATCACACAACGCCATCTACTCCCAAGCTAAGCAGAGCTTGTGTTATGGGTACTAGACAACTGATAAACATACTTATATATTTCTAAATACATAATTATTATAGATAAATTACACCCATTGTTTTTTACTTTTTTTACTTTTGGAGCGATTATTTCCGAAATTATTGTCATTATCAAAAAATGATTCTAGTAAACCCCTATTCATTTTTAAATACCTTTCCAACAATATATCACACGTTAGGGGTGAAATTAAAAAAAAAATCACTTCCCACTTCACATATAGGGGGGCTACCCTAATAAAACATTTTTATTTTACCACTTTGTCGGCGTGATTGATACACATATTGGTACCAAATTTCAACTTTCTAGTGCTAACGGTCACTGAGATTGAGCGAGGACGGACAGACGGACAGACAGACATGGCGAAACTATAAGGGTTCCTAGTTGACTACGGAACCCTAAAAAGCACACACACAAAACAGGTACTAGACTACGCCCGGGCGTTAAATAATCTAAGTGCCATGGACTGGTCACATCATTTTAATAGTCTTCCAAACGCATTAACATCTAATACGGAAGTGCTAATATTTGCTGATGACACAGTCTTACTATTTCATGGGCAGAGTTCGAAACAAGTACAAACTTTTGCAGAAACCTGTTTTAAGAATGTCTCAGCTTGGTTAGAGAATAACTTACTCACACTAAATATTTCAAAGACCAAATACCTATGCTTCTCGAGGTCTGCAACTTCAGGTCCAGCTCAAGACTTTACAATCACACTACATTCTTTACTAGCTTACTAGCCAATGAAATTGCAGCACATTAACTAGAGCCAGATGTATTAGATACTTAGGTATTCAAGTAGATGATAATTTGAGCTGGAAAGAACAAATCATTAGCATCTGTTCTCGGGGTAGAAGACTTATATTTATACAACTATATATTTAGACAACTAAGAGCAGTCGCTAGTAAAAAAATTCTTATTCAGACTTATAAAGCGCTCTGCCAAAGTATCATTAATTATTGTGTGACGACGTGGGGTAGCGCACCAAAAACAACAATGATTCAACTTGAACGTGCGCAAAGAGCAATTTTAAAAGTACTAATGTACCTACCGTACCGACATCCCACTAATAAAGTCTACAACGAGACTCAGGTACTCTCAGTTCGCAAGTTGTTTATAATTCAAGCTCTCCTGAGATACCACCGTGTAACTGCCTACTCACTACCACGAACCAGTAAAAGAAGATTTCGGTGCCCTATACCCACTACCAAAACCACCTTTATGCAACGACACTACAATTTCGTAGCATCATACATATATAATAAAATTCCCACCGAGAATATTGTTAGCCTTATAACTCTAAGCACCAATAGATTTAAAAAAATATGTACTGAAATGGTTGCAAAATCTTGACTATGTCCAAACTGAAAATCTTCTTACAATATCTAAATAAAATACAATCATTAAAACACGCACAGACACAATCACACACACACACGCACACGCTCACGCACTCGCACACGCTCACGCACACGCACACGCACACGCACACGCACACGCACACGCACACGCTCACGCTCACACTCACGCACACGCACACGCACACGCACTCGCACACGCTCACGCACACGCACACGCACACACACACGCGCGCGCCACACTTCCATACATACGCACAACAACAATAAAGAACACATTAAACAGTATGTAACAGTAACGGCTATAAACTAATATTAATTATAGAATAATAAATTGTCTTATGTACTTGCCGAATATAGACCTAGAACTAAAAATTAGGGAAGGCACTGTTTCCTGAGATACAGGTGATAACCTAGTTCAGGAGACAGAGCTCCTTTGTATTTAGACATATTTGGTTGCTAATAAACGTTATTTATTATTTAATGTTGCTTTGAATGACACGCCCATACATAGTGAGAAATGCAGGCGCAGTTCATTTAACCCATTTCTACACGCAATGTCCAAGCGATAAATCAGGCGAAGTCTCGGAGCAGTCAACAGGCTCGATAGAGGATGGTGCCGGAGTTCACCTGGGTACGACAACGCCAGATATTAATTAATACCATACAACCACAAAGTTGCCGCTATCCCGTAAGAAATAGCAAACCAGCAATACGGTTTCCAAGTGATGATTGATGGTCCACTATATCTCTATAACTTAATTATTAAGTGTAACCTGTTATTATTGCTTTTATGTTAAGTTATTTATTGTCCTTCATTGTTACTTAATGTATATTGTAATATTATATTATAAGAAAACTTGTAACTTTGTTAAGCTAAGGGGGAGGATGTAGTATATTACATAGCTTGTAGGGTACTTATACGAGATATATGTCAAAAAGTGTGTAGACGGCCAGGCAAGGCTTGTGAATAGACGTGGAACAATCGAGTGTGTAAGTAATCTTAAGTCGGTTTCTATCATATTCTTATAAACGACTGTACACTTAAGGACGCGTTTACAAAATTGATAGATATAGAATCGCACTACTACATTGACAAAAGTCACACACACAAGTGTACGCACGGTTGGCTGTGAGAATCGTAGTCAAATGAAATTATTTTGATAATTTGAAAGATTGAATTTGTTTTTTATTTCTTATACCTCAGAAATATACATAGATACGAAATACGAATACCTGCCCCAGAGACTGCTTGGCACTGGAAGCCCTCTACTGGTAGTGGGATGTTAGCTCTGGACTTTGAACTGGTTTTGTCAGTTATAATAAGACCTTACCTACCTGCGGACTTGATGGCGTGACCTGAAGGTGTAATTCGGTGATTACAAGTGGAACTCCTAGACTAGTAGAACTAGGTGTGCCGAGTTTGGGTTCGTTTTGTTAGTTACAATGAGACTTTACCACCGGTCTTGATGGAGTGACCTGAAGGTGTAATTCAGTGATTACAACTGGAACTACTAGACTAGTAGAACTAGGTGTGCCGAGTTTGGGTTCGTTTTGTAGGTTATGATGAGACCTTACCACCGGACTTGATGGAGTGACCTGAAGGTGTAATTCGGTGATTACAAGTGGAACTCCTAGAGTTGTAGAACTAGGTGTGCCGAGTTTGGGTTCGTTTTGTTAGTTATGATGAGACCTTACCACCAGACTTGATGGAGTGACCTGAAGGGGTAATTCAGTAACTACTGCTGAAATTTCTGAACGAGTAGTTATTACCACCTAATTACACCTTCAGGTCACTCAATCAAGTCCGGTGGTAAGGTCTCATCGTTACTAACAAAACGAACCCAAGCTCGGCACATCTAGTTCCACTAGTCTAGGAGTTCCAGTTTAATCACTGGATTACACCTTCAGGTCACTCCATCAAGTCCGGTGGTAAGGTTGCATCAAACTAAGAAAATGAACCCAAACTCGTCACACCTAGTTCGACCAGTCTAGGAGTTCCACTTGTAAACACCTGATTACACCTTCAGGTCACTCAATCGAGTCCGGTGGTAAGGTCTCATCATAACTAACAAAATAAGCCCAAACTCGGCACACCTAGTTTTACTCTGCAAGAAGTTCAAATAGCGGTCACGAAAGTACACCTTCAGGTCACACCATCAAGTCCGGAGGTAAGGTCTCATCATAACCAACAAAACGAGCCCAAACTCGGCACACCTAGTTCCACTCGTCCAGGAATTGCAGTAGTAGTTACCTTCAGGTCACTCTATCAAGTCCAGAGGTAAGTTTATATATCCTACTTATTTTTAGCTAAATAAAAAACTGTGAGTATAAAAATAATAATTTTATCATTTGTCAAGTACCTACTATGTTTCCAATTTGTTTTTTTCTAATATTTTATGTATGTACAGCGATCTTTTCAGAATGAGCCGCTGCAAACAGGCGATACAGTGTCCACTCACGACGGCGGCCGAGCGCGGACTGTGGTTTCATCGAAATCTTTGTACAATAAATCAAAGCAGGCACCAACAATAAAATAGCCCTTATTGCAATAGATTATGATTCATCCATATTAGCAAAATATGTGAAAAAATGTGTATCAGTTTTTATTTTTTCTACGACTATTTGTGACATTTTGATAAAAAATAAACACAGATTTTTTTAATTGAATATGTCTGTCATCTTATAGTATTTTTAAAATTTTTTAAATATGTTGATAATAGACCAAAACATGTATCGAAACTCAAGCCGGTATCGTTAATTTTGTCGAAAATGGCAACGAAAGTTCGTTTTTACAATATAAAAAACTACTATTTTCAACAAAAGAGTTAAAAACTTTTGCAGATGAAGAACCAATCTATACATGGTAGTTTTTAGTTATATTTGATTTGGTTTAGTTTTGTCACAAAACGTACCGAAAAACACCCTAATTTTGGTTGATTTGCAAACGCGTCCTTAACGTGGTAGAGCCGTGCTGCAGTTATATTAGTAGTATAGTTGTAGCACGAATGGGTCGGTTCGACCGGGGAAGGACCACGGAAGTCTCACAGAATACCAGCATAAAATAGTAGCTTAATGCTGCTATGTTCTGTATTTTCGTATGGTGAGTGTAGAGGCAGAGACTACGGACTTCCATTTGGCACGATCCTGACATACCTCTTTCGCCTCCTTTACATCCATATATCTACGCATACATGCTCGTCGGTTAAGGGTACTTCTAACGTGGGCCATTTTCAAAATATCGCAAATTTGGTCGATAAACTTTTTTCTAGGGCGTCCCTTCCCAAATCGGCCGTTCACATCTGCCATATAAATTTGTTTTGTCACTCTTTCCTCATTCATTCTTTCTACATGACCAAACCACCGAAGCATTCCTTTCTTAATCCTGGTCACAACATCATCTTGCATACCACATTTATCTCTTATCACGCAATTTTTCACCCTGTCATTCAGATTCAACCCTAGCATATTCCTTAAAGACTGCATTTCTACAGCATTTATTCTACTTTCGTGCTTCTTCTACCACACCCAGCTTTCACTACCATACATTAAAGTAGGGACTAACACAGCATTATGAATTACCATACGTGCCTTTTTTGACACATTCTGGTTCTTCATAATAGAGTGTAGTGCCCCATTCACTCTATTCCCTGCATTTACTCGTCGTTCTATATCCCTATCATATCTACCATCCCTGCTAAATACACATCCCAAATACACAAACTCATCCACTTGCTCAATTAACTCTCCTTCTATTCTTATTTCACATACCGTTTTGCTTTCTTCTCTTTCAAAAACCATCACTTTCGTCTAACTTGCGTTCACTTTCATTGCCCTTTCTTTTAATTCCCAGTTCATTAATGTAACCATCATTTGCAACTCAGCTGCCGATGACGCAAATATGACTTGATCATCGGCATACAAAAGGCATTTGACGGTTAACTCGCCCATTCTTAACCCACATTCTTCATCTTTCAATGTTTGCAAACACCTGTCCATAAATAGGTTGAACAGCCAAGGGGAAGCTACACCAGACCCCATTGATTCTGACACAAGCACTTGAGTCCCTATAAAGAGACCTTAATGCCCGTATCAAACCAGCGCTCAACCCATATGAATTCAGTGTTTGCCATAACACATTCCTGTCCACTCTGTCATAAGCCTTTTCCAAGTCCATGAACGCACAAAAAACTTTCTGGTTTTTGGCCAAAAACTTCTCCGCAATCATGCGCATGGAAGACTTGATCTGTACACCCCATTCCCTTTCTAAAACCCGCTTGCACATCCCAAATTTTTCCATCAGTTTCTTTCATAACTCTTTCAATTAACACCTTAGCATACAGTTTACCCACAATACTAAGCAAGCTGATACAACGATAGTTTTTGCAGTCCTGCTGTGACCCTTTTCCTTTATATATTGGTACTATAACTGCTTTACACCAGTCATCCGGTACCCGTTTTAATTCCCAACATAAATTAAACAAGGTGTACAGCAGGCTTGCCACCACTCCCTCTCCAGTCCTTAGCATCTCGAGCGATACTCTATCATATCCAGCTGCCTTACCTGCTTTCATGCTTTTCATTGCTTTCATTATTTCATCTATACTTATCTCCATACCCCTTTCCACTTCTTTCGGAATTTCTAGTTCATTTAATTCAGACGACTCTTCACTCATAAACACGCTTTCAAAGTATTCCTTCCATCTGTTTAAATTCGAAACTTCATCATTCAGAATACATCCATTCTCGTCTCTTATAGCATTCATTATAGGCCGTTTAGTATTTCCCCTGGCAGTTCTTACGAGTTTCCAGAACATTTTTATGTTAGCCAGGAAATTATCAGATATCCTTCTATCATTCTTATCCGTTCTTTCTTTCTTTTTCCTTTCAACAACTTCTTTTACTCTCTTATTTAGACGTCTAAATTCTGCCCTTTTTCTTTCAATCTCATCATTCATACCAGAAGAATTACCAGCTTTGGTTGCTAGTAAATCTAACCATGCTTTCTTCTTTGATTCAATTTCCACCCGTACCTCATCACGGGATGATGTATTACTTTTCCTTTCATTTGTTCTCTTACTTACACCACATACTTCGGTGGCGGCATCCACCAAACCTTTCTTAATATTATCCCACACAGTATTCAAGTCTAAATCATTCATACACAACTCATTCAAACATCTAATATTTCCTCTCAGTCTACATTTATACTTCTCTTTCACATCTTCATCTTGTAACTTCTCTCTTATACGCTGTAACGCAGTGGTAGACACAGATGTCCGGTGCCGCCAACGCTTGAAAAGACCATTAATTTGACATAAGACCAAGTAATGATCCGTCCCTTCGTTGGACCCCCGGTAAACCCTTGTATCTACGACTGCGCTCCTTATTCTTTCACCCACAATTACGAAATCTATCATGCTTCTATCATTACCTCTTTCCCATGTATACATGTGAATCTTCTTATGACGAAAAAAAGTATTCGTCACAAAAATATTCTTTTCCACACATACGGTGAGGAGGTCTTCACCATTCTCATTTATACTTTCATCACTAAACGTTTCCTATATCCTTTCATAACCAGACCTCTTCACCCCAATCCTTCGATTAGTCTCCTAACACAATAATATTTTAATTTTCCTTACATTTTGTCAACACCATCCTTACCCTGTCCCAAAACTGCTCTCGGATGTAAGTGGGCTTAGACATGTCTGGGGCGTACACCCCTAGCAGGAACAGCTTCTTTAAGCCCACTTTCATTCGTATCCATAGCAGCCTCGGGCTTACACATTCACACTCTTTCACAAATTGACCCATTCTTTCTGAAAGGATGAAACCGACTCCCTGGCATGCCCGTTCGGTCTCGTCTACACCAGACCAATACGCGGTATACGTGCCATGTGCAGTCTGCAAGTGCATCCTTTCCCTTTCGTTTCGTCTCATTCACACATAACACATCTATTCCTCTGTCATTCATCATTTCGCATACTTCATCCATCTTATCATTCATTCCTCCACATACATTCAGCGTAGCCAGAAGGGTTTCCGCAATCCACTTTTCGCCCCTCCGGGAGACAGAACGTGACGGGTGGCGAACCTCGTCGCCGGTTTTTCTTCCGTTGATTCTTCGCACCCCTGCCCCATTAAAGGGGCGCCGGGAACTCGGGGCCATTTTTTTTTTATTTCCTGAGTCATGGTGCGAACAAGGGGTGGTGGTATATTTTACGCCGCTACCATACGGCGAGGAGCAGAGTCTATTTTTTTACGGCTTTGTCGCTCGTTTAGCACCACCCGGGGACACGTGTAGGGTAGGCCTAAGGTTAGGTGGTCGAAGCCTACGGACGCGAGCGACTCATCCCCCATTTTGAGATTTGGAGATCCTTTTTACTGGAAACGAGATATTCTATCTTAGTACTCACGGGTGACAACGCATCTGCATTTTGATTCATAATCAAGAATAGATGTAGATGTCTAAGGTCCACAGCAACCACTTACCATCAGTTGGATTGTGTGCTCGTTTGTCACCCTACCCTGTAAAACAAAACACAGCTGAGGGAGAAACTTGGAAGAAAAATAATATACGAATTCCGATTATCCACCCCGTCAGGGGGTGTTAAATTTTACTCATTTTAACGAATTTAGGAACTTTAAGGCACATTTATTCCATCTTTGGCGACATGGCTTGGTTTATCAGAAAATAATATTTATTAAAAGCAAACTAAATAAAAAAAAACTTCTTATTTCAAAATTATTAAGAACAATAAATCAAATAAAGAAAAAAATAATCTCTTACGTAGTAAAATTAAAATTTTGACAACACATTAGCAACTTATTGGCAATCCTTACACAATTGCTTTGAACATTGCAAACAAACGGGACGATTGCAGTCAACACAAGTATGTGTTGTCTTTCTATGCAGCTTAGGAGGGCAAATTCTACATGTTTTACGAGATGGAGGACCAACTTCTGCAGCCTCAGGTTCATCAGGAGGCATATCAGAACCCAAAACGTGGGTCAAAGTCATTCTCAGTTCTTTGGGTAGTTTTTTATTGATTACGCGTCTCTTCATTTGAGGAACTACAAGACAACGCGCCAATTTTTTCAGAAAATCTCCTCGATCTATATTTTTTGTCTGATGCTGGTTATAGAGCACAAACGCATTGATACTAGATAAATCTAGTGCTCTGTAAAGCACCACCACGGGCCATCTTCCTGTGCGTCGGCTACACGAGTAAATGCAACACTTTTTGTCAGTCTCGTCGACACCCCATTTTGTCGAATTAAAATATTCTATAATTTCAGCTTTGTGGGTATAGGAGGCCCAAATCCCCCCCCCCCCCCATCAACATGGTAGCGGAATTAAATGACAGACCACCTCAGGAGGGTACCAGCACCCCTGGAGAATCCCTCGCTGAGCATCCACGACCATGTTTCTCCACTTCTGAGCGTGGGTGCTCAGGCTGCCCCGCGTATTCTGGGGGGGGGGGGGGCAAAATTCCGCTCAAGACTAAAACTGCTCGGGTCAAACGGAGCAACAAGACTAAGGCGACCCCTGCCACGCTGTCCGTGAATTTCTGCAATATCAGTCCCCGCAGGTGTCCTCTCCGGCTGATGTCTCGTATCTCTCCTGCCCGGGGTACAAACTGGAACACTCCTTTGTGCCTCGGGCTGGAGTTTGCGTTTACGTCAGAGAGGACATCTGTTCTCGATGCCTCGGCAGACTTGAAGGTTCAGACCTGTCCATCCTTTGGCTACGCGTAGACAGCGACGACCATCCGCGCGTCTACGGGTGCCTCTATAGGTCCCACAGCTGTAATGCCGAAACAGACCGACTCTTCGACCACGTCCAAATGGCTGCAGATTCGTTGCTACAGCAGATCCCCTCCGCAGAGATCGTGATCCTCGGCAACTTTAACGCCCATCACGCCGAATGGCTAGGTTCACGTTTAACCGATCATGCGGGGAGATCTGTTCATGATTTTGCCTTGGCATATGCTCTGACACAACTGGTTACTTCGCCTACGCGGATTCCAGATGTGGAGGATCATGCACCTTCCCTGTTGGACCTTCTGCTGACCTCTCACCCGGACGGATATCAGATTTCCGTCGACGCCCCTTTAGGCTCCTCGGACCATTGTCTTGTCCGGAGTGTGGTGTCACTCACGCTGAAATCGCGGTTGCATTCTGCAGGCGGCCGCCGTGTTTGGCACTATAGGTCAGCCGATTGGGATGGGATGCGATCTTTCTTTGCATCCTACCCTTGGGGGCGGGTTTGCTTCTCGCCGGACAATCCCAACGTTGTTGCGGATTCTGTCGCTGATGTGGTACTTCAGGGTATGGAACTTTTTATTCCTTCCTCTGTGGTGCCCATTAGAGGCAAATCTCAGCCATGGTTTGGTCGCTCCTGTAAAATAGCATCATGCTATAAGCAGGAGTGCTACCAAGCCTGGGCTGACGCATCAGCGTGCAGGGATGTAAACACCAGCGCTCTAAAAAAAGAAGTATAATTCGGCCTCTAGGTCCTTCAAAAGAGTCAGTGCCAAGGCAAAGTCAGAGCACATAGGCAAAATTGGCGAGAGACTAGTTCGGCTTCCTTCTGGAACCCGTGCATTCTGGTCTCTTGCCAAGGCTGTCCAGGGGAATTTCTGTCAGCCATCTCTTCCATCTCTGCACAGGGAGGACGACTCACTGGCCCACACCGCAAAGGAGAAAGCCGATCTCCTAGGCTCTTTCTTTGCGTCTAACTCGACTCTCGACGACGGGCGGAGTACGCCGCCGACCATCCCGCGGTGTGAGTGCTCCATGCCGGAAGTGCAGTTCACTCAGCGCTCGGTTCGCAAAGCACTCCTCTCCCTGGACATCCACAAGTCGAGTGGGCCTGACGGAATCCCCCCAATTGTGCTGAGGACGTGTGCTCTAGAGTTGGCACCGGTTTTAACGCGTATTTTCCGGTACTCCTACTCCCTAGGCGTAGTCCCAAAATCATGGTAGATGGCTTTCGTCCACCCGATCCCTAAAAAAGGCGACCGCTCAGACCCGTCAAACTACCGGCCTATCGCCATCACCTCCTTGTTCTCCAAAACAATAGAGTCCATTGTAAACTGCCAGCTCATGAGGTACCTTGAGGATCACCAGCTGATTAGTGACCGCCAATACGGTTTTCGCCGTGGTAGGTCAGCTGGTGATCTTCTGGTCTACCTAACTCACAGATGGGCGGAGGCAATAGAGTCCAAGGGGGAGGCATTGGCGGTTAGTTTGGATATTGCGAAGGCCTTCGATCGGGTTTGGTACAAAGCGCTTCTTTCGAAGCTCCCTTCCTATGGGCTTCCCGAGAAATTGTGCGATTGGATCACCAGTTTTCTTGCAGATCGGAGCATCAAGGTCGTTGTAGACGGTGCAAGCTCCGATTGCAAGCCTATTAATGCTGGTGTTCCACAGGGCTGCGTGCTATCGCCAACGCTGTTTCTTCTGCGTATCAATGATATGTTGCAAACCCGTAACATTCATTGCTATGCAGATGACAGCACTGGTGATGCTCTTTACACCGGCCGAGCCAATATTTCTCGGGAAAACGTCTCTGAGTGCCGGGACAAACTTGTGTCTGAAGTCGAGTCTCTGCTGGACAGAGTCTCGGATTGGGGGCGTTTAAACCTAGTCCAGTTTAACCCCCAGAAGACACAAGTTTGCGCGTTAACCGCTAAAAAGAACCCCTTTGTCGTATCCCCTCAGTTTCAAGGCACTCCCCTTGTTGCCTCAGCCAGTATCGGAATCCTCGGCGTCGACATATCGAGTGACGTGCAGTTTCGTGGTCACTTGGAAGGGAAGGCCAAATTGGCCTCTAAAAAGCTTGGCGTGCTCAGCAGAGCGGGACGATATTTCATGCCGGCACACCACCTGCAACTTTACAAGGCGCAGGTTCGGCCGCACATGGAATACTGTTCCCATCTCTGGGCTGGGGCTCCCCAGTACCAGCTCCTTCCACTTGACCGCATCCAGCGCAGAGCAGCTCGAATCGTCGACGACCGAGTGCTTTCCGATCGGCTCGATTCACTGGCACTGCGAAGAGATGTTGCATCCCTTTGTATTTTCTTTCGCATATACCATGGAGAGTGCTCTGAGGAATTGTTCGGATTAATCCCAGCCGCCAAATTTCGTGAACGCACTACGCGGCAAACGTCCCGATACCATCCACACGTCTGGATGCTTGGCGGTCCACCACTGTACGTTTCAAAAGAGCTTACTCCTTTCTAAAGGGCCGGCAACGCACCTGCAATTCCCCTGGTGTTGCGGTTGATCATGGGCGGCGGTAGTCACTTAACATCAGGTGAGCCACATGCACGTTTGCCCCCTCTTCTATAAAAAAAATATATGAGCATTGACGGTGGCATAATGATGCATATAAGAAATTAAAACGACGGATTTGTTCTGCTTTGGTACAAAAGAACATAGAGTTTTATCGTTCGTAAAACCGAACAAAGTAGATAGAACTTGACGGTTCTTGTTGGGCTGAAATTCAGGAGGGATCTCTCTCTTATTCTTTTTCATGGTTCGTACATAAGTAAGTTTTCTTTTAGAAAGTTCATCGACTAGTTCTACTGACGAGAACCAATTATCGACGGTAATATTGCGATTACTTCGATGAAGTGGCTTTGTCAGGCGAAGAACGCACTGAGTGGGTACAAGAAACTTCCTTTCTTCCTCGGTAAGTCCGATGCCATCGGAGCCTTTTCCGCTGTATATGTAACCATTGTAAAAATAAAAAGTTTTTGAATCACACCATGCCCTTATTACTAGCCCATATTTTCCTGGTTTCATTGGCATGTACGAGATAAAGTGACTCCTACCACGGAATTTTATCAGCATCTCATCTACTGTAACTGATTCGCCAGGTTGATAAAATTTCTGAGAATTTTCGACAAACCGTTCAAAAATAAAAGAAATCGCTGCCATTCTACCAGTTTTTTCTCTTTCGGAACGATCTGAAGGATTGTCCAAACGCAGGCAAAAGAGTAAAATCAATAATCTTGTTTCAGACATACAACATCTAAATATTTCACAGCCAGTACCATCCGTGGCAAATACGTACTGAGAGCTTTCGTGATTTGATTTCAATACGCCTGAGTAGTACAAAAGCCTAAGTAAAGCATTAAGTTCTATGACATCTAAGTCTTTCAATTCTGGTCTATCCTGACGTTTGTATTTTTTTCGTATTTCAGCAATTTTCTTATTAGTCCAGGTTATAATATTCTGTCGAATATCATCATCAAAAATTTTGCTCCAAATGCTAAGCACATCCTTTTGAAAGAAAGAAAGAGATATTTATATGGCCATTTCTTAAAAAAATTGCAATAAATACTCAAAACATACATTATAATTAGGTATTCTTATAAGCAGACTTAATTATACACTTACACAAACTTAAAAAAAGTGAACAGCTAACTTGCCGTGCGCACTCAGTACCGATAGCATTTTTGTTACGGATATAAATTAACCATATCGAAAGATTAGAAAATGAATACTGGGAGAGTGACTTGGAGAAATCCACCAGAGAATTAATTTTATCCCTCGGAGGGGAAGAATCCAGCTCAGAGAGTGAAAGTGAGGACGATCTAATGGACGGAATAGAACCGATCGTATACAGTGACAATAAATTATAAATATTATAATAAATCCTTATTAATATTCCTTACTTCTATTCCTTGATTTTACATAGTTTGTGCTGTTCCGCTTATCCAAGATTGATTCACTTTTACACTAAGGTTGCCTGGGAGAGATTGCTTTTTAGCAATAAAGTTATGCTTTGTATTTTTATTGTGTACGAATCTGTAACACTTTTTATAGTGCAATAAAGTGTATAATAAATAAATTAATAATATTATAAATGAGAAAGTGTGTATGTTTATTTTTTTGTCCTTCCTTGACGCGTTAACTAAAAATAATATTATATAATTATAAAAAATAAATATTTAAAATCACTTATTACTTCACCACTTGCCAGAACATTTTATTTTGTTTTTATTAATAATCTCATGCAAATCTCAATTTCAAATAAAAAAATATTACGACGCATTATTTTGCACACCGTACATTGACAATTACGTCATCGGCCCAGGTCTCAAGTTAATTCGTACGAGTTATACACAGATATAATACACATACATACATAAATACACACATACACATACACACATGGGCACATATTTTCTATATAGATATATATGTGCACATATATACTTATTTGGATTAATTATACAAGTGTATACACAATTGGTAGGTTTTTAATATTATTTTTAGGGTTCCGTAGTCAACTAGGAACCCCTATAGTTTCGCCATGTCTGTCTGTCCGTCTGTCCGTCCTCGCTTAATCTCTGTGACCGTTAGCACTAGAAAGCTGAAATTTGGTACCAATATGTGTATCAATCACGCCGACAAAGTGGTAAAATAAAAATTGGAAAAAATGTTTTATTAGGGTAGCCCCCCTATATGTAAAGTGGGAAGTGATTTTTTTTAATTTCAACCCTAACGTGTGATATATTGTTGGAAAGGTATTTAAAAATGAATAGGGGTTTACTAAAATCATTTTTTGATAACGTCAATAATTTCGGAAATAATCACTCCAAAAGTAAAAAACAATGTGTCCCCCCCCCTCTAATTTTTGAACCATAAGTTTAGAAAATATGAAAAAATCTGAAAAGTAGAACTTTATAAGGACTTTCTAGGAAAATAATTTTGAACTTGGATGGAAACAACAGTACCCACTACCGGGAGCAGTTGCAGGAGCGCGGAGCGCTGCTGGAGCGCGAACATAATGGATACCCACCTTTAAACTCATACGTAGGACAATTACACTTATTGTGACGGACGGGAAACTACGGAACCCTACACTGAGCGTGGCCCGACACGCTCTTGGCCAGTTTTTATATTTACTTTTGGGCTACAACTGCCTTATCTTTGTAGTGCTATACCGGATGTTTATGAATGTTAATTTCATTGCATTACTGGAACCGAGGATATAAAAATAATTTAAATTTCATATAAAAACACTTATACACAATAGCAACCCGAGAGATATATTCAACATAACATGCTACCGCATCCATTTAGCATGTTTTATCACAGAACCTGCGCTAACACTACGCTCGCAATGGAAAGAAAATAGTGTAAGGCGAGTTGGGGTAAGACCGCCACCGGGGTAAGACTATCAATTTTAAATATCACGCTATGTACGGCTCTGTTTCCGGTTGCACTATGTCGGTAAAACAGTTTGATTGTTAGCCTTCCCAACTTCACATATAGATGTCACCATTGGTAGTCAATATCGCCAACACAACGAAACTAAAATTTCAGTTCCGCAAAATAATATTCGTGACCGGCCGGCTTCTATTGTTTATCAATTTTTTTTGTGTTGATACGTGGTTTATTGGAACAGTCTAAACGTAAGTAGTATGAAATCAATGTTTACTTTTAAGGTTTTATATCAAAAGAGCTTAAAACAACATATATCTATAAAATTTAACAAAGTTAAAACACAACCTACAAAAATCCAAAGTGAGGCAAGACTATCACTTTGGTTGGGGTAAGTCAGTCAGTCAGTTAGTCTTACCCTATGTCAGATATCATAAACATTATTACTGGTTTTTTTTTATATCCGAAACTAATATAAGAGATTAATATGTAGGTATTAATATTAATGTAAATTTATCACACTAATATTATAAATGTGAAAGTTTGTCTGTCTGTTTGTTACTTCTTAACTAAAAAAACTACTGGACCGATTTGCGTGAAATTTGGTACACAGGTAGAGGGATCAACTAGTTAAATATATTAATGCAAATGTGTATTCTTCGCCTAACCCAAACATACTTTACAGGGTCAAGCAAGATGGTGCGAAATTATGTTCGCAAAACAGACAGAGGGACATATCCAAAAGAAAAATTGCTAGAAGCCGTAGAAAGAGTCAAGAACGGAGATTTATCAGCTTATAGAGCCTCTATAGAATATGTGATTCCACGAGCTACAATAGTAGCAAGAGTGTACGACCGATATGGTCTAAAATCAAATCCTTTGGGGAGAGGTACAGTTCTTCCTGAAGCGATAGAAGAAAAATTGGCAAAACACTTACAAGTAATGGAGAAATATGGGTTTGGCCTCACAAGAGATGAAATCATGGAACTGGTCGGACACTACATCGCCAAGAATCAAATCGATAATCCTTTTAAAAATGGAATCCCGGGAGCAGACTGGTTTATATATTTTAAGAACCGACATAATTTATCGATTAAAAAACCACAGGCAGTTGAAAACTCTCGGAAAAAAGCCTGCAACCCCTGGATTATCTACACTTATTTTGACTTATTAAAGAAAACCATGGATGAGCTGGGATTACATGATAAACCATCAAAAATCTGGAATCTAGGTGAAACTAGTTTTAGCAAAGACCCCAGTAAAAGCAAAGAGCCTGAGAGGTTTTGCATCAACAAGAACGATATCATCACCCGGAAAACACAATACAACAGTTTTGCTTGGATGCAGTGCAGCCGGTGATAAAACACCTCCACTTATTACATTTAAAGGAAAAATGTGTAGGATGAGTGGACATCCGAAGAGGACTATCCAGGCGCAGTGTATGCCACCACGAAAAACGGTTGGATGGAGACAGAAATCTTTGAAACACATTTTGATAAGGTGTTTTTGCCAACCGTAGGAGAAAAACGACCAATTTTACTAGTGTACGATGGCCATTCCACACACGTCGGGCTCAACATAATTGAAAAAGCTCGTGAAGCAGGAATCACCATTCTGAAGTTACCACCGCACACTAGCGATAATCTACAGCCATTAGACCCTGCGGTCAATAAAACTTTTAAAGATAAATGGGATTTGGCTTTGGTAAAATGGCAGGCACGTGGGGCAAATGTTACCAAAAAAAGATTTTTCAAAGTTGATTGGCCACGTTTGGGCACAAGTTGATCCCTCAGTATGCGCAGCTGGGTTCAGGAAAGCTGGTATATTCCCTTTAAATAACGATGTTGTACCTGAACACAAATTTCATTCAGATCAGCTCGCAGAATGGAGAAAACAAAAACTAGAAATATGTAATGAGGTGATTGAGACATCTATAGCACCTGATATTCCGAAACATCGCGATAATCAACAGCTTCATGGCCCTTCGTGCTCCAAAGACCAGATGAATCATCCACACCAAGCTGAGCTTAGTTCCGAAAATAACGTGAACATTGTAAAAGTCCCTTCATTAATTGCTTCTTGTTTAAATTATTGGAATCCTCAAACCAAAGAACCTACCGAACTGTTACTCCAAAAAATTAAAGCTCCAGTTCAGTTAAGACTCCAGTATAACAAAAAACGCACAAAAGTGGCCGATGGCGCTGAACTTATTACAAAGTTTTCATAAAGCAAAAAAAAATGAAGAAGAAAAACAAATTAAACTAAAGCAAAAAGAAGAAAAACAGACAAAAAAGCTAAGTAAAATTAAAATAAACACGAAAGAGAAAAACGAGGGGAATAAAATTACAAAACAGTTTCAAGACAGAAAAAGGGAAAAAGTAACAAAACCAAAGGAACCTGATCAGAAAACAAAAAAACTGAAAATAGATGAGTTTACAAGTGAAAGTGATATGGAAATAGAATTGATGGATGAGAGTGATTTATAAAATTACAATCAAACCAACAATCAATTATGTCAGAAAAAGTAGACACAGAGGGAGCGAGGACAAAACTATGTTTGTTTTCCCACAAGTACCTGACATATGCGAGCTCAGACATCTAGAAGATATTGTATGTAAATTACCAGATCCAATGACAGGTCGAAGAGGACAAATATTTTTCTAAATTACCTTTTATGGCTATAACGTTCAGTAGTAGCTTTACTTTTACAGGGTGTAACGGTTGGTAGAAATAATCTTTTACAGGGTGACTCAGCCCATTATACTGAACAACTTTCCCCATGAAATATATGGCATCAGATAATAAAAAATGGCTGCCTCATAGTAATTGTCCGAGCCACTCATTGAAAATGTATGGGAAGGCCAAATTTTTTTTCTTCTGATGCCATATGTTTCATGGTGAAAGTTGTTCAATATCATGGGATGAGTCACCCTGTAAAAGATTATTTCAACTAACTGTTACACCTTGTACGTAGCTAAAATCAAAGTTCCTTCTAATTTTAGGTTAAAATTTCTTTAAGGCTGAATTGCAGTGCCATCAGAATTATTTTATTAATATGTTCGATAAGTACCTACTCAGTTTGTATCTTATAATTTAATACTTACGCAAATAAAGTTTCATAAAAATATATTTATGTTGCGTTTAAAATTAATTTCCTACAATTTATGGCAGGCAATTTAAGTTGTATGTTAGTCTTGCCCAAAATCATTATTTTCTTAAATTACACATAAACGAACTGTAATACTTAGTAATAGAGTTGAAAATGTAGTGTTATCTGCTGAAATACTAACGACTTTTTATTAAAATGTGATATATGTGAAGGTATTAATTGAATAAAGGTTACTGTTAGTCTTTTACCTGTCTTATAAAATAATCGCTATGAAATCTCTGGATGCACTTACGGTCATATGTTTAAATTTGCTTAATAGCTTATAATATCTCTGTATCAGTGTGATCATTACCTCCAAGGTAGGTCAAATAACTAAGACAATATAACAAAACAAAACTATATTCAAGTAAACTATGTTAGTCTTACCCCAACTCACCTTAATTAGATTGTACACCCGCGACGTATGAAGGAAAAAAATGACAATTATACGCACTGGAACATACATAGATATACACGGTAAAGCATAAAAACGTTAAATTTTAAATTGATAATCTACGTTCGTAGCTGTTCGTTTAATAGTACAGCTTTGTATTTTGTACGAAAACTATACACTGATTGTAGGTTACGAAGAGGCGGTGGAAGGTTATTCCAGCACTTAGTTGCGGCATATCTGAAGCTCCCTCGTAATGCGCCAGAATGATGTATGGGTATAAGCAGCTTGTACGTCGAAGCTCTTGTCGAAATTGCAGCATTGTCTCGTGCCCATTGTAACTTATTATAAAGATAGGAGGGAGTTTTCGTTTTGATAGTGCCAAACAATAAAGTGGCGAAATATAGTTGCCAACGGTAATCCATTTAAGCATTCTTGCGTTGTTAATATAAGGTGTTACATGGGCACGTGGTGGAATTTTATAACAGAAGCGGGCACAGGCATTTTGAACACACTGGATTAGTTAGAGTAGCTGTCGAGTAGTAGTTTTGGTCATCCGTTGATAGCAATGATGTAGTATTTCTAATAGATATTATATTGTGTTGTGGTGTGCGACTTGTTCTACTCGACGGCGGATTCATAGCCCATTTGAAGCGGTTTTTACCGTAATAATATTATTGTCTGCGAAGGTTTAACGGTGGAATATCATCATCCGACCTGTCATCATCCGAAACACTTTGACCTTTATTTTCACTATTAGTTTCTTCCTCAGCTGCCAACGGTCCCACATTTTTTTGGCGCTTTCATGGTCTCGCAAAAGGTTTTCTTCGGATATCAAACAATCGGCAATGTCTTCTTCAGTGTCTTATTCATCGGAGGCCATTAGAAAATCAGCTATTTCATCTTCAACTAAGGATTTTTCTAAGCGTAATACTTTCTTTCCATGCAGACTTTCAGATAAAGTGCTCGGTCTTTTCATACCCGACGTACTTGGCTGATTATACTTGTCCATTATAACTGTTTGCGCTCGATATTTATAAGAGCTAGTTAGTAGAAGAGATAGCGGGAAACCTGTCTGACGGCGGGGCTGAAGGGGGAGCGGGCTAGGCGCGTCGAACCGCCGCGCCGGCGACTGTCGCCGCTTCTTGGCTAGCTAGCAGCGGAGCTGTATAGTCGCGCATTCGTTAATATAATTGCCGTCTCGCAGCCCAGTCGTATATACTTCGCGAACCTTACGTTAATTGAATCGACGCGGTGGCAATTTTTTGCTACGTTGGCCTGTGACATTGAACTTTGACCAGCCGTCCTTGAGTTGTACCGCGTGTTTCAGTTAAACATTGTTGAATTTGATTGGATTAACTTGAAGATAATTGACTTGACAATAAATAATAAGTGATTAACCAAAATAATTTCCTAGACTCTGAAGTGTTCTCTGTGTCTGAATGCCCCTTATATGGACCCCACATCGGAATAGAGGTGAAGCCTTTGGATCTGCTGTTCTGCAACCAGCGGGGAAGTCAGGTTACACAATTGAACACGTACTGAGCATAACACAACCACACACCTACTATTATATATGGTATATAGGTTTGTGTTCTCTGTAAAAATGTATCATCCCAAGAAAACGCCTTAGCTCTTCGATAGTTTTAGGTTTTGCATAATCGATGATTGCTCTGACTTTTTCGGCAGGCGGTTTGAATCCTTCCTTGCTGACGGTGAAACCAAGAAATTGAACTTCTTGCTGTCCAAATATGCATTTCGAAGGGTTAATTGTGATTCCGTTGTCTTCTAATCGCTGTAGCACGGTGCGTAGATGGGTTTCGTGCGTTTCTTTATCAGGGATTGCAACAAGGAGATTATCAATAAATGCGAAAACGAAATCCAGTCCATGAAGTACTTCTTGTATGAATCTTTGGAAAGTTTGACCTCCGTTCTTTAATCCTGGGATCATTCTTGGGAATTCGAATAATCCCATTGGGGTAATTATTGCTGTCTTCTCTATGTCTTCATCGCGTACTCTTATTTGTTGGTAAGCTCGGTTGAGATCGATGGTGGAGAATATAGTCTTTTCTGATAGTTGATGAATGAAATCCTTGACTCGCGGTATTGGATAGCGGTCAGGAGTGGTAATAGAATTCAGTCTTCTGTAATCTCCACAAACTCGTAATTCTCCGTTCTTCTTCGGTACAATGTGAAGTGGTGATGACCAAGGGCTTTTGCTTGGATGGCATATTCCTTGCTCAATCATGTTTTCGAATTCCTTTCGAACTTGCTCGTATAAGTGTGGTGCGATTGGACGTGCACGGCAATGAAGTGGTGGTCCATTGGTGTCGATAAAATGCTCAACGTCGTTCTTCGGTGTTAATTTCATTGAAGTTATTCTTGAGATACCAGGGTATTCTTCGAGGATCTTGTGATACGGTTGTTGAACATCTATGCTTCTTATTGTGGGCAGATTGGTTGCTTGGACAAAAGACTGAGATGCAAGATTGGTTTTCCCGTCGATGATTCTTCTATTTTTAATGTCAACGATCAACTGGTGATGTTGAAGAAAATCAGCACCGATTATTGGTTTGCTGACTTTAGCGACGATAAATCTCCATTTGAATGGTCGGCGTAGATTTAAATCAAGTTCCATTGTTTTTTCTCCATATGTAGGAATCACCGTATTGTTTGCTGCATAGAGTTGAAAATCCAGTGGTTTCAACTTCTGTCCTCGCTTCGGCGGTAACACTGAGATATTTGCTTCGGTGTCGATAAGGAAAGTAAGCCTGCTTTTTTTATCGGTGTCGAAAAGACGGTAGGACTTTGCTATTATGCTGGATCCCGTCGCATCGAGCGTACTAGTTAGTTTTCCGTATTCGTATTTTCATTTTTGAATGTACACGGTTCTGTGCATTTTTTTGCCTCGAACCCGAAACGTCGATGATAGTAGCAGTAAGGTGATCTTGATGTTGAGCTTATTTTATTCGACTTCTACTTGCAGAGCGATTGCGACGAAAAGGTGATCTGCGGTGTTGCTGATTGCGCTGGTTGTACTGTTGCTGGTAAAAGGTGTGATGCTGGGAAGCTTTGAACGCGGCGACTTCGTATGATAGCTTCCGAATTTCTTCGACAATTGATGTATATGTGTTCGCCTCTGGCTCCATAATGACGGCTTGATTACACTGATTTTATGTATATTGAAGTCTTCCTTCTCGGTGTTCGCCACGGGTTTCCTTCGCGGTGTTCGTACGGGGTCACCACTGTAATAGTGGAGATGAACGGTCTACTATTAACAGACTCCGTGTGGTTTTAAGGTGGAGAAATGAAACTACTGTTTATGTAAAGCCGATTGGAGTATGAATATGGAATGGAATGGAATGGAATATATTTTCATTAACCTTGCCTATATTTATATGGCTGGCTGCGGTGTTGGTTTACCAATGGTAACGATTTTTTTTTCCCTAGCCAATTATAATTCTTACATTATGACCAATGAAAATTATTCAAAATATACAACTATTATGTACGTTTCGTTTCCCGGCGTGAGACTCGTGTGTTGTTCACGAAGCTACGTCGCTGGACCGAGCTATAAAAGACATGCAGATCGGTGCGCGCGCGTAGTCGGTGAGCGGCGGCGGCGTGGAATACAGCTCCGGAACAGCAAGAAGAAACGACCTGCGGCGTTGAAGAAACGGCTCACAATTGGTCGACGGATACGTGACGATAACGGTGTGTGAAGGCAATGTGGCGCTGAATGATATTTGCGGCTGCTTCTTGTTTCTTTATAAGAACGTCAAATTATCTATATGCAGTCCGCAGTATCTCAGTAGCCGGGGTTAGTTAGGAAATAAATGTTTTTTATCTTCGCCTTCCGCGTTATGATAGCAGCAGAGTATGTATTATTTATTCCCGTTTAAGGTTGATTAGTCTGGCTGCTACATACCTGAATCTTCCTATGGTTAACCCTACTTCGACCGTTTTGTTCTCTTCCTTGTTAGCCGATATAGCTCAATATTCCACAGGTCTTTTGACCCTCCCCTTGTCTACTCGTCGAATGGGATTCTTGATGAGCCCGAGTCCCGATCGGCTATTGCCAGGGTAACCTGGGGCAGTAACATTAACGAAAAAACTGAAAAAAATAAATAAAACGCAAATTCCACATATCATGTACAGAAAACATGGACGTGGGGTCTCAGAGACCCCGGTGAAGTTTTAAGAGCTTAATACTCACGTGTTTCAAAGCCAGCGACACAACCACCTCCACGCACACTTGTTTTGTCACTAACACGAAAGGTACTGAGTAGCTCAGTATCGGGGGGCGCGGCGAAGAATCTTGTTTTTGGGATTCGTGGAAAGGTAGGGGCCTCTGAGACTCCACGTCAATTAAAGATGAAAAGTATGTCATACCTAATTAGCTGTATAATTGAAGTTGGAATTATTTACCGAATATTAATAAACAAATATCTTATATAAATATAGTAATGTAGTTTTACTAACACGAGACAGGTGTCTTAAGGGATTTTCGTATAGAAAATGCTGCTGATTTAAAAACGATTTTGGTTTCGTAGAAAAGGGCTTTCACAACTCTAAACATCTGAGAGAACCTATGAGAAAAAATTAAAGAAATAAGTATATTAATTGTGGCTACTCGGTATATTTATGTAAAAATAATTAATGTATGATCACAAAAACAAAAGTAGTTAAAAGTTATGTACATTGTGTACACACAAGGAACAAGTACATGATAGTTATACTGGTTTTTGGACTCTACGGAGTCAGTAATTCATTCATGGGACATCAATGTAAACGATATTACAACAAAGTCTCAGAAAATATACAAGGTCTCTATATTGCAAAGTTTAAATGTTTTACTAAATAAAACTGTTTAAAAAAGTTTATAATAATATAAATGAGCACATGGTTGATAATAACCCCTAAGAATAAGGTGGTCGCTTCCTGCTCTGTTCTTCTGCTGTTCCTAAAATAAATTTTGTTGTTTTTTTTATATAGGAGACGGGACAAACGAGCATACGGCTCACCTGATGAAAAGTAACTACCGTACCGCCGCCTATGAACAACAGCAACACCAGGGGAATTGTAGGTGCGCTGTCGGCCTTTATAGAAAAGAGCAACAACAAGGAGCTTTCTTGCTCTATTCTTGAGGTCCCTAAGTCGTATCAGTCCAGAAAAATCGCCGGTGGTAAACTATTCCACGAAGTCGTACGCGGAAGAAAACTTCTAGTGAAACATACATTGGTGAAGCGGCAAGCATCCAGATAGTGTGGATTGTATCGGAAATTTTGCCGCGATGTGCGGCTAGGATTAATCCGAAAAATTGTTCTCCCTTACTCAGAGCACTCCCCGTGGTAGATGATGAAAAGACTCGGCCGTCGACAATTAGAGGCGCTCGCTGAATGCGGTCAAGTGGAAGGAGCTGGCACTGAGGAGCCCCGACCAAGAGATGAGAACAGTATTCCATGTGAGGCCGAACCTACACGTTGCTGCAGGCGGTGTGCCGGCATGAAATACTGTCCTGCCTACTGAGCACGCCAAGCTTATTAGAGGGCAATTCGGCCTTCTCTTCCAAGTGAACAAGAAAATGCACGTCATTCGATGTCGACGCCGAGGATTTAAATACTGGCTGAGGCAACAAGAGGAGTGTCTTGAAACTGAGGAGATACGACAAAAGGGTTCTTTTTAGCGGTTAACGCGAAAAATTGTGTCTTCTGAGGATTAAACTGGACTAGATTTAGTCGCCCCCAATCCGGGACTTTGTTCAGCAAACACTCGACTTCAGGCACAAGTTTGTCCCGGTACTCGGAGACGGTTTCCCGAGAAATATTGGCACGGCCGGTGTATAGATCATCACTTGTGCTTTCGTCCGCATAGCAATGAATGTTACCGGTTTGCAACACATCATTGATATGCAGAAGAAACAGCGTTGGTGATAGCATGGAGCCTTGTGGAACACCAGCATTAATAGGCTTGTAATCAGAGCAGTCTGTCAGAGCAGGAGTCTACTACGACCTTAATGCTCTGATCTGCAAGAAAGCTGATGATCCAATTGTACAATTTCTTGGGAAGCCCATAGGAAGGGAGCTTCGAAAGAAGCGCTTTGTGCCAAACCTGATCAAAGGCTTACTCTTACTGTTAAATACCTAGGCGTCATTTTAGATTGTAAAATAGACTGGTTTGGTCATATAGATCTGCAAGCCTCTAGAATAAGGAAGCTTATTTGAGTGTTTAAACATTGAAGGTATGTGTCCGATTTTGATACACCTCGCACAGTATATTACGTGCTTGCTCAGTCAGTGATATATTACTGTACTAGAGTTTGGGGTGGCACGTACAAAATCACCTTTCTGCGATTTGAAGGAGTGCAAAGTTCATTGCTTAAAACAATCACCTTTAAACTATATAGATTCCCAGCTAGAACTCTATAGTAATTGTCAAGTTTTTACTGTTCGGCAGTTATACATTTTACAACTTATAAGCAGACAATATCTTGCTATTGCGTACGAAAAAACAAAGTAGAAGGAAAACGTACAATAGTTAATGTATTAACTCCAACCGCTTTCCGCGCGTCCTTTGACAGGCGCCAACATGGTTTTCTTAGTGTAGGTACATTTGTATAACAAAATAAACAAAATTCTTAACTTTTATCCATTTTCTCTAAACGAATTTAAAAACGAGATATAAAAATAGCTTTTAACATTAAATTATGAACAACCAGAAGGCTTATTTAATGTTTTAACGAGATGTATATTTATCTAAAACTTATATATTACTCACGAACAAATACAAACATTAAGTAGTAAGTTCAACTACCCTTATTCCGTTTGAAATATTAATAGTGTTAATTGGAAACTTTATTGTTAAGTTATTAGGTCATAAAAAGGGGAGAGGGCGCTGATTGCTGAGATACAGATGTAATTCCTAGTTCAACAATCAGGAATTCACATATCCACTGTACAATTACCAATAAAGATTATTATTATTATTATTATTAAAGGCTTTTGCAATGTACAAATTAATTGCCAACGCCTCCTACTTGGACTTCACTGCCTCCGCCCATCTATGAATCAGGTAGACCAGAAGACCACCCCGAGCCACCAAGATCGAACCCGACAAAAACAGTATTGGCGGTCACTAACTATACTCCAGCCGCTGAGTTATTACCGATTTGACACATGACGAATTGACAATACTAGTGAAGTGACTGAACCAGTAACCCTAATATCATTTGGGAACAGTTTGTTTTTAAATATTCTAGTATAGTGTGTAATTAAATAAAATCAAAACAATAATAGTTAAAGACACAGGTTCTTTAGTAGGTGGAGTATCCTTGATGGGCGTAGATAATTGGTCGAGGACATATCAAAATAAAACAAATTTGTAAACACTGTTACACATTTTAATGAATAGAGTAGGTACAAAATGTTTTAATAAATGACTACCTATCATTTATTAAAACAATTATTCAGACTCTGAACCAGATTCGCCAGAGCTGTCATCGCTATCAGTCACTTGTACGACAATTTCATTCTCTATAATGATGTCCACTCTTATATCGCGTTCATAATCTTCTGTTATTAGTTTTCGAGTCTTTTCGACGACCTTGACCCAATCTTCTTTCGTTATTTTGCTGCAAGCATCTTTTAATAGACCCATCATTTTATTAGTTCTGAATGGCGGAGTCGTATTATTACGAGCTGCGTAACCTGTAATGTAAACATTAAATAACGTTAATTTATTACATTAAATAAACGAAATGTTACACAATTACCTACATGTAAGGGACATGAGATATTTATTTCTTAGTTATGTATCTTTTTACTTATATGCTGAATATTGGATGTTATAATAGTACAAATTATTCATATTCATAACTTGTGCGATAAAAAACAATACCTTTGATTTGTGCCCATATTAGCTCAATGGCATTGTACTGGCAGTGATAAGGCGGAATTTGAAGTACCCGATGTCCATGTGCTAGAGCTATCTCATCTACTTCATAACGGACTCTTGATGTTTTATTTTCGCGTACCAACTTTACTAAGTCAGACTTTAGCATTTCGGCAGTAGTTTCAATTCCATTTTGGTGTAGCCATGCTACGAGATCAGCTTTCTTGTCGGCCTGAGTAGGCGCTTTATTCACTTGTTTCGAGTGAAATGAAGCGTTGTCCATTATTATGATAGACGGCTCTGGCAGTCTGGGTAATAATTGATTTTCGAACCAATTCGCAAAAGTGTCTGTATCCATCTCCTCGTGGTAATCGGAAGTACTTTTTGACGCGAAAGCCAGCAGTCCATTTTCAAAGAAACCATTTCCAGCAGAACCGGCGTGACAAATTATCAGTCGCGATCCTTTTCCAATTGGAACCTTTGAGGTTGATGCTTTTGTTTCGTCAGTCCAAGAGCGTGACACAGTGTGGTTCGCATTTAACCATGTTTCGTCAACAAAAACGAAGTTGTCCCAAGACTCGATTTTTCTGGCTTCTCTTAAAAACTCGCTCGTTTTAATTATTAAATCAAATCTTTCCATTAATATTTTCCTTTTATTCGTTTTTTTATATTCAAACCCAATTTCGTGCAATAGTTTTGACAACGCCGTTTTACCGCCTTTAAACAAGCCAGCTTCTTTTAAAGAGACCAAAAGCAAACGTCTCGTTGGAAACTCGTTCCTAGTATAATAACCATATATGTGGTTTCTTATTGCATCTGCATCAAAAACATCAACACCTGTCACGGGCTTTTGTCTTCGTTTTTTCTTAGGAGTGCGTAAAACATTATCTTCACTTCCAGAAGGACCAAATTTTTCTTTATTTATATTATATAGTGTTTTTGCACCAATTCCAAGAGCTTGTGAAACCCGATCTTTCACTTGAGTGACAGGAATCAAAGGGCCGCCATTTTGTGACTCACGCTCAAAGTAATCCTGTAGCTTTAGTACAAGCTCACGACATTGACTATTCAATGTTTTTCCTCGTTTCGGCATTTTCAACAAAATTACCAAACACAAACAAAATTAGTCCAATAAAGCGCAACGATAAACAGGAGAAAGCCGAGTCAAAAAACAACGGTTACACAAGAGAACGTAGTCTGTGCGCACGAGAGTACGGAAGACGACTAAACAGATTAAAATAGCGGTGGTAAGTGTGTTGCCAGAATAGTATCGCCAATTACTTAAAAAAATACACCTATAACATTGCTTAATTGAGGGAGAAAATTATATTTATTAAATGTTGTTTTATATATTATGAATGTTAAAAATTATACATAATCATTTTAATTGTATTTATTTTTAAATCATAGAAAACAGTATTTCTGTCTTTGGATCACATATAAATCTTAAAAATCATAGAGATACTGGCAACACAGTGCAATTAGAAGACGCAAAAAAATGGTAGCATTATAGTCTAGTTGCTCGAAGGAATAAGTAAAATAAAAATATCCAAATAAAATAAATATCATATCTATTCCAATGAATTCGGACCGAATACTATCAAGCACATCACTATGAAAACTAGACGCACGATGTAACTTTGTACAAGCGCGCCAAAGAACAAAAAATAAATGTTTTCATATTATTTACAAACTATTTTCAGTTTTGAAACAGAGTTTATTGGAAAATTACTTGATTCTGACATTTTGACATAAAGTTTTATATTAAAGAGGTATTCTAAATCATTCGGCAAATGTGTCGCTCGTGCAAGGTTATATCGATTAAGAATAATCTGTCAAATCGGTAATAACTCAGCGGCCGTACTATAGCTGGTGACCTTCAAGGTACCGCATGGACTGGCTTTTTAGTTTATAACTGTAACAACTCACATTGCAAATTTTATTTTAAAATAAGTCCCGCTGGGTTTTTGCTGATTCTTCCCAGGACAGTCTTTCTGCGAATCAAAAAGTGAAAAAATACGGTTGCAATAAAAATTAATTGAATATAATATTTTTAATGTTTTTAATTTAATTTTCTATTTTACTCTAAAAATATAAAATAAGACAACTCATAACATAACAGAATAAGATAATATTATTATAAAACAATAGTATTACCTTATTCTATATAATATATTGCTATAACTTTGTGAGAATAAAACTTTTATTTACATTTGCGTTTTTAATTTATAAGTAGTCAACGTTAACAGTTGCAGAAGGGTTTAATTTTGTTCCGGGTCCTGTTGTTGGTTCGGCTCGGTGTCCTGTGCAGAGTCGTGTTCTCGTTGCTGATCGGAGTGTTGGTCCGCATGGTGCGCTTGGTGTGGCAGCAGTGGCGGCGGTGGCAGCGGCTGCAGCTCGTGTGGCAGCGCGTGCAGGCGCAGCAGCGCGTCGAGCAGCGCGTCGGCGAGCGCGGCCGCCTCGCCGCCGCACCACGCCGCGCCGCGCACGTACAGCCACTGCGCACCACACGCACCTCCTTCCATAACTCATATAATAGCTCTTTACCTATCAAATTGTCATTCTGCAGTACTGGCAATTTCGAATCAAAGATATTTTTGTTTGGCTAAGAATTCTAATTTCAATTTTATTTCATTTTAAAACATGTATTTGTTCATGTCATTTCTTTATTGATTAGAGTTGTTTTCATCGCATTTGAGTCTTTTTCGTCATAGTGTAAAAAAATCTAGTAATTATGGAATATGAGTACCGTCGTGGCAACAACGCGGCACAAGCGGCACGCAACGTCAAGAAACGTTTATGGAGCGAAATACTACAAACGAACCAACTAGCTGTTATTGGTTTGCCTGCTTCCGTTCTGGAAATTTTTACCCGTAAAATGAACCCCGTCCGAAAATCGTATGAAGATTGGTCGACCAGGACGGATTAAAGAAAAATGTAGAAGCTGATGATACTCAATTTACGACTAAGCTACTAGCAGCTTTCGACGTTAGCATCAAAACAAGTGGTTCACTTGCGTCAAATTGGCAAAGTAAAAAAGCTTGACAAATGTGTGCCCCAAGAACTCCATGATCGACAGCGCGAAGTACGCGTCCAGACGTGCCTTGCACTGCTCAACATGCACAGAAATGAAAGAAGTTTGTATTGCATTGTTACCTGCGACGAAAAGTGGACTGACTCTGTTTGACACATGCAAGCGCTCTGCAAGTTGGTTGGATTCTGGTTTAGCACCAGTTTGGTGGTGTATATATGTGGTAGCACCGCTACAACTTCTTACTAATTGGGATAAGCATTACTACAGATTTATACTGCGAACAACTAAAAACAAAAAGCTGGCACGTCTCTAAACAGCTTTAGTCAATCGCTCGTCCCCGCAGCTTCCGCACGACGATGCGCGAACTCGTACTCCACAACAGACGGTCTTCAAGTTACAAGAGCTGGAGTCGAAAGCTCTCCGTCATCCGCCGTACTCACCAGACCTTGCAACTACATATTTCCACTTATTCCAGAATTTATATAACTTTTTGGCGGGGAAAAATATCAATACCTGAGTTGCCTCCCATCCAGCTGATATTCAAGAAAGGTATAAATATTGTGCCATTGCGTTGGCAAAGGTGCACCAATTGCATGGGTAATAATTTTGGTTAGTAGAAATAAAAATATAGCAAAAATTACGCCCAATTATTTCATAAAAAAGGACGATTTATTACGTAAAGTATAATTATAATAAAAATATAAATATTGTTACGCGCTCAAGTCGACGGCACTAGCGCCATCTAGTCTCGAACCGAAGAACTAAACTTCTTGAAGTCGAAACACGAACTCTCGGTACCTTGCGCGTGTTTACTTGAATATTCTGGATATTTCGCTGCTAATTTATATAAATAGGCGCTGCAAGATGCGATCGGGAAGTATTGGAGTTGGCGACACAAGCGAAGCTTCGGAGCGGAATAAAGTTAATCAGTGTGATTAATTATTAGTGTTGTTAACTTTAATTAGTGTAAAGTGAATTAAAGTGTTAATTAGGTAATTCTATCGGCAATTTTTATTGTCACGAACCTCAAGCTCGTAACAATATATACAACATGTAACATAATTAACGCACTTTGAGAAAGTAGTTTGTTCAGAATTGGTAACGCCAGTTAACAATCTACTTTATCAACATTACATTACATATCGCATTGAGTTCGTCCTAAGTTATATCTACTTTATCATCATAATGAAATGACTAGTGCATATTTGACTCCTCCCCTTCCTTATCCTAGCGCACGCGCTGCTGCCGAGGTGAAGAAAGGGATCTCGGCGCGCGTTACTAAGTGACATTACGTTCTCCGCAACGCACGGCCAGCCGTCGCGTCTTAGACATATTAACCGCAAACCGCGCAGGACGAACATTGAGTTCTCCTGTTTATGTTTAATATTCACCGCATCAGACATTGTATCTTTGTAACTCATAAAAGTGTGAGACACCCCCCCTTAAGGGCAAAGGTCGAGAGTATGGGACTTCACGAAACTGTTCCGAGAGTGCGTGTGCGCCGAACCACGTGGCGGGCCCGCTGTATAGCAGACACTCCAGGAGGAAGGCGAGGCAGCCCTCATCGGGTCAGTGCGTGCTGTCCCACCTACTTATTTACCTCTTTGTCGTATGCACCAAAAATTACAGTCCACTAAATACGTTAAGTATTAACAACACAAAGAAGACACCTTACGTTACTGGCGTCTCCAAGAATCATTTACTGAATCGATTCCTATCATTTTTAATATAGGTAATTTTTTATCCCAAAAATAATTAAAACTACGTAAAATACAGTCACACTAAATCTGTACAATCAAAACAAACTGAAATGGACCGTAACTTAAGGCAATTAGACTTTTAAGAGTGCAGTTTTATTTGTATTATTACTAATTCTGTCATTCAATAAAAATAAAGAAAAATAAACTTTATTTCAAGCACTTTAAAGTCTTTGTGTTCGTGAATTTGTACTGTGACCACAACATTCTTCCGGAATTAATATAACTAATTTGATAAATAAATCAATGCATAAAAATGTCTAACTAAAATTCAGTGTATGTATTATGATTATAATATAATATACTAATTGGGGTGTCTGAGGGTGTGCGTTAATTACGTTACATATTATATATATATATATATATATATATATATATATATATATATATATATATATATATATATATATATATATATATATATATATATATATATATATATATACACAATAAATATGATACTGGATAATCTAACGGAAACCAATTATACTTAGTAATATTAGTACTTACTTACTTATCGTCACGCACAATCCCTAACGGGGTAGCCAGAGAGAACAGATCGCCAAGTGTCACGATCCTTACATACCTCTTTCGCTTCTTTCAGGTTCATTAACTTCTTCATACATGCACGTCTAGGTATCCGAGTACTCTTGACCCTCCCCTCTTCGAGCAATTCGCTCACATGGTCTTCGAAAGTTAGTCTCGGTCTACCTCGACACCTTTTAATATTTACTTTCGCTCTATATATTTTCTTCACCATTCGGTCTTCACTCATTCGTTCAACGTGCCCAAACCATTGGAGTACGCGAGTATACGAGTAATATATTAGTAAAACATAAAACCGAAGGACATTTTGTTTGACGCGATAATCGTGAACGAGAACGCCATAAACGGCGATCACTGAGTTTTAATTACCTTTTTTTACAGTTTACGCTAGTTAGGAGCGCTTTCGTGAGGCGCAGGCGGCTAGCGCGCACACTCGCCTCAAGCCACACGCCGCCCGCCCCGCCCGCGTGTGTGTACCTTGTGGTGCGGCGCGACCACGAGCGCGGCACAGAGCGCTTTCGTGAGGCGCAGGCGGCGAGCGCGCGCACCCGCCTCAAGCCACACGCCGCCCGCCCCACCCGTGTGTGTGTACCTTGTGGTGCGGCGCGACCACGAGCGCGGCATAGAGCGCTTTCGTGAGGCGCAGGCAGCGAGCGCGCGCACCCGCCTCAAGCCACACGCCGCCCGCCCCGCCCGTGTGTGTGTGTACCTTGTGGTGCGGCGCGACCACGAGCGCGGCATAGAGCGCTTTCGTAAGGCGCAGGCGGCGAGCGCGCGCACCCGCCTCAAGCCACACGCCGCCCGCCCCACCCGTGTGTGTGTACCTTGTGGTGCGGCGCGACCACGAGCGCGGCATAGAGCGCTTTCGTGAGGCGCAGGCAGCGAGCGCGCGCACCCGCCTCAAGCCACACGCCGCCCGCCCCGCCCGTGTGTGTGTGTACCTTGTGGTGCGGCGCGACCACGAGCGCGGCATAGAGCGCTTTCGTAAGGCGCAGGCGGCGAGCGCGCGCACCCGCCTCAAGCCACACGCCGCCCGCCCCGCCCGCATGTGTGTACCTTTTGGTGCGGCGCGATCACAAGCGCGGCATAGAGCGCTTTCATGAGGCGCAGGCGGCGAGCGCGCGCACCCGCCTCAAGCCACACGCCGCCCGCCCCGCCCGTGTGTGTGTACCTTGTGGTGCGGCGCGGCCACGAGCGCGGCGTAGGGCGTCGTGAGGAGCGGGCAGCGCGCATGCGCCTCCGCCTCCAGCCGCAAGCCGCCCACGCTGCTCCGCGCCCCACCTTTGTTTGTGTACCTTGTGGTGCGGTGCGGCCGCGAGCGCGGCGTAGAGCGCTTGCGTGAGGAGCGGGCAGCGCGCGTGCGCCTCCGCCTCGAGCCGCACGCAGCCCACCCTGTTCCCCGCCCCACCTTAGTGTGTGTACCTTGTGGTGCGGTGCAGCCGCGAGCGCGGCGTATAGCGCTTGCGTGAGGCGCGGTCGGCGCGCACGTGCCTCGACCTCCAGCCGCAAAGCTGCACCCAGCGCGCCGCACGCCCCACCTCCCACCCCGCCGCCCGCCCCACCCGTGCCACCCAGCACGCGCCGCACCGCGCGCGCCAGCACCTCGCTCTCTGCAAACAACATTCACATGTGCAAACATGCGCGCACACTACAACGTACGCGTGTTTATTGTTGACAAACATAACTGCGGTTGATTTCAAATACAATATTTGAAACTAACCGCAACAATAACTTTGTCTTCGTGTAATTCTTGAAGAAAACATTAAAACGGAATTACAAGCCAAACTTACTCACTGTTATTGGCAGTACAAAAAGTTTATAAATTGACATTTTAATAACATTATTTTTACATTTAATACTAGCCACTCTAATCAAACCATAGAATATACAATAACACAATAGAATGGCTGTCAACCTTATTTTGTAGGAGGATTGGCGTCGCCGTGAGCACACATACAAGCAATTACGTTGTATTTATTATCAGTTATCACTACTTCAAACACATTTTAGACTTTTGATTATTGTTTTTGACACATAAATATTTCTTTATTATTGTTTCTAATATTCACAAAATATAAATAGATTCGACTTACTGGTTGTAGAATTTGTCTCCTTTATTTAAATTCTATTTTCCGCTGTTCTTTCGACACGTAATTATTGCACAATTTGCCATTTGTTAAATAATTTGCATGCAGCGACGCTTGACACGAAAATTGGAAACGATTGATTGTGTTGACATTTATACGTGTGAATTGACATCACACATCTCACACACACGGGCTCCGTCATCTCCCCCGTTCTACTATGTATGTATTATAGTATTCTATGGATCAAACCACCGGGGTGAGTTGCGACAACCTTTCCTAAAAGCCATTTAGCTGGTGGTAATCTTTGCATCAGGCATCAGGCTTTGGCATCAGGTGGTATTTCGGTGATCAGGTCTGCAGGCAGCCGTAATTCTTAAAAACGGTTTATGTGCTTGTCCCAATCTCGTTGCCGACTTTTACTAGGTACCTCTCCAATGTCTGATTAAATCATAGAATACTATAATACATACATAATAGAACGGGGGTGTGGGCGGAGCCCGTGTAGCCACTAAAATGCTAAAGACGTCAATTCACACGTATAAATGTCAACACGAAAAGTGTTTTGACGTTACAATCGTTTCCAAATTTCACATGTAAATTATTCAGAAAATGCCAAATTGCACGCTATTTACAAATAAATATGTATTAAAATCCGTCTGTCAACACAGCGAATCGGGTTTGTAGCATTGATTAACTGATAATACGACGTAAATACTTGTATGTCGCGTCGCCGAACCTCGATACAAAATAAGGTTGACAGCCATTCTATTGTGTATTATAGTATTCTATGGATTAAATCGTTCTACCATTCCATGAGATTGCGGGTGGTAAGAAGTTGTCCTTGTGTTATGATGAGTATATAGTTTACAAAACCCGGCAAGTTTCCAGGTATATTTGAGACTCAAAATTCCTTCCTTGGTCACTGTGAAACTCTAAAGGTACTCTAAAACGACAGAATACTCAATGAACTAGTTTATCTGCAACTGTTAACCCTTCAATATGCACACGGTCGGATCCGACCAAGGCGATATTCCGGCAAATTCCAAGCGGTCGGATCCGAACACACTCAGCCACAGCAATTCAAACCATAAAAACTTATGTTTAGAAACTACTTATCAATGAAGAAGTTTGGAATTATAGGCTCCATGTGAAATTTTCTATCCTTTAATGCAATCAAAAACTTAGTAAGTCTATGGTATTTATTTATAATCTACGTTCATTTCGTGCGCCTGTTATGTGTGGCGTGTTATTGTATTGATTTTTGGATTTTCCTAGTGTATTATTAGTGTTTAGTATGGTGTTTTATTATATCATGGTCATAAAACTTTTTCTGTGAATATAATTTATCTTCTTACGTAAATAATTTCGAGTAATATATAGAAATGATTGTGATATTCACGCTGCTGTCCTGCGCTGGGTATGTACATTTTTTACTACGAAAATACAATTAAAATTTATTTGTAATAAAGTAAAAGCACTAAGACAAGTAATATAACATAATAAATAAACAGAAACAAGTATTATATTGAAATTTAGAACGAATTTTATTGAAAATAAATGTACGTCAAATTCCATGTTAGGTTATTTTTAGTGACGCCGCGTCACGCAAAGCGCGCGAGCGGTATCGAACATTTTAGCAAGGACTCAGGGGTTAAAGCTTTTTGATTTGGAATGGCGAAGACTTTTGGCCACTTAGTGAGTAATCCATCACAATCATGAAATATTTGTTACCCCTTTTACTTTCCGGAAACGGCCCAGCCACGTCAAGGGCTATCCTCTCCCATGGTGCACTAAAATTGTACAATTTCCATGCGCCTCTACTACTAGTCTGAGGTCCCTTCAGAGCCGCACAACTTGTACATTTGCAACACCAATCCTCGACATCGTCACGACAGTGGACCTAGTAAAACCAGTCTCGGATCTTCAGTAGAGTTCGTTTAACTCCTAGATGGTCTCCTGAACAACCGTTATGGTACAGCTGTAGAAAATCCGGTACCTTAGCTTTAGGGACAATTATCAAATGACAGCTGTCTCGCCGACCATTCTCCCATTTACGGCACAGAAATTCATCCTGAACCAGCAAGCTGTGCCATTGAAAGAAAGAAAGAAAGAAAGAAAGAAAAGAAAGAAAAACATTTATTCACGGTCTAATCACAATAGATACAAAACAAAGCAAGAAATTGGAATTAAACAGAAAATATTTATTTATTTATTTAGAAAACCAACAGCTTTAAACTATTAAAATTTACAACAGATCGGATTATCTTAACATAAGCCTTATTACAGGTTTCCCTATATTATCTAAACACAATTTAAAAGAATGAGCGACGATTCCTTATCGGTATAAAGAATTATCAGCGGTACTACTATAAACATTGTATATACAACAACATAATGTGTGTGTGTGTGTGTGTGTGTGTGTGTGTGTGTGTGTGTGTGCGTGTGTGTGTGTGTGTGTGTGTGTGTGTGTGTGTGTGTGTGTGTGTGTGTGTGTGTGTGTGTGTGTGTGTGTGTGTGTGTGTGTGTGTGTGTGTGTGTGTGTGTGTGTGTGTGTGTGTGTGTGTGTGTGTGTGTGTGTGTGTGTGTGTGTGTGTGTGTGTGTGTGTGTGTGTGTGTGTGTGTGTGTGTGTGTGTGTGTGTGTGTGTGTGTGTGTGTGTGTGTGTGTGTGTGTGTGTGTGTGTGTGTGTATCTGTGCTCATATATTCGATCTGAGTTAATACCTTAATCATGAATAACTATTGAAGAGATTTTTGCATACTTCAGTTTTATAGTTTTCTCTCTTTTTCGTAAAAATATCAATATTGTCAAAAAAATATTATAGGTGCAACACATCCGGTTTATTGGTGAGTTTTTGGTATATTTCGTATGAGAGTGAGAGATGAGAAATAATTTAGTGTGTCTAGTACGATATATGGGTGTGGAGAAATTGATAAGTCCAAGTAAATGCGAATTATCTAGGCGGCCGTGAATGAGATCATATAATGTCATTTGATCAAGCAATTTTCTTCTGTCTGCTAACGAAAGGAATTTATAGAATATACATCTTTCTTTGTATGTTTGATGTTGTTCTTTAATTTTGTAGTCCATAAACTTCAAAAATTTTTTTTGCAATACTTCTATTTTGTTAATATACGTATAGTATTGTGGACACCATATGTTGCTACCATACTCTAATATACTGCGAACGTAGGCATAATATAATACTTTAATACAGGGTAAGTTATTGAAAGGTTGGCATGTACGTATTAAGAAGCCTAAGTTTCTATATGCTTTATTTGTGATGTAGTCAATATGATTACTAAATGTAAGCTTGGAATCCAATAAGATACCAAGATCTCGGATTACCTCTGTTTTTTGAATTATTGAGCCGTTCAATTTGTATGCATATTCAACCGGTTTAGTTTTGCGTGTAAATGTGCAAGTTTGGCATTTCTTGACATTAACTGTGATTCGATTATATTTGTAATAATGGTCCAACCTGTTTAAATCTTCTTGAAGCTTATGGCAATCATTTAAATTGTTAATTTTAATAAATATTTTTTTGTCATCTGCATACAGCAAGAATGAGGAGTGTTTAAAGCATGTATATATATCATATAGATAGGTGTTATACAGGAGGGGCCCTAAGTGAGACCCTTGTGGCACACCAGATGTAATTTTTATAAAATTTGATCTGTGTCCTCCTACAACTACTGCTTGGGAACGATTTTTTAGGTAAGACTCAATCCATCGCAAAAGGTCCCCGTGTATTCCTAGTATTTTTAACTTACGAAGCAAGATGACGTGATCCACGCGGTCGAAGGCTTTTTCGAAATCCGTGTAGATCACGTCAACCTGAACCCCGCCATCCATATGATTGATAGTCTCTGTGATAAAATGTGTTAGGTTACTAATAGTTGATCTGCCTTTGAGGAAACCATGCTGAGATTCTGGTAAACCTCGACTTAAGGTCGGGTAAATGTAATTAAATACTAATTTTTCGAATATTTTCGCGAATATATTAAGTATAGATATAGGTCTATAATTTTCAACTTTAATACGGGTTCCTTTTTTAAATATGGGTACTACATGAGCTTCTTTCCAGATGTATGGGAAATAACCTTCCTGAAGAGATCTATTGAATAAAATGTGAAGAGGCTCAGACAATGACTTAGCACATTTGAATATAAATATAGGTGGGATTTTGTCACTACCCGGTCCCTTTTTTACATCTACTTTCAGTAGCGCTTTAAAAACATCTGCCTTGGAAACGCGAAAGCAATGTAAATGTCGGTCGTTGCTACTAGAAGGTATAGGTAATGTAACATCAGGATATGAAGGAGCAGGCGGGATAAAAACACTTTTGAAAAATGAACTGAAGACTTCTACAATTGCTGGGCCTTCGCTATGCGTTGTATTTTTATACGACATTTTATTTGGATAAGAATAAGTATTACCACGTTTTGATTTGATAAACGTCCAGAAACATTTAGGGTTATTCAGTATGGCTTGTTGAGTAGTATTCAAATAATTATTATAACATTGTTTATTATAAACTGACGCACGCTTACGTAATAAAGAGAACATATTGTAATCCGCTAAGTTATGAAACTTTTTCCAATTTCTGTGAGCCTTAGCTTTTTCTTTTAAGATATTAATCAGTGTTTTATTATACCACGGGGGTCTTTTCGTGTTGTGAGGTAGAGATATTATACTTGGTACATATTTGTCTATGCAATAATTGAGTTGTTTGTAAAAGAAATCTATAGCTTCTTCAACATGTCCAGTGTATAAATGAGTGGCCCAGTCGATTTCACATAAATATGTGTTTATTTTTACAAAATCAGCTGAATAAAACTTATTTTTCTTAATAAAAGAGCATTTGAGAGGAGGGATAGCCACATTTAAGTCAAATTCGAAGGGGGGATGAAATATATCTATCTTAGTTAAGGGTTTGTCACATAATATTATTTTATTTTATTTATTTATTTATTTATTTAAGAAATTTATGATTACAAAGATGAATAGTTTTAGTGTAAACATAAACTCATTAGAGTTTTTCCGTACACCATTGCTGTCGACACATTATTCTAATTAATACTTTATATTAAATTACATTACCAAAGTTACATTAATATTATTACCAACTTAAATTAGGTGCATTAAATGTTATGTTTCTAATTGACAAAACTATTTATGGGTACAAAAATACAAAATAGTCTTAGGCGATGAGCGTAAAATCACATGGTGAACTTATTACATTCTGTGAATAATCGTGACACAGGAACATATATTTTTATAAATTTATAATAAGATATGTTGGTAAAGTAAACCAATAATATAGAACGAGAAGTTGTTTAAAGTGTTACGAGTATTTAGTAAGAGTTAATTTTATATAAAAATTTTTTAGTTTATATTTTATGTTTTTACGTGTAATGACGTCTTTCAAAGATTTAGGTAACTGATTGATTAGATTAGGTATAACATAGTTTAATGTTCTTTTTCCGTACAAGTTATTATATCTAGGTAATTGCAGTTTTAGATGATCAGTTCTGCGTGTGGAGTATAATAACTTATCTACCTTTTTAAAATTTTCAGTAAAGTAATTTTCGGTTAGTAATGTTAGTTCAACTTTGTCGTGAATAGGTATAATTTTACAAAATGCAAATAGTTTTCGATAATCATCTTTAAAATTAATTTTGAGATTATTAGGGACTATTTGTTTTAAAATGCGCAGCTGAAGTGAGTAAATTCGATCTAGATATGTTTTGTAGGTTCTACCATAGCTTGACAAGCCATATTGTATAACAGATTCAGCTAAGGATTTATAGAGCATTAAAGAGGTTTTGTAAGGTATTTTTTGTTTGATTAATGTAAATTTCGCTAATATTCCTCTTAATATATCACAAACACGATTTACATGCTCTTTCCAGTTTAACCGATCGTCAATTATTAGACCAAGATAGGTGTGCTTATTTACAATTTCTATGGCATCGCAATTACAGGGTGTCGAATTGTTAGTATTTTGTATGTGAAGGCAGTGATGTGTGTGCGCTATTAGTTTAGGTATAAAAGAACTTCTGTTGTGGCTTGTACTTATATACATAAGTTTAGTTTTGGCAGCATTGAGTACTAAACCGACGTCGTGTGACCACTTCGTCAGTGTGTCAAATTCTTTTTGAAGTTTCATTAGTACCTCCTGTATACTACGCCCAGCAGCTACTAAACATGTATCATCTGCAAACTGATAGATCTCACACTGTTTAATTAAATTAGAAAGATTGTTTACGTAGGTGAGAAAGTGTAAAGGTCCAAGAACTGAGCCCTGTGCTGTGCCTTCAGTTACCTGGACAGGGAAACTAAGAGCATCACCAACTTTTACTCGATAAGATCTTTCATGGAGATAATTTTCACACCACGCTAATAATTTTCCTCTAATTCCGCTATCATTTAAGCTTTCAATTAATTTGTTGTGTCTTAGCGTGTCAAAAGCTTTGCTATAATCAATGAAAACGACTAAAATGTGCTCTTTAGAGTCAATATGCGTGTACAAACTGTCTGTGAATGCAGAAAGTAGTTGTGAGGTATTCTTTTGAGGTTGGAAACCATATTGTTTGCTAGTTAATATATTATTACTTTCATAATACCTATGGATTTGTGCGCTTATATATTTTTCGACTATTTTGTCTATGGTAGGTAATATCGTTATTGGTCTATAATTCTCATACTCAGTCCTACTACCTTTTTTGTATATTGGTCGAACGATTCCATTTTTTAATAGGGGAGGATATTTGCCCGTAATAACGCTTGCATTTATTAATTTAGCAATAACTGTTTTGATTTTTTCCGCACAGCAGCTTTATATCAATGGCTCTTATCCTGTCTGCCCCAGGGGCTTTGTTACTGCTTATTGATTTAATTATATTTTCCACAGCTTTAGAATCGGCAGGGATAAATCGCATGGTTACATTTGCAGTAGATTCATAGATTTCTTTGTCAAGCAATAATTCCGAACATTGCGGTATTATTTGTTTCACACTATTGTTGAATGTATTAGCAAATGTGTTCGCAATGTCTTTACTAGTTTTATTTCTATGTCTATATTAGAGAAAATTAAATCTAATGTGTTATTGCAACTGTTTTTTATATTGGAGTATTGTCGGAAACCATGGTAGGCTAGTTCGTTTATTAATTGCTCCTCTATAGTTAGTAGCTCGGTAGAACCCTGTCTTAGTATTGTAGGTCTACTCTCATTCCAGAGTATATTAGATAAATTAAAATCACCTGCAATTACATAAAAGTCGCGCGAGATAATTCTACTACTAAGCGATTCCAAGAACGATTTAATATCTTTTGCGTGCATTTCGTCCGTACGACGATGCTTTGACGATTTACCCGGTATATAAGTAGTTATGATATGCAGTTTATTTCCAAGCGGGGTGTGAGGGGCATGGCGCGAGGGAACGTGTGCGCTTCGTGTTGTGAGCGTATGACTCAGTACCGGTATTGTTATCCAAAGCGTCTCGATAGAAGCGCACGGCTGTTTCCACAGATCGTCCATAGTCGCATTAAGTGTGCGACGAATTATGATTGCCACACCTCCACCTGATGATTTGCTTGTTTCCGTTAGTATACGATCCTGTCTGTACACAATATACCGATTATCACAGATCTCCCCATCCAAGATACCATCGTGAAACCAGGTTTCTGTTAAAATAATGATGTCATAATCATTATTTAATATTTCTAGATAAAGCGTATGAAGTTTTGTACGTAATCCCCGTGCATTTTGATAATAGACAGATATTGGTGTCTTACCTATTGTGTAAATTATCGTTTTGCCTTGTTATTTTAACATATAATAAATAAAATAAATAATAGATTTTAAACATAGTTAACTCACTAATGCATATAAATAAATATACACAATGTATATACACACATGCATATACATACTTAAATGTAAACATGTACCCTAACCTAATACATAATATTTTAATTTGTATCAGCTGGTAATGATTATAACAGATAAACAGTTTAATTAAATAGAAAAACATATTATTTGATTGAGCAATTGATATTAATAGGCACAGTTTTTGTACTTGTGAGTTTAAATAAACCGACAGTATGCAAAAAACTAGGGAATGATTTGTGGATGCGTATATTTTATGTGTAATGATAGATAGAAAGTAAACAAGGTAATTTTGTGATGTATAATGTAGATCGACTGCTGTTTGAAATTGATTATGGTTGCAATTTGTAAATTGTATAATGGTGTTTATGATGTGTTGTGTGTTAGTGTTTAATGTGTATTTTTTATACAATATTTTAGAATAAAATAACGTACCTTTATGACAATAATATGACATGTTTTCACAATGTATCCTTACATTATAAAAAAACTTGCTAAGTAGGTCTATACTAACTATTATTGTATACTTTATTTCAACTTTTTTAAGTCCAATTCTGAATTGACAATAATGTGTGGTGACGTATCGTTTCGACGAACATATATTTTGCAGTTTTTTATCCAGATGTACCTATAGCCTAGCTCGGTAGCTATTTCTCGACACTTTTTATATAGCCTCTTGTTATCAAGAGTTAAATGCTCGTTAACAAATATTTTCTTGAGTTCACCTCCGTGCCCAAGATCTCCAGTAGTGATGCCACGATGTTTTTTGACGCCAGCAATGAGATTATCCTTATGAATACGGGAGGACATTTTTATAATAATATTGCGGGGTCGACCTTTAACGGGATCTTTCGATTGTACTCTTGTGCAGCTTTCTATATCGCCGGCGCTCAACACAACACCTGCTTTTTCTGCTATACTTAATACTATATTTGTTAGATTTTCATTTTTAATTTCTGGTACTCCCACCACTTCTACATTTAACTGACGTGCCCACTGCTCTTGTCTTTGGGTTTTGAAGGACAGCCTGTCTAATATCACTTGCATTTCGGTAATTTCACGACATTGAATCTTAAGTTTTTCTTCTGAACAATTTGCACGTTCCTGTAGGGTATCGATGCGCTTGGATGAGAATTCCAAGGAGGCTTGCATTTCGGTAATTGTGTTTGCCGTAGCCTGTTGAGCTGAGTGTATAGAAGTTAAAGTATCCTTAATAGTTACTTGGTCCTGAGAAAGAATTTCTGAAATTTGTTTTAGATTACTTAGTTGTTCCTTTAATGACGATACTTCATCATGTGTTTTTTTAATAATCTCCTCTTGCGAAGTTTTGAATTCAGTAAGAAAGGACATTATCTCTTTCCTAAAATCATTTAGTTCGGATTTCAATGCTTCTTCTGGTTGTTTTCTTTTTGATCTTTGGAGGGTAATATTACGTTGCTGTGTAACCTCGGTATCGCATTTTGCATTATCGGGCTGGGAACTAACAAGACCAACTTTGGTCGCAGGCGGAGATTTTTGCGGGTTCATTATGTATCGCAAACCAGTATTATTAGGCCTGTGATGCAGTTATGTCGAGCGTCAAGTGAGACAAAAAATGTAAGAGTCCGTGCTTTTTACTCGAGGGGGTGAGGTGTGGGGGTTCACTGACTGAGAAACACTGCTAAACTGTTCACACAAATAATAACAGGCTTAAGTTCCTTAATGAATGCACAAGGTTATCGCCTTTACGTTGATTACTTAAAGATTTACTTTTGATTGTTGTCACTTCAGATAAAATTAGAACGACAGGAGACACGTCCGCTCAGTACAAACGCTCACGATGTGAGCGTTTGTACTGAGCGGACGTGTCTGAAAATACGGAAAAATAAAACAATATTTCCCTAAATTAACAAAAAATGTAAAAATAATATAAAATGAGTCTGTGTAGCAGCATAAGACCGTGAAATGGACAGGACTCAGTAAAAATCGAGATACAGAAACACGAATTGCTCTGATCCCGACACTGGTTTTCAGTCCGGTCCGCACTCCGACGTAACTCGGACGGCTGCCTCAATGCACATGCTATAAATGCGACGCGGAATATATAAAAAATATGTGTTTTTTTAAATTTTTATTCACGTAAATAGTGGATATCATTAGTCTAATGAAGGTAAGTACAAAATAGAATTAACGTTTTCCTTCTAAATATATCAACTTTATTTATTAAGAATGCGGAATAAACGTTGGCTAAAGAATAAAGGTAAGAAAATGATTGTCAGAAAAAGTAAATTTATTATATAAATATTTAAATAAAATAGTTTTATATATTATATAAAGTGAAAATTAAAAATATCTACGTAATTTATGGGACTGAGATTACTGACGTGTTGAAAGAACTTAACCTCCTACCAGTTTATTTTATTTTATAGATCGGTATTTTTTTGTTCCGAAAGTAAGTGTAACCTGTATTTGATTTTAAACCCACTAATTGTTTTCAGGTCACGCAGTGGAGGCGGGAGGTTATTCCAACATTTAGTGGCATTATATTTAAAACTACCTCTGAAAGCGGCCGACCGGTAGAAAGGATATACTAACTTGTAATTGGATGATCTGGTATTATACTGCTTATTTTGATCTTTAGACCAAATCAACTTATTATATAAATATAAAGGTTCTTTATTTTTAATAACTCCAAACAAAAGTGAGGCAAAGTGTAGTCGCCTGCGACAGTCCATTTTTAAAATATTAGCGTTATTAATGAAAGGGGTTACATGTGCACATGGTGGGACATTGAAACAAAAGCGTGCACAGGCGCAGGCGTGCGCAGGCATTGGTCTCAATAGCTTTTCGTGGTCGACGTCGCTCCACTTGGGAGCAATAGCCTTCATCCATTCCAGAATCGGCTTGATGTTCGAATCTTCCTGCTGTGCATGTTGTAGGCGGTCCTTCCACTCGTTGCTGAGGTGGTCTATCCTAAGTATTCTCACAGATACCACTTCCTTACCCTCTTGCCTAGTAAAATGCTTGCAATCTTCAGGACAAGGTCTTATTGACAATGCATCTGCGTTGCCATGTGATATCCCGCTGCGATGTTCGGTCACAAAGTCGTATTAATGCTACTGCTGGGCGGTGCTGTTAGCCGCACTACCCTCCCTAAATCGATCAACTTCCTTTTCTACAGTTCGCTTAGGGCAGCTGGAAGATGGCACCTTTTCCCACAGTTATTGCACCTAGAGCTGCATCCTTTATTACTGTCGCGAACTGTAGCTGTTACAACCTACCTGACGCGATGGGAACGATGATCCTGCCGCACGGCTTCCACCTTCAGTGCATTACAGTGGCAGAACCACGCAGCAGCGTTTGCTGTTGCACGTATGGGCTGGCTCAAACCGGGGTGGTACCACGACCTCACAGAAGAACGGCGTGAAGTAGAAGCTTTGCTTCTGCATTTCGTCGGTGAGTACAGATGACCGGAGGCCCAATTCCCTCCCCCCCCCCCTCTTAACATGGTAGCAGAGTTAAATATAAGACTGCCCCTGGAGGGTACCAGCACCCCCGGTGACGGAGATTCCCTCGCTAAGCATTCACGCCCAAACTCCCCTACTCTTCCTGAGCGTGGGTGCTCAGGCTGCCCCTCGTATTCTGGGGGGAGGGAGAAAACCCGCTTGAAACTAAACCAGCTCAGGGCAAACGGAGCATAAGTCAAAGGCGCCCCCTGCCACACTATCCGTGGATTTCTGCAACATCTGGGGAATTCATTCAAACCTTTTTTTTTATAGAAGAGGGGGCAAACGAGCATACTGTTCACCTGATGTTAAGTGACTTCCACCGCCCATGAACATCCGCAACACCAGGAGAATTGCAGGTGCGTTGTCGGCCCTTTAGAAAGGAGTAAGCTCTTTTCTTGAAGGTCGTATCGGTCCGGAAAAATCGCCGGTGGTAAACTATTCCACAGAGAGGTCGTACGCGGAAGAAAACTCATTGCGAAACGTAGTGTTGGACCGCCAAGCATCCAGATAGTTTGGATGGTATCAGGAAGTTTGCCGCGTAGTGTGTTCATGAAATTTGGGGGCTGGGATTAATCCTAACAATTCCTCAGAGCACTCCCCGTGACAGATGCAATCAAATACGCAGACATTTCTTCGCATCGCCAATGAATCGAGCCGATCTGCTCTGCGCTGGATGCGATCAAGTGGAAGGAGCTGGTACTAGGGAGTCCCAGCCCAGAGATGGTAACAGTATTCCATGTGCGGCCGAACCTGCGCCTTGTAAAGTTGCAGGTGGTGTGCCGGCATGAAATACTGTCCTGCTCTGCTGAGCACGCCAAGCTTTTTTAGACACCAATTTGGCCTTCTCTTCTAAGTGGCCACGAAACTACACGTCACTCGATATGTCGACGCCGAGGATTCCGATACTGGCTGAGGTAACAAGCGGTATTCAAATAATGGTATGCAACACACCTTTCTTAGTAAGAACATTTTATGCACCTCTGTAAATCATTTCAATGAATTGGACCAGCTGATTGAGATGCATCTCCCAAACTACTCCCACTCCACTTTCATAGGTGACTTTAACACCTACCTTATTCGAAATGATGCTAGATCGAATAAGTTTAAACGCATATTTGCATCAAGCAATATTAAAATTCTTGACCTCGAATCTACCTATCACGTCAATAACACTAACTCTTTACTGGATTTAATAATTACATCTGATCCTGATCGTATATCTCTACAAGGTCAATTCGTGGCTCCTGGATTTTCCCATCATGATCTAATTTTCGCATCATATGCTCTTAAATCCACTAAATCATCTCCCAAAATTATGTTTCACCGTAACCTTGTCCGTATGAATCGCCAGCTGTTAAGTTATGAGATACGCAATACTCATTGGGCAGACTTTTATAACACTAATAATATTGACAATAAACTGCAGTTAATAACATTATAACAAAAGCTTATGACAAAGTAGCGCCTTTAAGACCAGTAAAAATGAAACGGGCACCAGCACCTTTGTTAACGACATATATTCGATCTCTTATGGCGCGTAGGGACCGCCTAAAAAGAAAACACAAACGTTCGCCCAGTGATGAGAACTGGGAAAGATTTAAAAAAGCACGAAATCGCTGCAACCAGGTGATACGAAATGCCAAACGTCGACATATTCACAATACTATTGAGACTTGCACAAACCAGAATTTATGGAAGTTTTTGCGCAGCCTGGGCTTTGGTAAAAGCAAACAGAATGTTAGTCAGTCCCTTGATTTAACAGCGCTCAACAAACACTTTTGCTTTTTACCAGTTTCGTTGGACTCAACATTCAAATGCGATAATATTAAAGATATCACTTCTTTCCCTTTACCATGTTGTACTCCTTTCTGTTTAGAACCAGTGACTGATAATGAAGTAAAAAAAATTGCATCCGTCGTAGAGGTGGTCGCTCGGCGAGCGCCCGTGCGCACGTAAACACGTATCGCTCCGTATGTGTATAATAATTTACGTTATAAAAGTGCAAATTTTCTTTTAAAATCTATATCAACCAACTCGTCTACAAAATTGAGGAATGTGTTAAATTTACAGAAGATACTTCGTGTAAAAAGTGATTTAAAAACAGTACAAAGGTACAAAGAATCAAAATAAACTTTCGTTACACTGTGTCGTGTTAGCGTGTGACTCATCGATTGAACGAGTGCGAACGTTATTGCCTTATATGGTAACAAGAAATTACTCCGACAATATGTAATGTACCAAGCTGTATGCATTTTTCACCCTCTGTGCTAGTAGCAAGCGTAACCTAGCGGTCTAAGTAACGAACTTGCAAGACGTGAAAAGAAAATGTGGAAAGTGCTCAAAGCAACTTCCAAGAAAGCAATTTTTAATATGTGCCTCATGCAATACCAGTTACGATATCGATTGTGCAGGAGCTGAAAAGAGATTTTTCCTTATGAATGACGAACATAAAAGGCGCTGGAAATGCCTTTCTTGTTGTACCACAAAACCACATTCCTCAAGTTCTGGAATAACCGCATCCACTCCATGTGATGAGAATGTCGCTATAAGAAATAAGTGCGTTATAAACATCTCAACGTCAAACTCATTTGAATCACTGGCTGAAAATTCCTTGGAAGATGAGGATTATGAAGACAACTGTAATACAAGACTTAATAGAAGCTGTCCAGAGTTATCACCTATTACGGTATATGATTTGGAAGAATTAAAACAGGAGATATTGAATCTACAATCAAGATTGGTTATAGCGGAAAGGGAAATAGAAAACCTACTTCAACAAAATACCGACTTAACAGATAAAATTGCTGCAAGAGACGCCAAAATTAACCAATTAAAACAAATATGTAGCTCGAGTATTAAACAACGCAAGACACGGAAGGAAATCTATGAATCAAAATCATCATCGGTAGTAAATCAAAGCTTTGAAGGACTTAATGCAGGGAACTCCGTAAACAAGGAAAAACTTGCGGAAAAAAACCAACCAAGGAAGAGAAACATCTTTATTCTAGGAGATCAGCAAATACGCGGTTTGGCGATCAAAATACTTGAATATCGCTATGGAAAATATAACGACATGTATAACTTTACCAGCATAATTAAATCTCAAGCACAAAGTAGGGACATTATGACGAATTTCAATATAATTCCTGAGAATATTAATGAAGACGATGTAATAATTTTATCTGTAGGCTCTAATGATAATGATCCATATCTTTTGTATAGTAATGTATGCAATTTTCTAGTTAAATACAAGAACTGTAAGTGTCTCCTAATAAATGTAAAGACAAATCGACATCTAAATGTAAAAAAACTAAATAACGATCTTCATATGTTGAGTAGGAAATATAACAACTGTACATTTATTGACATGAACACATATAAACATAATAATTTTAAAACACATTTACAAAAGCTGACATTCAAAATAAATATCGAAATTGATTACATAAAATATAAGAATGAATTCATTAATTTAAGACACATTTTCAAAATGAAAATGCCAATAATCCCTTGCCTAATGCTACTTTCAATAACATACCTAATGAGACATTTTGTTTGCATCCTGAGACATCACACAACCATGAAACAAAAGAAACAAACGACCCCCAAATAACACCACAGAAAATTCACCCTAACAACAATGACTTGAATAGGGAAGAATTTTTTCGCCCATAACAACATTACAATAATGCATCAAAATATTGCCGGACTTCTTAATAAATCAGATTATTTAAAAGCTGCACTGGAAGAATTCAAGGATAAAAAGTTAGACATATAAGTGTTATGCTTGAGTGAAACGTTTATTCAAAGCGGCGACGAAGTAAATCTTAAAATACCTAATTACAAATTAGCTGCATACTATTCACGAAATTGCGAAAAAAGGGGTGTAATCTTAGTCAAAAACCACTTTAACTCAAAAATACTCAACATTTGCAGAGAATTATCACTGTCTAACAGCTTTGAATGCTGCGGTGCAGAAATACCTATGTACAAATTGGTAGTTGTTAACATTTATCGGACACCGGACTCTGACGTAAATCTGTTTTTTATCAAACTCCAAGAACTTTTGCATAACTTACTTAAAAGTGAACCCAAACATAAAATAGTTGTGACTGGCGATTGGAATATAGACATATTAAAACCAACTCGACAAAAACAAACTAAACTCTTAAATGATATTTTAAAAAACTTTAACTTAAAAATGCACATAAATACTGCGACTCGTGGAAAGGCATGTCTTGACCAGATCACCAGTAACGTGTATAGGGTCAAATCAGGCACACATCTTGTTTGCCTATCTGACCATGAATCAGCCCAAAGTATATCATTTAAAATGAAGTTGATTAAAAAGGAGTATACTGTACAGACAATTGATTACAGTGAAGAAAACTTGATCAAGTTTAGAAACTGTATGTCTGCCCTATCATTTTCAAAAGTATATAATAATAAAAATGCTAATGAAGCTTTCAACGAATTGCATAATGTGATTGATCTATTTAATAAACTCTGTTTTCCAATATAGCTTATTAAGATCAGTAATAAATTCAGATACCAGAAATGGCTTAGTAAAGGCATTAGACTTGCGTGTAAAAATAAGCGGCGTCTATATATCCAATATACAAGAAGCAATAAAATTTCTAGAATATCAAAAAAATACGCATACAAAAAATACAATAAAATACTCAAAAAGTGCATTTATAGGGCTCAAAAATTACAAAACCAAAGAGTTATAAATAATGCTTCTAATAAATGTAAAGCGACATGGAATATTATCAATGATAATTTAAATAACGATAAAGAATATAACGATATTGACATGATAAGTACAAATGACATAAAATATAGTAATCCTAATGTAATATGTGAATTGTTTAATAACTATTTTATAGATATGACGAACCTAGAACAGGACAATTTAAATTATGATAAAATTAACATTCCATTCAATAAAAATTCAATATTCCTAACCCCAACTAATGAAATGGAAATAGCTACTATTATTTTATCGCTTAAAAACAGCAATGCAGTTGGACATGGTGGCATAAACACACGTGTACTAAAGGCATGTGCGAGGGATTTAAGTCGACCTCTTACTCATGTAATTAATTTGTCAATGGAACAGGGATCATTCCCCGATATCCTTAAGTTATGTATTGTTAAACCAATATACAAGAAGGGCGATAAATATGATATGAATAACTATAGACCGATAACTCTTATTCCAATACTATCTAAAATATATGAAAAAGTAATCTTCAAGCGCATTGATAGCTTTATTACATCAAATAATATACTGAGAGAAGAACAGTATGGTTTTCGCAAAGGTCACTCTACTACGTTGGCTTGCTACAATCTGATACATTATGTCACTGAATGTATTACTCAAAAGATACCAGTTATTGCTTTATTTCTAGACATGACCAAAGCTTTTGACTTTGTTCCACATAAAAGATTACTGGATAAACTCTATCGACATGGTATTAGAGGTAACGCTTACGACTGGTTGGAAAGTTATTTGTATAATAGACAGCAATGTATTGAGATAGCAGCAGTTGTTGAATCCAGACAGTGTACTTTCCGGTCAAAGCATCGTGTCAACCCATGTGGAGTTCCACAGGGCAGTATCTTGGGGCCCCTGTTGTTTTTGATATTTATTAACGACTTACCAAATGCAACTCAACATAAATGTTACATGTTTGCAGACGACACTACCGTAGTAATAAAATGTGACGAAATAGAAAAATCCAATATTATCATTAACAAGACTCTTCACAACCTAATCAATTGGCTACATTCAAACAATCTCAAAATAAACATACAAAAAACAAAGGGAATCCAGTTTACTACTTATAGAGCAAGGTCAATGGATGTACTAGTCGATTATTGCGGTAATATTGTTGAAACTGTTAATGAAGCTAAATTTCTTGGATTTACTTTAGATAAATTCTGTGACTGGAAAGCACATATAGACAATCTATGTACAAAAATAAATAAATTTGTATACGCGCTACGACGACTCAGTAATGTATCAACCATTGAAACTGCTCTATCGGCCTACCATGGCTATGTGTCATCAATATTAAGTTACGGCATTATATTGTGGGGAGGTTCAGCGGATGTAAACCGGGCTTTCATAGCCCAAAAGAAATGTATTATGGCTATTTGCAGAGTACATTTTCTTGAAAGCTGTAAACCCCTTTTCAATAAACTTGGAATCCTACCGCTGCCGTGCCTGTATATTAAACAAATGTGTATTTTTGTACGACAACATTCTCACTATTTTGTCACTAGAGAGCAAAACAAAATTAAACCTACGAGACATGTAGAAAGGATCGTGCAACCTAGAATAAGATTTCAATTATACAGACGAAGCTGTTATTGTATGGCTATTAAAATTTATAATAAGCTTCATCCAAGTTTCAAAGCTCTGCCGTTACCATTGTTTAAAAGAAAGTTACATTCCTGGCTTTTCACTAGGTGCTTTTATTCAGTCCAGGAATACTTAGATGACCAAGAGGTTTTGAAATTTTAACTGTATTTGTAGCTTTTCTGCGTTTACTTTATTTTATGACTTGAATAATTTGACATAAAATATCATACAATTTATAAATGATGACATGTAATGCTCTGTCTGTGACTCATGTTTACCATTAGTTTTCTGTTTAGTATGTTAACTTATTTTTAGCTCTAAGTAGACTAAAATGTAACTACTTTTAAATTTGCATGACAATTATAAGTCAAACATGAGGACGTACCATTATGTTAACATCTTTGCACGACCATGTTTAAAGCAAATAAAAAAAATCTGATTTCTGATTTCATATCCAGCAAAGCTGTCGGCCCAGATAATATTGGACGTGACATGGTTTTGCCGATTTTGGACCAAACAGTTTCCCATATCACTCACCTAATAAATTTCTCCTTTGCCTCCACTACTTTACCTACCAAGTGGAAAGAAGCGTTCCTGATTTCTGTCCCCAAAAATAGCTCTCCTACTAATTTCAGCCACTATAGGCCAATATCTATCCTCTCCTTCTTCTCCAAAATTCTTGAAAAGGTTGTTCATGGCCAACTCTCAAAATATCTAAACAAACACAATTTCTTTAATCTTTTTCAGTCTGGTTTCCGATCTCTGCACAGTACTTCCACGGCCTTAATTAAAATAACTGATGATATCCGCTTCGCGATGGATAATCGTCAACTCCCTCTTCTTGTCCTTCTGGACTTCAGTAACGCCTTTAACTGTGTTGACTATGACATCCTGTTAACAATAATGAAATCCCTGAATTTCACATCGTCAGTTCTACAATGGTTCAGTTCCTATCTTCGGGGAAGCCAGCAACGCATACGTGATAATGATAAGTTCTCCGATTGGTGTAACGTTGCTGTTAGTGTTCCTCAAGGCGGTGTTTTATCTCCGTTGCTTTTTTCTGTGTTTATCAATGCACTTGTTTCCGTAATAAATTTCAACAAGTATCACCTGTACGCAGATGATGTCCAGCTGTATCAGCATTTTAGTTCAAATGACCTAAATTCATCTGTTGATAGAATGAATTCTGATCTTGCTGCAGTTCGTCAGTGGGCGAGATGTCATGGGCTAATATTAAATCTTGCCAAAACACAGGTTATAATCATAGGGAGCAGAAAAATTACATGTCGACTTGACTATCAATATCTACCAAAGGTCACTCTAAAGATAGAGTAGATTTAGAATATGTTAGGCAGGTTAAAAACCTTGGCTTAATTTTGGCTGACGATCTAAGTTGGGTACTACAGGTTAATGTATTCAGGAGACGTACTTTTGGAACTATGCATTCATTAAAGCTGTGGCAAAAATTTATTCCTCATTTTTGATTACGCTGATATTACCTATCCAGATATAACTGAGGAGTTGCTTAGCAAACTCGACCGTCTGTTCATACGCTATATTTTTGGCCTGCGCAAGTTTGATCATATATCACAATTTCGCTCAAGACTTAAGTGGCTCGACATTTGTTTTCGCCGGAACACACACCTTCTAACCACTTTGTATGGTATTCTTCACAATCCTTGTTCCCCAGTTTATCTAAAAGAGCGTTTTTCATATTTAAGCTTATCCCGTTCGATGACCAACAAAACTATAACTATCCCGATACATAAATCTGCATACTACTCAGATTCCTTCACGGTATCATCAATTACACTTTGGAATAACCTTCCACGAGATTTAAAAGATGCTCCTTCAATAAATACATTTAAACGTAAGCTTAAGGGCATATTATTTAAAATTACTTGATAATTTTATTGATTACGTTTATTATAATTTCGTATACTATATTGTATGGTTTATTGGTTTAGTATATATTTTATCTAAATATATATGTATGTACTTATATATATATATATATATATATATATATATATATATATATATATATATATATATATATATATATATATGTATGTGTATAAGTGTATAGATGTATAAACTAACATATACATAATATTATATAAGACGTTTTGAATAGTGTGAATAAATAATTTAGTTTATCTTTCTCTCGCGGCTCTACCCATAGCTCTCACCACACTACAAAAGGTCAGCTGGAAGAGAATGCCTTTTCGGCATTAAGTTCGCCTTTGTACCAAATTGTTTTGTTTGAGTGCAATAAAGAATTTTCTATCTAGTTATCTATCTATGCCTTGAAACTGAGGAGATACGACAAAGGGGTTTTTATAGCGAATAACGCGCAAACTTGTGTCTTCTGAGGGTTAAACTGGACTAGATTTAGTCGCTCCCAATCCGACACTTTGTTCAGCAAAGACTCGACTTCAGACACAAGTTTGTCCCGGTATTCGGAGACATTTTCCCGAGAAATACTGGCATGGCCTGTGTACAAAGCATCACCAGTGCTGTCATCTGCATAGCAATGAATGTTGCCGGTTTGCAACATATCATTGATATGCGGAAGAAACAGCGTTAGTGATAGCACGCAGCCTTTTGGAACACCAGTATTAATAGGCTTGTAACCGGAGCTTGCACCATCTACAACGACCTTGACGCTCCGATCTGCAAGAAAGCTGGTGATCCAATTGCACAATTTCTCGGAAAGCCCATAGGAAGGGAGCTTCGAAAGAAGCACTTTGTGTCAAACCCGATCGAAGGCCTTAGCATTTTCCAAACTAACGGCCAATGCCTTCCCCCCCCCCCTCCTGCTGGGACAACTGCCGCCACCCATCTATGAGTCAGGTAGACCAGAAGATCACCAGCTGATCGACCACGACGAAAACCGTATTGGCGATCACTAATCAGCTGATGATCCTCAAGGCACCTCATGAACTGACAGTTTACAATGGACTCCATTGTCTTGGAGAATAAGGAGGTGATGGCGATGGGCCTGTAGTTGGACGGATCTGACCGGTCGCCTTTTTTTAGAGATAGGGTAGACGAAAGCCGTCTTCCCTTATTTTGGGACTACGCCGTGCGAGTAGGAGTGCCGGAAAAGACGCGTTAAGACCGGTGCCAACACTGGAGCACACGTCTTCAGCACAATTGGGGGATACCGTCAGGCCCACTCGATTTGTGGATGTCCAGGTAGAGAGAGTCCCTTGCGAACCGAGCGCTGTGTGAACCGCACCTCCGACAAAGAGCACTCACACTCCGGGATGGTCGGCGACGTACTCCCCCCGTCATCAAGAGTCGAGTTGGACGCAAAGAAAGAGCCTAGCAGATCGGCTTTCTCCTATGCGGCATGAGCCAGTGAGTCGTCCTCTCTGTGCAGAGATGGTAGAAATGACTAACAGAAGTTCGCCTTGGCTAGAGGCCGGAATGCACGGGTTCCCGAAGGAAGGCGAACTGGCTTCTCGCCAATTCTGCCGATGTGCTCAGACCTTGCCTTGCCATTGTCTCTTTTGAAGGACCTGGAGGCGAAATTGTACTTATTTTCAAGAGCGCTGGTGTTTACATCTCGAGACGTTGCTACATCCGCCCAGGCCCTGAAGCACTACTGCTTATAGTGTGATGCTATTTTACAGGAGCGACCAAACTATGACTGAGATCTGCCTCCGGTGGTCATCACAAAGGACGGTATGAAAATTTCCATACCCTGAAATACCACATCAGCGACAGAATCAGCAACAACGCTAGGATCGTCCGGCGAGAAGCAAACCCAAGGGTAGGATGCAAAAAAACCGCATCCCATCCCAATCGGCCGACCTATACGTAGTACCAAACACGGCGACAGCCTGCAGAATGCAACCGCGACGTTAATGTGACTGGCACCACACTCCGGACAAGACAATGGTCCGACGAGCCTAAATGGACGTCGACGGAAACCTGATATCCGTACGGATGAGAGGTCAACAGAAGGTCCAACAGGGTAGGTGTATGATCTCTCATATCCACCGCTACGGGACCTATATAGGCACCCGTAAACGCGGGTATGGCCGTCGCTGTCTACGCGCAGCTATAGGATGGACAGGTCCGCACCTTCAAGACTGCCGAGGCGTCTGAAACAGATGTCCTCTCTGACGTATACGCAAACTCCAGCCCAAGGCACAAAGGTTCCAGTTTGTACCCCGGGTAGGAGAGATACGAGACATCAGCCGGAGAGGGCACCTGCGTCTCGGTCAGAATGAGCAGATTCGGCCTCGCCGTCTCGAGACGGTAGTGGACGGCGTTTAGTTTAGAGTGAAGTCCCCTGATATTGCAGAAATTCACGGATAGCGTGGCAAGGGTCGCCTTGGTCTTGTTGCTCCGTTTAGCCTTGTTGCGGCCGTAGCTCGGCGGCCAGGTGTTTGCTGTCACAGATCCCTCGTGCTCTCTGTAACAGCAAACACCTGGCCGCCGAGCTTCAGCACGTCAAGCAAGTTCTGCATGACAACAAGCTTCGGGTCCCACGCCTACGTCACAGTGACCGAGTGAAGCCGGCCACAGTCGAGCGTGTGCCTGCTGTACTAACATATGTTAGGGGTGTCACAGACAAGATTGGCTACATCTTGAAGCGAGCTTCTATTAGAACATTCTACAAGCCGCCGAAGAAGATTAGTCAGTTCCTACCATCAGTCAAGTGTCATATTCCTCTACAAGATGCAGGAGTGTTCAAGATTGATTGTGAATGTGGTCTCTCTTATATAGGACAAACAAAAAGATCAATTAGAACCCGCGTAAAAGAACATATAGCTGATGTGAAGCATCAACGTTCCGGGAAGTCTGCAGTTTGCGATCATATCCTAGACGGCCCCAACTATTACATCAGATTTGATAGACCACAAATCCTCGCGAAAGAACACCGATTTCTACCAAGGATGATACGTGAGGCTATTGAAATTGAAAAACATCCTAATTTCAATAGAGAAGGAGGCTGGGTACTACCACCTGCTTGGGATCCTATAATCAATAAAATTAAAACTAAACTCAAGCATACCACTGCAAGACCTCAGGACATAGTCAGTTCATTTTGCATAGATCGGACCATAAACAATAATTAAAAAAGCTGAAGGTACTCCGGGTTTAATAATGACATCGGGACGTCAGTCATCTCAGTCCCCCGTGACCATGGGTGCTGGAAAGCGCCCGAAACGTCGGGAATTAAAAATAATAGTACAATAAACGCGATAAAATCCATAAAAGTAGTTTTAATCAATGTGTAGTGTTCGCGTAAATATAAGAAATCATTAAGACTACCTTCATTTGGGGTGACCAAATGAATTCAGTGTTGCAGCGCTGGGTTGATACAGGCATTAAAATCTCTTTATAGGGACTCTAGTGCTCGTGTTAGGATCAACGGAGTCTACTCGGACTGGTTTGACATCCATAAAGGTGTCAGACAGGGCTGTGTAGCTTCCCCGTGGCTGTTCAACCTATCTATGGACACTTGTTTGATAAATTTGAAAACTGAAGAATGTGGATTAAGAATGGGTGAGTTAACCATCAAATGCATTTTGTACGCCGATGACCAAGTTATTCTCGCGTCGTCGGCGGCCGAGTTGCAAATGATGGTTACATTAATGAACAGTTCTTTAAAAGAAAGGCGTATGAAAGTGAACGCAAGTAAGACGAAAGTTATGTTTTTGAAAGAGAAGAAAGTAAAACCGTATGTGAAATAAGAATAGAAGGGGAGTTGGTCGAGCAAGTAGACGTGCTTATATATTTGGGATGTGTATTCAGCAGGGATAGGAGATATGATAAGGATATAGCACGACGAGTGAACGCAGGAAATAAAGTAAATCAATCAATCAATCAATCAATCAATCAATCAATCAATCAATCAATCAATCATTTTATTCGTTTTCACAGGTAACACGGTTGACAATGTTATAATTTTATAGTACCTCCGTTAAATGCTTTAACAGCATACGAATTTATATATCCATACATCATAAAATTAAATATATATATAAAAAAAAAAAACAGATCAAAGTAATAAAATTAAGTAGAGTCAAAATAAAATTATTAAATTACATATTTAAATTATTAGTAAATAGAAATTCATTGACATTATAATAACATTTATCTATAAGAAATTTACTTAAAATAGATTTAAATTTTTGCACATTATAACATTTTATGTGATCAGGTAATTTATTATATAATTTAGGGGCCATTTCAACAACACTTTTTTTCATAAGGGCAGTTTTGCATACGTTCGTCTGGATTTTTTGTTTTCGAGGACGAAGGTTAACTAAAGATGGTTGTACTCCTATATCAAAAAGTTCCGGATTACACTTTACAAACATACACGATTCTAGTATATAAATACAGGGTAATGTTAATATCTTAAGAGATCTAAAGTATGGTATGCAACTTTCTGTAGACTTTATCCCACATATAGCTCGAATACACTGTTTTTGAGCTTTCATAATTAATTCCCTGTATGTTGATAGTCCCCAAAATATGATACCATATCGCAGGGTCGAAGCCACAAAGCCATGGTACGCTGTTAGAACAGTTTTTCGGTCAGCTATTTTCGACAGTTTATATAGTGCAAATGAAAATTTATACATTCTTTTGCAGACTTCTATTGAATGTGATTCCCATGACATGTTGCTATCTATAAACAGCCCTAGGAATTTCGCTACTTTTGTTTCAGAAATTGTTTTATTTCCATAACTTATTATTAGATTTGGAGTACTTTTTCTTTGTGTAAATTGCATAATTTTTGTTTTTTCTAGATTAACTTTGAGATTATTTGATTTTAACCACTTAATAATGTTTTTAATAGCAAAGTTAATATTATTTTGATATTCTGCTACATTGTCACACTGTACAAAAATAGTGCTATCGTCTGCAAATAGTATCATTGGGTATTTACAAGACTTGACGATATCATTGATATATATTATAAAGAGTAAAGGACCCAAAACACTTCCCTGTGGAACGCCACGCTTTATCGTTCTATTATTAGACGTATATATTTTTTCTTGTCTTGTAGAGATACAGATCTGACTGATTACGGTTCTTTGTGTCCTATCTGTTAAATAAGATTTTATTAAATTGATTGCATTACCTCTTACACCATAACGGCTTAGTTTTTCCAGCAATATATTATGATCCACAAGGTCAAATGCCTTCGTCATGTCCATATAAATTGCACATGATGGGATCCTTTCATCTAGACAAATCAATGCCCTTTTTACTAAGTCGTATATTGCTGTTGCGATCCCAGTATTTGTGCGAAATCCTTTTTGCTCTTTGTTTAAAATATTATGTTTTTCCAAAAATTCGTAAAGCTGGCCATGAATAATTTTTTCAAATATTTTTGCGAAAATTGATAGCAGTGCAATTGGACGATAATTATTGGCAATATGTTTATCACCTTTTTTAAATAATGGCTTTACTACAGCTGGTTTCAAATTGTTTGGAAATATACCTGTAGTAAAGCTTAAATTAATAATATGACTCAAAGGTCTTGCTATTGTAGAGCTAACATGTTTTATTACTTTTGTAGAAACGTCGTCAAAACCAACACTATTAGTATTTTTTAGACTATTTATAATTTCACACACTGAGTCAGGTGTTGTCGGTCTTAAAAATAAAGATTTGTAATTATTATTGAAATAAGATAAATGACTTAAATTTACATTATTATTACAATTATTGTTAGAATTGTTATTGTTATTATTTGAAGAAATGTCAGTATTAATAGTACAATTTTCAGTTTCCATGTCATCAATAAAAAAATCATTAAACGCATTAGTGATATCAATAGGGTTAGTAAGATATTCATTACCTACTCTTAGCTTCTGTATTGGTTCTTTGGGAATATTGGTTTTGGATTTATATATAACGGACCAAGTTGCTTTCATTTTATTTCTTGACTTATTTATGTAGTTGTCATTTTGTAAACGTTGTGTGTTTCTTATTATTTTCCTTAATTTTGATGAATATTCTTTTAATAGTGATAAAGCATCTTTGCTTTTTTTTCTCCTAAAATGCCAAAGTAAATCTCGCTTTTTTTTACAACATACTTTAAGTCCCTTTGTTATCCATTTTTGCTTGGGATTCAGAGTATTTTTTATAATTTTATAGGGGATACATAGATCATAAAAGCATTTGAATACGTCAAAAAAACCATCATAAGATGTATTAGGATCCGAAGAATTAAATATATCCTGGAAACTTAGACTATCAATACATCTTTTAAATGTTTGAAGGTTTTCATAGCTAAAATCTCTCCTTTTAATACTCCACGAATTTATTATACATGTTTTTTTTACAGGACATTTTAAAATTTGCGCCATATGATCCGAAAGGCCTAGTTCAATGACCTCACTGTTTGATCCTCTTATATTATGTGCAAAATTGTCAATACACGTTCCACTTGCAACTCTTGTCGGCTTTTGTATTGCTAGCTTCAGATTATAGCCTAACAGTAGATTTGTAAATTCTCGACTAACAGAAGTATTTTTCAGAATATCAATGTTAAAATCGCCACAGATAATTATATTTTTATTTTTAGTATTTATTATAGTATTTAGAATGCCTCTAAGAGTATCATAGAACGTATCCAGACAAGATTTATTTGTGTTAGGAACTCTATAAATACATATCACAATCACGTTATGGTCACATATTTCTACAGCACAGGTCTCTATCATACAATTAATCGAGAATTTCTTAATATTATCAACTACTCTATACTTTAATCCCTTTCTTACTAAAATACATGATCCACCACGTCTTTTATTTCTTGAAAAACTGGTTGCTAATGTGAAATTAGGTATTGTAAGGAATTCTTCCAATTCTGGTATCATATTGTGCTCGGTCACACATAGAATGTCGATAGCTTTTTTTTGTCTATCTAACTCATCCAGATTTAATACTAACTCGTCACATTTGTTCAATAGTCCCGATATGTTTTGATGTAATATATGTAAGTGATTATAGAAGAAAAAACTGATTTTCATCAGGGATAATAGAGCTCTTTTTTCTTGTGTCGATTTGCTTCTCATCACTCGATTTTTGTAGAGATAATATTTGTTTGGCAATATTTTGCATTAAATTTTGTACTCCATTTTGTTTTATTTTACCAGTATACTGTGAAAACATATCATACGTTAAGTCCAGGTTTGAATCAATGTAATAGCCATATTTATTAGTGTTTATGTCCTGATTAAGTAGGTAATTGAAAGTCTCTACTCTGTAGTTATATAATGGCTTTCCACATATGTATGTTGGTGAAACTACGATTACGTTTGTATTTTTTACTTGTTCCAGCCTGGTTTTGATTGTTTTCACCAGACCTTTATAGTCTTCTGAGGTATTAAAATCCGATTCTCCGATTATCACAACACAGTAGTCGTGTTTTGTATAGTCCTTTAATTTTTTATGTATATTTTTTAAAATTATCTCTATCCCAGCATTTGTAGTAATATAGTGACATAACTCATACTGACTTAGTACATGATTTCTGTTTACATTTTGTAGTATTTTATATCTCTTGTCACTTGTGAGTATACACAATTTATGTTTTAATGGTTTATGTAATGATTTAGTATCCTTGTGTACATGATTTTTTGTGCAATTATTTAGTTCTAAATCAGTTTTTGGTGTTGTTTTGTCTTTCAATTGCTTTTCTAAGCTTTCGATTTTTGTGCATAGATTGCTTACTTCTTCTTGAGCTAATTTCAGATTTTGTTGTAATTTTACGATTGTATTTTCCAAAACAAAAATTTGCTCTGTCTTTGTCTTATCTGGAGTCATATTATTAGGAAAACTTGAGGACAAACTCTTGCGCTGTTTTTTTACAATTTGTGGGGTTTTACATATATTTTTCATAATAAGTAGCTCTTGTGTCAATTTGGTGACTTGTCGTCGTAACTCATTATTTTCCAAAATTGTTGCGTCTAATTCAGACTCGCAACTCTTTAATTTAATTTGTAAGTCATCTATTTTCATATTTTGTTTGCTCACAATATCAAGTTCATTTACTAATTCTAAACTGTGTGATAAATCTTCTAAGGATTGGAAACTATTGTTTAATGGTTCAACAGGAAATTCCATCGATAGTGATTTTGCTAATAATTTTTCTTTAGGTAGTAGTGTCTGGCTAGTTTTTGCTGAGCTGTTTGGAGATTCTGAGGCATTCATATCGTTACTTTCAAGGGTTTCATCAGTCCTTTTTTTACGTATTGTGATATTCACAGCATCTTTTTCTAGGGATGGAGAGAGGACTGTATTTTTTTTACTTTTTATGCATTTAAAACATCTCCATGATTTTTTAGTCTCATTTGTCCATATTCTAAAACGAGCGAAAGTTATGTTTGCACAGTCAATATGGTAGATATTATTACAAACTGAACAAATTGTGAACTGTCGATTTTCTATTATTGATTTACATTTGAAACATTTCTTTAAAGGAGTTTGTTGTTTTTGCTCCATGTTGGTATTTATGTCAGAAAATTAAAGACAAAAATATTTCTGTCTGCCTCGAGGCTCGATCCTCCGTCGTATCGGTGTCTAACCAAGTCACTTGTACCGTTGGACCAAGCGTGCTCCTTAATAGCAATTGAAATTAAGCATTATATTCCACTTCTTCCGCATATTCGTGGGTAGATGAAATTTAATGATAATGTAGTTTGATAGATGGCGTTGTAATCACCAACTACATAAAAACGACCATAAGTTGTAGAATCGAATGTACAAATTTGTTTGCACTTAATCACAACATTTGAATAAAATTAACCGTCAGATTAATACTTTTCATGTTAAGCGAATAATAAAGAAATATCTTCACTTTTTGCACAAGAATATTGTAGTTTGGAACAAAATCACAGTATTTTTAGTCTTCTTTGGTTGTTGTAATATAAATTATGTCCATATTTAATGTCACAAATTCACCGTCACTTTTTGTTAATTAATTCACAAAACACTTTGTATTTACCGAAGATAACATTTATACGATTTATTCCAGTCAAAACACACACACCAATATTACTTTCTTAACTAGAATTTAACTATATTGTTTTTTGTTAATTAATTACTACGGAGCTTATTTTTACACACTGGCAGCGCCATCTCCTTTTTTCCAGCGCCATCTCCTTTTTTACATCTCCTTTTTAAATCTACACTCTATTGTGAAAAGTCAGAATGTGTCACGTAAAAGGCACGTATTGCAATTCACAATGCTTTATTAGTCCCTACTTTAACGTATGTGTAAAGTTCACTTTTAGACTAATGACTTTTACTTTTAGACACTCGTCTATGGAATGAACAAAGAATATATAATTATTCTATACAGGAACAAATGAATGAACTAATCCTAAGATCCGCTATAACAGTTGTCAAAGACAATTGGTCATAGATAAATGCGGTATCGATATTTATATCGATACTTTGCTTTTTAAACAATATCGATTTATATAGCGAATAATAATAAAAACTTCCATTACATAGGGGTAAATAACGAAATATAACGATATAATCAACCTTAAAATAATATGTATGTTAACAACTCGGCCATCCTCCAACAAGTGAGTCCTCTCACTTGATTTATTACAAAGATAACATGATCTGTTTTGTAAAATTTACATTATAATTTTTGTAGACGTTATACAATTTAAACAGTAATACAGCTTGTGTTCATACCCTATAGAAATAGGAAGACAAGTGTGAAAAATAAAACGCTAAGTAAAATAAATGAACACTACATATTGGCGTAGACTGTTACGATCTGCAACCGTCCGTGAACAGTTTTCACTGATTGCTCGCAACCTAAGCCCTTAACACTTATGCATAGTCTGCTACGATCTGCGATATCCGCTCATAGCCTATGTCATTTTGTAGAAGGGTACAGTCTGTAATGATCTGCGATTATCTGTGCGACAACACTAACCGCTCACAACCCATACACATTCATCTGTGAGTTCTTCACTGATCGCTCATAGCCTATGTCATTTTATAGAAGAGTACAGTCTGTCATGATCTGCGATTATCTGTGCGACAACACTAACCGCTCACAACCCATACACATTCATCTGTGAGTTCTTCACTGATCGCTCATAGCCTATGTCATTTTATAGAAGAGTACAGTCTGTCATGATCTGCGATCATCTGTGCGACAACACTAACCGCTCACAACCCATACACATTCATCTGTGAGTTCTTCACTGATCGCTCATAGCCTATGTCATTTTATAGAAGAGTACAGTCTGTCATGATCTGCGATCATCTGTGCGACAACACTAACCGCTCACAACCCATACACATTCATCTGTGAGTTCTTCACTGATCGCTCATAGCCTATATCATTTTATAGAAGAGTACAGTCTGTCATGATCAGCGATTATCTGTGCGGCAACAATAACCGCTCACAACCCATACACATTCATCTGTGAGTTCTTCACTGATCGCTCATTGCCTATATCATTTTATAGAAGAGTACAGTTTGTCATGATCTGCGATCATCTGTGCGGCAACAATAACCGCTCACAACCCATACACATTCATCTGTGAGTTCTTCACTGATCGCTCATTGCCTATATCATTTTATAGAAGAGTACAGTCTGTCATGATCTGCGATCATCTGTGCGGCAACAATAACGGCTCACAACCCATACACATTCATCTGTGAGTTCTTCACTGATCGCTCATTGCCTATATCATTTTATAGAAGAGTACAGTCTGTCATGATCTGCGATCATCTGTGCGGCAACAATAACCGCTCACAACCCATACACATTCATCTGTGAGTTCTTCACTGATCGCTCATTGCCTATATCATTTTATAGAAGAGTACAGTCTGTCATGATCTGCGATCATCTGTGCGGCAACAATAACCGCTCACAACCCATACACATTCATCTGTGAGTTCTTCACTGATCGCTCATTGCCTATATCATTTTATAGAAGAGTACAGTCTGTCATGATCTGCGATCATCTGTGCGGCAACAATAACCGCTCACGACCCATACACATTCATCTGTGAGTTCTTCACTGATCGCTCACTGCCTATATCATTTTATAGAAGAGTACAGTTTGTCATGATCTGCGATCATCTGTGCGGCAACAATAACCGCTCACAACCCATACACATTCATCTGTGAGTTCTTCACTGATCGCTCATAGCCTATGTCATTTTATAGAAGAGTACAGTCTGTCATGATCTGCGATCATCTGTGCGGCAACAATAACCGCTCACGACCCATACACATTCATCTGTGAGTTCTTCACTGATCGCTCACTGCCTATATCATTTTATAGAAGAGTACAGTTTGTCATGATCTGCGATCATCTGTGCGGCAACAATAACCGCTCACAACCCATACACATTCATCTGTGAGTTCTTCACTGATCGCTCATTGCCTATATCATTTTATAGAAGAGTACAGTCTGTCATGATCTGCGATCATCTGTGCGGCAACAATAACCGCTCACGACCCATACACATTCATCTGTGAGTTCTTCACTGATCGCTCACTGCCTATATCATTTTATAGAAGAGTACAGTTTGTCATGATCTGCGATCATCTGTGCGGCAACAATAACCGCTCACAACCCATACACATTCATCTGTGAGTTCTTCACTGATCGCTCATAGCCTATGTCATTTTATAGAAGAGTACAGTCTGTCATGATCTGCGATCATCTGTGCGGCAACACTAACCGCTCACGACCCATACACATTCATCTGTGAGTTTTTCACTGATCGCTCATTGCCTATATCATTTTATAGAAGAGTACAGTCTGTCATGATCTGCGATTATCTGTGCGGCAACACTAACCGCTCACAACCCATACACATTCATCTGTGAGTTCTTCACTGATCGCTCATAGCCTATGTCATTTTATAGAAGAGTATCATCTGTGCGGCAACACTAACCGCTCACGACCCATACACATCTACTACATCTTTCATCACTACAGAATAGTCTACTTCAATCTGTAACCATCCGTACTTTCATCGTACACTAGTTACTCCTAATTCTTAGGTTAACCACCATTTTAAAAATAACAAAATGACATTTGTGTCATTTTGTTACATAAAGAAATTTATAAATTCTCATTACTTTAGCCATCGTCATAATCACTATGGTCATTCTCGCTTCAGCTTGAAATCTCTTATAATTTAACCAAGGATGTATTTTATCCAGAGCTACTACGTTTTCGTATCGTCTTTTCTCTTTTCTCGATTGTATCCTTAACAAGAAACCTATCATTCGGTAGTAATTTCTTAATCCCATATGGGCTATTAAATTTTGGTAATAATTTTTTGATTTCTCTATCAATAACCGTTCTCCCAATCCTAATTAAATCGCCTTTTTCATACTTTGCATGAATACAGTCTTGTCTAGTGATTGCTCCGATATAGGTATTTGGTAATATCCGGACGCCAAAGCTAAGGTAATAAACAAAGTTTTAGAAGTAGAGTTTTAGAGTATTGCGCGCGTCACAAACGAGCCTTTTTTTTTTCAGGTTAATACAATTTTTAAAACACTGAATAACTAAGCCGCCGGTACCATTACTAATACTATAATTTCCAGGCAATAAATAGTACTTGTATCCTGGTACACCACGTAGCGTACCGTTAACATATAAGTCTCCCGAGTAGTCACTATCACATCGTAATGGAATAGCGATCATTTCATTTGCCTTAAGCGCTACGTCACTTTGTAGAAATAATTTAAATTTATTCGATGGATAACGAGTAAAAGTCACAGATTTGAAAGTTTTAGTAATGACAATTCCGGGTTTCTCTGTAAAATCATGACCAACAAGTATGGGATAATTGATAATACTACAACATTTATATCATCAGGAATCCCTTGAATCTCTAAGGTTACTAATGCCAAGTCCGCGGGTAGTATTGTATTATTTCCTATCCCTCGTAGTAATGGTAAATCCGAGTATCCTATGTCAAACCTAACATTTTTGCAACGCTTTGCTGCATCAAAGTACACTGGCTACCTAGATCTATGTAGCCTTCGACCACCCTACCATTTACATTAACTTGCATTTTGTATTAACTATCGTATTCGTTATTAAACTTTAATTGCATGACTTTTTCTAAGGTAAATTATCACTTTTATCTTTGGAATCGGTTTGAACCATTGACTTATACGAGTATATAAGGACCGGGCCGACCGAACAACTAAAACGTAACAGTGCGCTGGACCTAAAATATACAGTTTAGGACCAACGCGAATCGGTCGACAGTGGTGCGCGAGCAGGACAGATTTGTCTGTCACGAATATTATGTCTAGTTGCGTGGTAAAAGAATGCAAAAATTACGATACAAAGATTTAAAAATAAACATTGTATATCATCGGTAAATAACCTTATATTAATTTTGTTACAATTAAATTATTCTATAAACGCATTTTTAAAGTTTTATTTTACAGTTAGTATAGTTACGTTACCAAGATTAGGCCAGAGAACATGGAACATCTTGTACATGTAAATTAAAATAATACTATTTAAAAAAAATTATATCACGTTTGACCTTTCATGTTTCTCTTTTTTCCCATGTGCCGGGATTTTGGCGGCGTGGGATTTTGGCGAAATTAGTGTAAGGTAAATTTTGAATCATCATCATCATTACAGCCCTTCACAAGTCCACTGCTGAACATAGGCCTCCTCCAAGTAATGAAGTATTGAATATTGTTACCTAATATATTTTACATTCAATAAGGGTAAAACGAAAAGAGTACAAAAGAAACCATATCTGCTTAATTGAATCTGAAAATCTGATTCATAAAATATTTTGAAATTCTGTTTTCAAACCGATGGCTTCTGGAGCATAGAGTTTTTATCGTGGCAGCCCCTCATCATAGTTGTATCAAGGATGCAACATAAATGCATCGATTGAGGATCGATTGAACATAAAGGGAGCTAATTCTAATTTTATTACAAGAAATGCGGTACTAATGTATACTACAGAAATTCTCAATATCGTAGGGGTAATATTAAAATGTAAAAGGACCCAATAATAATACAAGTCGACCTTTAGGTAAGATTATGGTATTTTCGCTTAGTATTTTTTTTATATATATATATACATACAACATACACAGTCATTACAGGATGAGCACCCTAATTCGACAGTGTAGCCAACGATACAATACCATATGCCACTGTACTGAACTCACTCAGCGAACATGAAAACAAATCAGTTTGCTCCGACATGGCGTTGATCATACGCAGCGCGCGCGCGAGCGGCGCCTGCTGCATCAGTGCGGTGTGCGCGCGCGGCAGCGCCAGCAACGGCGCCGCCGCCGACGCCCCGCGCACCCATGCGGCGCATTGAGTCGCGCCATCTCCAGCACTCTAGGGTTGTGTATTCTACCCCTCATCACCTTCAACACGTACATTGCGAGAGCTACTTCTCTTCTGACTTCGAGCTTGTAGTATCCTACCATACCGAGCAAAAATAGAGTAGGATACAACAAGGGATAGCTCGGGTATATTCCAAATAGTTTCAAGTACATGAATCTAATAAATTTATTTTGGATCCGCTCTAACATAAATTTGTATTTGAGTTCATTAGGAGCCCAAATGACGGCGTTACACGCTAAGTGGCTCCTTATGAGTGCATCATATAGCGCTCTGAGAGCCCTGACGTTTGTGAAATTATTTGCAAGACGCATTATCAATCCGAGGTTACGGTACGCCTTTATAGGAACATTACTCATGTACATGTAATCTGAAATGTAAGCCTGCAGTGAAACGTACACCTAGATCTTTAACCTCCTTAACTCTATGAAGCAGTTTCCCATTCATCACGTACGGGTGATGAATTGGAGCGCGTGAGCGGCTAAAGGACAATACTGAGCATTTAGAGACATTAAAGAAAAGTTTATTATCAATGCTCCATCTTAAAACTTTATCAATATCATGCTGTAAAAAAACAGCATCAGATATATCTCTAATTTCTAAAACTCATTTTAGATCATCGGCAAACAATAATGGAGTACTCAAATTGACTACATTTGGCAAATCATTTAACATTAAATGAACAGCAAAGGTCCTAGATTGCTGCCCTGACTAACACCAGATCTAGTAGAGTACGGTCGAGAAAAGTGCCCATTGTAATCAACAAACTGATGCCGGTCTCGCAGATAACTGGCGAAAAATGATGCGTGCGAGGTGTGCAACCCACACAAGTCAACTTACAAAGTAACACATCGTTGTCAACCGCATCGAAAGCCTTTCTGAAATCAAAGTAGGCTACGTCCACCTGCAGGCCAGCATCAACCGCGGGTACTAGATGCGTCATCAGCCCCAGTAAGTTCCCAGTTGTCCCCCGCCCAGGGCGGAAGTGCTACGCGTCGGACAACTGTGCACTAATCTGTGGATACAGTTAGTTGTGAATGGCCGTCTCGAACACTTTCGCTGGAATGCTTAAGACTGTCACGGGTCTGTAGTCACTTGGCGTCGATCCCCCACTACCTTTCGGTACAGGCACAACTCTAGTGAGCTTCCATTGATCAGGAAACGTAGCACTTTCAATACATACATTAAAAATGTGTAAGAATGGTTTTACTAGTGCACTCCTACAGTCTCTAAATATGAAGGCTGGTATACCACCTGTACCGACCGAGCGCTTCGAGGGGAGGTGCGACAGCGCACGCAGAACATCAGCTGATCGCAAACGCCCGAGCTGAGCCCACGCGCCCGACGCTGCTCCCACAAAGGTATCTCACGGCTGTGTACGGACTGGCAAAAATTTGCGAATTCTCCAGCGCACTCACTATCTGACAAAACCTTCCCGTCCTTAAATAATTTCCTACTTCCTGATGTACCTTTCCTCAATCTTATATACTCCCTAAAGGCTTTAGGCTCCAATGTTAAACGTCCCTGCACACGGTCTCTATACTGGATATGCTCTCTCTCAGTTTCAGTTTTAACTATAGCCCTATATCGCGAGAACTCTTCGTAATCACTGCGCATTACAATACTATGTACATGTATTGTAATACAAACTATGAAATAATGGTACAAGTTGGATAAATATATTACGAAACACGACCCTGGTTACGTCGTGTTTTGATATGATGTTTGTATTATGACAGATGCGCTACTTATTCTTGTACGAAAAAGTTATGTGTAATATATTTAGATGGGCCTGTCACACACTTTTTACACTTTTCTTTTCTTTACTTTAATTTCTTTACTTTCTTTACTTTTCGGCTAAGTGGCCTAACCTACCGCAAATCGTGCATTTTACAGTCTTTTTCGTGCATTTATAACTATAATGCCCCGATTCGTTACAGTTATAGCAAATAATATTCGAATTAGATGTGGTATGCGACTGCCTCTGACTAGTTAATGGGGTATTATTAGCGAAGACCATTTTTTTATCTTGAACACTCCTTCCCTTATCGTTATCACGGGTTTGCTGTTTAATTGACTGAAAATATTCTAAAACTTATTCAGGCTCCTGGCATTTGGCAGCCTTAGCTCCCAACCTAATCAAACGATCTTTTTTTTCTGTGTGGGTAGGTGCAATAAGTACATTGCTTTAGTGAAGTCTCCCAATTTAATATAAATTTTAATATATAAAACATTACAATAGTGTTGTTACTATATGGGAAACTAATGTACTAACCATTATACCTGCCAGGCAGTAAAATCCTTGCTTTTTACAAACTTAGTTAATAAAATCTGTCTCACAATTTTCTTACATTATCACTACACAAGATATTTTCAAAATGGACGCCATTCAAGACTCAATAACACAACTTCAGAAGATGTTTACTCAGCGCATGGATATCTATCAAAGTGAGCTTCAAGCTGCAGCACCTTCAGCCTCCATTGCCAATTTGACATCCGAGTTCTCCTCATTCAGATTATTTATCATGACAGCCCTACGCAATCTTCAAGACCAGGTAGGCCTGTTGATGCACCAGGTGGATAATATGGAGATGCGGAGCCGGCGGAAGATTCTATTACTTCATGGACTTCCGGAGGAAAAGAACGAGGACACTGTACAGGTATTAGTGAAGACTTTTGTTGACCATTTCAAGTTGTCTGGTTTCTCGGAAAAAGATATATCTCGCTGCCATCGCATGGGCCATACTTCCTCTTCTGACAAACCAAGACCCATCTTGTTTAAGTTGTGTGAGTTAGAGGTGAAGAACAAAATCTGGCAAGCTAAGACGTGTTTGAAGGGCACTGGTATCACTCTGTCGGAGTTCTTAACTAAAACTCGACATGAAGCCTTTATGGCAGCTCGACGGAGATATGGAATATCGAATTGCTGGACACGTGAAGGCTTTGTTTTTGTACTGGGTAGCGGTGGCGTTCGACATCGCATTAGCTCTGTGATCGAACTCGATAAAATTGTTGAGCCTCCTGTGTCGAAGTCGAAGACAACGACCGCGGTCAGGGAACCAACTGGAGCTTCCAAAAGTCGACGTACTGGCACCGCAGGCAAGAGATAGTGTCTTCGCTTAGTGTTTATTTACCACAATTTATTTGTATTTTTGTGTAGTCTCCATTTGCATAGTGTTGCATCTCTTCAATTTTTGTGTGTTAACTGAAACATCGTAGTTCATAGTTATCTCTAATATTATAATAATTTATGTACCTTCATAATTTTGTTTATTATGTGACACTGACACAATGACATTAGTGATTAAATAAATCATAGTGACAGCTATTAATATCTGTCATGCTGTCATTCGATTTGCTTATACTACTAGTCTTTTTGCCAGACCAGATCCGTAGATAATATTTATCTGTCTTATTATTTATGGTAAGACTGTGCTTTTTCTATATTTTTTTTATTATATTAATTAGTCTTAAGTAAGTTATCTAAATATATAATTCTACCGATGCCACTGCCGGCAGGTATGAAAGAAATGTTTTGTTAAGTGCATAATTGTTGGCAATTTTATTTTAATAATAGTTCATAACATATTATTATTTATTTTGTAGGTATTATATCCAGACTTATATAATATTTATTTGTTATACATTATACAGGTATATATTTAATTTTTATTGATTTTGTTATAGCTTAGTTTATGTTATAGTTTTGATTAGCATGTGTGATATTTTAGAATTTGATGATAGTTATTTTTCTTGCTCTTCTTCTAGCTCATCCGATAAGACCTATAAAAGCGCCTTAAGCGATGATTCCACTCATTTACATGATCAACTAGTAGCCGTATTCTGTAATTATAGTAAAAATCTTAATATAGTCCATATTAATGCTCAAAGCATTCATGCTCATTACGCTGATCTTTTATCAACCTTCGATTCTAAATATGTTGATGCCATACTTGTTTCTGAAACTTTTCTAAAGCCTGAACTTCCGTCGGTACAGTATTGTCTCCCTGGTTTTCAACTTATACGTAATGACAGGGTCGGCAAAGGTTATGGTGGAGTGGCAATCTATTTGAGAGCTGACATTCCTTATAAAATAGTTGATCATTCACCCAATATATACACAAATTTTGCTGAACATTTATTTATTGAAATTACTATTAATCATTCTAGGACTTTGCTTGGGGTCTACTATCCCCCCTCTCGCAATATAAATTATTTTTCTTCTTTGGAAGAAAAACTTGTAAATCTAACTCCGCTTTATGATAATACCATTATTTTAGGTGACTTTAACACATGCCTGTTAAAGAACGATTCTCGTAGCAAAAAACTGCTCTCCCTGGTGTCATCTTTTAATTTACATATTCTTCCTCTTTCTGCTACTCACCATTCGCCTAATAATAGCCCTTCTCTTTTAGACCTTATTCTTGTTTCTGATGCTGACCGGGTTGCTTCCCATGGACAACTATCTGCGTCTTTCTCTTACCACGATCTTATCTTCCTCTCCTATAAAATTCAACGTCCTAGGCGTAAATCGAAATTCTTACTCCTAAGAAGCTTTAAATCAATTAACCTGGAGCGTTTGAGAGATGATGTAAATAATATTGACTGGTCCCCTGTTCTAAATTCCGAAGATGTTAATCATAAGGTTTATGCTTTTAATCACCTCATTTTAAAACTATTCGATACACATGCACCTCTTAAGCGAGTCAGAGTTAAACACTTTCCAGCCCCCTGGCTTTCAGAGTCTATAAAAGCAGTAATGGCCAAAAGAGATAAAGCTAAGAGGCGTTATAAGAAGCACCCTACTAATGAAAATTTATTCACATATAAAAAACTGCGTAATCGCTGTAGTAAGATGTGTCGTGATGCTAAGAGGAGACATATTTATAATGAGGTTGAAAATTCTCATTCCGCTCAGATGTGGAAATTTTTTAGAACCCTGGGTATTGGCAAATCATATATTGATTCTAATATCTCGTTTGATTTGACTGCACTCAACCGGCACTTTTCTGAGCCTCCGATTTCTATTGATGACTCTATTAAGTCTACTACACTTAATCTTCTCTCCAATATTCCTAAACCGCTGTGTTCTCCTTTTAATTTCAGTAAAGTTACTGATGGTGACATAAAAAAATGCCTTTTAGCCATTTCCACTAAAGCTATTGGCTATGACAATCTTTGTATGCAAATGATTAAACCTATCACTAATGAACTTGTCCCTATTATCACTCACATTATCTCTTCTTCGCTTGAGACGAGCTCCTTTCCGACTTGCTGGAAAAAAGCATACGTCATTCCCCTTCCAAAAACTTCTAATCCTAAATCTTTATCCCAATTCCGCCCCATTTCCATTCTTCCGATCTTATCTAAAGTACTAGAAAATATAGTTCAGAGGCAACTATCTCAATTCCTAACTGTTCACAGCCTGCTGAGTCCTTTTCAATCTGGTTTTCGTCCAGGCCATAGCACAGTCAGCGCTCTGATTAAAGTGTCTGATGATATTCGCTGGGCCATGGACAAAAGACTTCTCACTGTTTTAACATTATTGGATTTTAGCAGTGCATTTAATTCCGTTGATTATGACATACTTCTTGGTATTCTTGCGTCCTTAAACATTTCACCATCAGTAATCTCTTGGTTTAATTCTTACCTTAGGGGTCGCTCGCAGTGTGTCCGCCATGAGGAGGATTTCTCCGAGTGGTGTGATCTTACGGCGGGTGTTCCTCAGGGTGGTGTTCTTTCCCCACTTCTCTTCTCTATTTTTATCAATGCTCTCACTACTGTTCTCTCCTCTCATTATCATCTCTATGCTGATGACTTGCAATTATACCGTCATTTCAAAGTCCAAGATATAGATGAGGCTATTAATAAGATGAATGCTGACTTAAGTAGCATAAGCAGTTGGGCAAAATCGTTTGGTCTTCGTGTTAACCCTGCTAAATCCCAAGTAATGATTATCGGCAGCTCATATATGCTTAATTTATTAGATCGTTCGAAGATCCCTGCAGTTACGTATGATAATACTCAAATTCCATATACAGAGACCGCTAAGAACTTAGGTGTTATTTTTGATAATAATTTGTCTTGGGTCGCTCACATTAATATGATTAGCAGAAAAGTGAACTACTCTTTTCAATCTCTCAAGCGTCTCCAGATGTTTTTACCGTTAAAAACTAAGATAACCTTAGCTCAAACACTTCTTCTTCCTCTCATTGACTACGCTGATGTTAGTTTTTTGGATGCTTCAGAGGAGCTGTTGAACAAACTGGAACGTGTTCAAAATTTGTGTATACGTTTTATTTTCGGTCTTCGTAAGTTTGATCATGTTTCAGAGTACAGGGCTCAATTAAAATGGCTTCCTATCCGTAGACGTCGAGACTTACATGTGTTATCATTTCTATACTTTCTACTCTTTAATCCTCTTGCACCTCCATATCTCCGCGAGCGTTTTGAGTATCTTGTACCCCGTGAAACTCAGTGCCGGACCACTAAACAACTACTTCTCAAAACTCCTTCTCATTTCACAAGCCGATGTGGTGGATCCTTTACAGTAAGGGCGGTCAAGCTATGGAACTCACTCCCACATGACATACGTGCTAGCTCTTCTCTTGATATATTTCGGAGCAGAGTAAAGAAATATTATCTGTCAACTTAGAATTATAAATATTTACATATTTTATGTATTTATATGTATAATTGTATATATATGTATGTGTATGTATGTATGTATGTATGTATATATATATATATATATATATATATATATATATATATATATATATATATATATATATATGTGTGTGTGTATATGTTTATATATGTATATATTTATTGTCTTTATTGGTATGTATGTATGTAAATCAATAGAAATAAGAATATCTTTTATTCTTATTTCTATTGATATAATAAGAAAATAAATTATACTTATATGTTATACACTTATATGATAATTGTAAACTGTAACTTATAGCCAATTTCTATTAAGTAGCGTTATGTTAATTATTAAGTACGCACGCTGCTACCTACTTGCTTTGTATATAAAACTATTTCTCTCTCCCAATAGGTTTGCTGGAAGAGAACTCTTATTAGGGTTAAGCTCGCCTTTGTACATTTATTTAAATATTTAATAATTGTTACCAACTTATTGTGTGTACAATAAAGAATAAAGAATAAAGAATAAAGAATCTTCTATACCATAAAGAATGCAATCAACGGCACGTTTACTTTTGATCTCGCAACGATTTCGTAAATTTTATTTTTCATAATAGTAAAGCTCTAGGGCCTCGTTATACCTCACACGTTTAGACAGCATTTCGGTAACAATTCGGCATAATCGTCACTACTGGGAAAGGATTCAATAAGTTTTGTTTTCCAATCAGACCACGAGAACGACATATTGGGTAACGCTTGGTACCATACTCTAGCCACTCCTGATAGGTATAGCATAATGTATGATTTGGTCATCACCGCATTTACATAACTTAGCATACTCGTCCACTTTATTTAACCACATACATACTGTTTGACTTTTAATCATAGGATCGAATTCGGGCACCACGTTGCCTAACGTAGGAAACTTATTACCATCAGGGCGGGTAGATGACAAACATTTTACTAACTCTGATAAGATATGTAATGTACTATCCCTACCTGCTTCAGTCGATGGCTTGCGACGCGACGTTTCTCTTGTTTCTTCAGACACAGATGGCTGCTGGAGATCCTCTTGTAGATCACCAAGATGACGCTTACGGGATCTGTGTGCACGTGTGCAACTACCACTCGCTGATTCGCGACAAGGAGTTCCGCTTCTAGTTGGAGTTTGTGTGCGACAATGACGTTATCCTCTTAATTTGTTTTTACGTCTTCCACTTTCACTTAATGTCGCGCGTTGCCGACGAGTGACATTATCCTGACGGCTTCCATCTGAGTCCGTAGAATATGTATTACATCGCCTTTTGTTCGATTCTTTGCCTCAGCGATGTTTATGGAGTTTTTTATGCTTGGACTTACTTTCTGACTCACGGTGAGAATTTTTTCTCTTGCGATGACGTGACCGTGATTTCCTACGACCATCATCGTTTTCTATTTTGTTATTCATAATTATTTTTTTTAACTGTCGTAAAAATGACACGTGAAAAAAAACGTAAATACTTGAATTTTAGTATAATACACGATGGTTCTTGTTTATATATAACAGATCTATTATATTTTTTATTAGTTTATATAGAACAGATTTATTCTAGACAAGTTACTCTCTTGGAGATTACAACACGAATGCATTCGTCTATGGAATGAACAAAGAATATATAATTATCCTATACAGGAACGAATGAATGAACTAATCCTTAGATAGCGGATCTACAGGAACAGGTCTCAAAGATAGACGCGGGCAGGTCATAGATAAACGCGGGATCGATATTTATATCGATACTTTGCTTTTTAAACAATATCGATTTATATAGCGAATAATACTAAAAAATTATATTTACAGAGGGGTAAATAAAGAAATATAGCGATATAATCATCCTTAAATAATATGTATGTTAACATATGGTAGTGAAAGTTGGGTGTGGCAGAAGAGCACGAGAGTAGAATTAGAGATTGCATCCCGGGATAACGGGATTCCGAAAACCGGGATCCCGCACCGATTTTTCTCCGGAATTACAATCCCGGGATCGTGAGACAATCCCGAAATTTCGGGATTAAGGAATAAAGGTTTCGAATGACATCTTTTTGTTTCATTAGAGTCTCGAGAAAAGATTTTCTTTTCATGCATTGTTTTCTGAACTCAACGATAATTTTATTGTTCTATAAATAACTTAACGCTCAATGAGGGACTAAAATTTTCAAAATCGTAACAATGGAAGAAAAGATACATAAAGTGATTTAGAGTTTACGACTTTAGTTCTAAAAATAATTTTAAACATTTTAATCCCTAAATTGAGCATCAAGTTATTTATGGAACAATGAAATTAACTTTGTCGACATCAGGAAACAATACAATGATAGAAAGACTTTTCTTCAAGACTCGAATGAAACAAAATAGATATCACATGAAACTTCTATGTTATTCAAATACTGAAATTCATTCGTTTGTTCGTCGATTTTATCACGTTTGCTCGTTAAATAAATTTAATGACCAAACATAAACAATTATAGCTAAATTGAAACAACAAAATTAAACAAACTAAAACTAAAAACTTATGATAAAAACTTATGTTGGTGTACATATTTGTAATATAACTGTTGTGTTTTGAAATAAAAGTACTTGTGTAATGAATGTGTTTAATCGTGTTTTTTTATTTTAATTTATCTCATTATATTACTACAATGGTTTTGTTCGTTTTGGTTGTGTTCGTTTTGTTACAATTTATAATTTTTTGTTTTTATTTTCTCTTTTATTTATTTATTCATTTATTTTTTATTTATTGTTATTTTATTTAATTAATTTTACATATTATTTGTTATTTTAAACAATTTTCAATTTTTTTATGATCCCGGGATCAATACCGGGATCCCAGAATCGCTCCGACACGATCTCGAAATCCCGGTATTCAAAAAACCTTTCGGGATTGCAATCTCTAAGTAGAATAAATCCAGTAGAAATGCTGTCGCTAAGAAGTATGTTAGGACTGAATCTGAGTGACAGGGGGAGAAATTGTGTGATACTAGAAGAGTGTGGTTTACAAGACGATGTCTTGACTAGGAATAAGAAAGGAATGCTTCGGTGGTTTGGTCATGTAGAAAGAATGAATGAGGGAAGAGTGACAAAGAAAATTTTTGTTGCAGAAGTGAATGGAAGAGACGGAAATGACGTCCTAGGCGAAAGTTTATCGACTAAATTGGCGATATATTGAAAATGGGCCAAATTAGGAGTACCCTTAACCGACGAACATGTATGCGTAGGTGTATGAATGTGGAGTAGGCGAGAGATGTCTGTCAGGATCGTGCCAAAAGGAAGTCTGTAGTCTCTGCCTACCCCTCTGTGAGACAGGAGTGAGTGTTTATGTAATGTTTTTTTCTATTTCACAGCAAATAATTTATTTAATATGACAACTTTCAACCACAAGTGCAACATGAAATTTAAGATAAAATTTTCTAAAATAAATTATTAATCTTATACTTCAAAAGGTATTTCTTTGATCTGGTGAAGTATCGTAAGATAGGAGTGAGCGAGAGGGCACGCACCTGGCGGCGCCCAGTCAGCGGCCAGCGCGCGCAGCAGTGGCGGCAGCAGGGCCGCCAGCGCAGGCAACCCTCCGCGGGGTGTCGGCGCACCCCCCGCCGCGCCCCTAGCACCCACCACACTGCCAGGCACCCTCGCGCCCGCCCACAAGGGTGCACATGCGCCCGCTGCATGGAATTTTTTTATTAATACGGGACCAACACCAATTTAAAAACACATATTTAAAGAATCAAAAATCAGTTTACAATTGACGAAGCAATTGCATAACATACATACACAAAAACATACGAATTGCAAAAAAAACTAAGCACGTCCGGCAAGCGGAAGAAGTGGGAGGGCTCTATAACTTCCCCACCTCCCTCCTAACTCAGGTGACTTAATTTCAAACCTTACCGATAATCTCAAAAATGACGTAAATATTAACATCAATGCAATCATATAAATTGTAATGATTGCTAATAAAATGTTCTTTCAACGTTGGTCGACGTCTTCGATGTTACCGCTGATACTCCTGGTAAGACCCTCTCACTACGGCCAAGACACCTTTAGCCGTCAGAACCCCTGATCAGTTTTGTGAGTCTGCTTGACTGGCAGTGAGAGAACCCCATCACGTAACCCCAACATCCTGCCTCTGTCCACCTGTTACCTTAGGTCTCATGGTGCAGACATCCTGTACTTATCTAATTCATGTATATACATTTATTTCGTAGGGCTAGGATATTAGACTGCTAGGGAATTTAAGGGGAAGGGAATTTAGTTAGGGTCTGTAGGGTCCAATACTCCTACCATATTCATGTGCAGCCTGGTAGTTAAGCTATCGAAGACTAATTGGGTCAATTTTTAAACATAAAGCGACCTGCCTGTAAAATGTTTGAACGAAATATTAGGGCATCTTCTTTTTTTGGTTAATTTGCGAAGACACATACCTGCTATGAAGTTATATTTTTTATTATTAAATATTTTTGTTTGATTCATCATCACAAGTTCACATGTCCGTAGAACATGCCACATAGATTGTCTGATAAAGGTGCTTTTTATCATAACTTTCGCCCTCGGCACACGGGTTGGCAGCCATTTATTATTAATATTTATTAAAAAAAATCGTTAATAAAAACCCCATACTCGAATTTTCTTCTGTATTGTGAAGTAGTTCACATACACGAATTTTATAAGGACAAACATCTAGACTCGGGTCAATTATTTGTAGGCCGTACAAATACTTGTTCCGTTCGTTTAATTTGTTTGAAACCGCGGCCCTCATTAGTAAGCTCAGTAATTCATTGGTAAATCACTACGTCTCTGATCTGTTTGTTATTATTATAAGTATTTCATTAAATTTACTTTGATTGTCCCTTGCACAATAGACGGTAGAGAATACTTTACCGTACCAGAAATATATAAAAAAAAAAGAAAAATAATGTTTATATCTCTGAAATTGCTGATTTAAATTGAAAATAGAAATCATTTTTGGACAATCATTTAACGTGAAGAATCTTGCAAGGTTTGATTAACTGTAACTGTACGTTTCACAAGGAGTTTTCTTCCACGTACAACCTCTCTGTGGAATAGTTTACCACCGGCGATTTTTCCGGACCGATACGACCTGGGGACCTTCAAGAAAAGAGCTTACTCTTTCTAAAGGGCCGGCAACGCACCCGCAATTCTTCTGGTGTTGCGGTTGATCATGGGCGGCGGTAGTCACTTAACATCAGGTGAGCCGCATGCTCGTTTGCCCCCTCTTCTATAAAAAAAAAAAAAAAACTGTCATCAAAACATCTAATCGAAATATTTGATCGTATGTCTAGTAGATCTTTAAATATTAGAGTAATGTCTAGTAGTCTTTGTAAGACTGTCAAGTTATGAGGGATATTTAGCGGCACTTACCGACAGCGAGGTAGTGGTTGTGCGGCACGTGGGCGGAGAGCGCGCGCGCCGCTGACGTGCTGCGCGCGCACCGCGCCAGCGCCTCCGCGCCCTGCTCCCAGTAGCGCGCCGCGCGCGCGCCGCACCCCTGCCGCACGCACACGCACACTCAATGCTATACTCCACATACTACACACATAAAGTGACAATAGACCACACAGACAGCCTCATAGTAAATGGATTCTGTGGCTCATGAACGTCTACGTCTACTGTCGATTAACATTGAAAATTTAGATGCGTTCTCACACTTAAGAACTAAAAAAAAATCCTCATTAGCAGTAAAAAAGGACTCCAGTTCCCTACACCTATCATACAAAATACTGCAGCATTACGCTGATATTCTGTTAGAACAAGGTCCTTCCCCGGTCGAGCCGATCCATTCGTGCCACAATCGTAACATAAAGCGTGTTTGAAGATGGGTGCAAAGCCTGAAGAGTCAACTTGGCACCGCTGAAGAGACTGTAGCACCGCCCAAATTCGACGGAATCAAAGGTTTTCTCATAGTCCACACGCCAGGCAAAGTGGCAGTTTGTACTCTTCGGACTTCTGTACAATTTGCCGAAGGGTATGTATGTGGTCTACGGTACTAAAGCCTTTTAGGAAACCGGTTTGGATTTGGAGTGGTTTAATTTCAAAGTATTTTCTGCTATTTTTATTGCCCATAAAAAAGTTATTTACTTTATTAGTCGCTTTGTTTGAGCTTTTGTCTAATGACAGTAGTTCAAACGGGGGTCCAATAGTTTTTGAACTGAAGGTATTATTTTTAATGAACTTACATACAAGTTTACTGTTTTACCGTCCTTTTGTAAAACATTTTTATCATATTTGAGTTTTTTGAATAGTTTATTGCAAAAGTTTCTATATCTTTTATAAGTAGCAAAAAGTATTAAATTATCCGGAGAAAGTTTTGATTGTAAATGTAGTTCGTCTCTATTTTTTACAGGAGAGGGGGCCAGCGAGTATACGACTCACCCGATCGTAAGTGATTATCGCTCCCCATGAACATCCGCAACACCAGGGGAATCTCAGATAGATAGATTTTAAAAAGGAATATGCTGTTTTCTTTAAGGTCCCAAAGCGTATCGGTCCTGAAGAATCTCCGGTGGTAGTCGATTCCACAAGGCAGTTGTGCGAGGAAGAAAACTTCTTTTAAATCGCACGGTGGTGAACTGCCAGTCATCCAAATGGTATGTATGGTATCGCGAGTTTTGTCGCGATGTGCGATGGTGAAATTGTGCGCCTGGAATTAGTTCAAACAATTCCTCAGAGCATTTGCCGTGATAGACTATGCGATAAAATACGCGAAGACATGCATCATCTCTTCGCAGTGCCAGTGTGTGAAACCGATCGGAAAGAGCTCGGTCGCCGGCGATTCGAACAGCTCTGCGATGGATCCAATCAAATGGAAGGAGCTGGCACTGGGGAGGCCCGGCCTAGAGGTGGGAACAGTATTCCATGTGAGGCCGAACCCGCGCCTTGTAAAGTTGCAGGCGGTGTGCCGGCATGAAATACGGTCTCGCTCTGCTGAGCACGCCAAGCTTTTTAGAGGCCAATTTGGCGTTCTTTTCCAAGTGACCACGAAACTGCACGTCACTCGATATGTCGACGCCGAGGATTCCGATACTGGCTGAGGCAACAATGACAGTGCCTTGAAAGTGAGAAACGACGAAGGGGTTATTTTAGCAGTAAACGTGCAAACTTGTGTCTTCTGGGGATGAAACTGGACTAGATTTAGTCGCCCCCAGTCCGAGACTTTGTTCAACAAAGTTTCGACTTGTACACAAGTTTGTCCCGATACTCTGCGACGTTTTCCCGAGAAATATTGGCAAGGCCGGTGTATAAAGCATCACCAGTGCTGTCGTCTGCATAGCAATGAATGTTACAAGTTTGCAACATGTCTTGATATTCAGTGACGTTGCGGATGTCAGTGCTACTAGAAGTACGCAAAGCTTGTCGCGAAATAAAAATTAATATCTACGTCTAAAGTTGTGATATCGATGTTTTGAAACATTTTTTCTGGACTTTAAAAACTGGTGCATATGTTAATAAATTAATCATTTGTGTGTGCTTAAGGATTGTGGTGAAAGAAAATTGAAACAAACATCTAAAAGTGAAATATAAGAGGTACCTTTATTAATAACTTTAATGTACTTCGTCTATTTACCCTCGAACTACAAAGTGTCAATTTCAATATATAGTCGGCGACACCTAGTGATAATCATCTGCATCATTACATTGCAATTAACTTAAACTAACGCGATGAAGTGCAGTGCGTGCGGTAAGTTTATGGCGGCGGCAGAGGGCGTTACGTGTCCTAAATGCGATAGAAAATCACACAGGGCCTGCGTCAAAGTTCCTGAAGGTGTGCAGGTCCAACCTACTTGGTTGTGTCCGGACTGTAAAATACGGACGCCCCGAAAGTCAGATCAGAATACGCCTGTGCAAGGACTTAATTCCGAGAATATTATCAAGCAAGGCGAAGAGAAATACCAAAGCCCTGTGGCGCAAGGTATCAAAGAGTCGGAGCTAGCTCTTGAACTACGTAAATTTAGAGAAGAACTGCGAGAAACCAGGGAAGAATTTAGATCTTTCCGACAGCAGATGTTTGATTTGCGTAATTCCATAAAATCGTGTGAAGAACGCCTAGATACATTAGAAAACAAATACATCCCGTCTTGAAGAACAACAAACCCTAATTGAGTCCAAAAATGTCTGCGGCAAAATTCAGGATCTCGAGACGATTATTGCGGACTTAAGAGCAGATTTAAATGATCGAGACCAAGAGCTGCTGTACAATGATATCGAAGTCGCAGGCATTCCAGAAGAGGGCGCAGAAAATGTTCTACACATTGTGACTGCGTGCGCTACTAAGCTGGGCGTAACCCTAGAAGAGCGCGATATAGTGAGTTGTGTGCGAGTCGGTCTTATGCGCGACGAGCAAAGTAGGCTAGCGAAGCTCCGTCCCATAGTCGTGCGGCTGGCGCGCAGGCACACGCGGGACACTCTGCTGCGGGCCGCGCGCGTGCGCCGCTCCTTAACTACCGAAGCTCTAGGTCTCCGCTCCGAAAATACACGAGCCTTCTATATAAACGAACGGCTTACTAAATTGAACCGCAATGTATTTTTTAGAACTAAGGAATTCGCTCGGCGATTTGATTGGCGCTACGTATGGTCGAAAGAGGGAAAAATTTATACTCGTCGAGAACACGGAACAACGTCTTATCGCATAAAAAGTGAAGTAGATCTCGAGAGGGTTTTTGGAACAAATTCAGTTGGGGCTATCGGAAGCAATGGAAAAAAAATATAAAAGTTATAATTATCTGAATTTTTTTTTTAAATATTATCTTGTTCTGCTATTGCTCATTTTTATGTAAGTCGTTAATAATTGTGTTTGTATTTTTATTTAAGAACTATTTTTGGATTCTATTTCTGTCAAATGAAATATACTATGCCTATACTCGTATGTGGAATAATAATATATCCTGGTTAGTTCCGGCACTAATTTCTAACATCAACGTATTGAAAAGACTCACTAGCGTTTTGTCTTTAAGTTCTGCAATACATACATACAATAATTACTATACGAGTAGGTACATTAAGGTACAAGAAAATTTACTCAATGGATAACTATTTAAAATTTTGTGACATCCCCATAAATATTATTTATTCTATCTAAATCACATAAAATTAATTTTGTCTGTACAAAAAGCAAACTAAAGTTAAATTTTGCGTCGGAACCTATTATGTCAAATAAATATGTATATCTTAAAATTCGTTTATGGCTTCTAAAAGTAACGTAAAAGTTGGTCTTTTAAATGCAGGGTCCCTTGGAACGCGGCACGATGAATTTATTGTCGCAATGCAACGGCATAGTGTCGATATCATGGCGATCAACGAGACGTGGCTGCGGGAGGGCGAAGAGGGGCGCGCGGCCGCGGTGCCCGGCTACCGGCTGCGGCACGCGCCGCGTCCGCCCGACGTGCGCTCGCGCAGCGGCGGCGTCGGCTTCTATGTGAAGCGAGGCGTCGGCGTCCGCGAGCTGCCCCACCCCCCGGCCACGCCAGTAGAACAAATGTGGATCTCGACCTCTAGCGGCGGAAAACAACTCGTTATCGGTACCGCGTATAGACCGCCGTGGCTGAATGTCGATACATTCATAGACGCGCTTACCGTTACTATGGGGACTTTTTCATGGAGCCAAAACTTACTTCTTCTCGGTGATTTTAATATTAATATGTTAAATATGACGCATAATACCACTATAAAGCTAAATAATTTTCTTACTTGCTTCAAATTGAAACAGCATATAACTAAGCCAACCCACTTTACGGAATATAGCGAGACTTTAATTGACGTAATATGTACCGACATAAATGTAAACGCAGTTACTGTAGAACTTATACGTGAATTAAGTAGTCATGTTTTATTACATGTCAAATTGATATGAGTAAAAAAAAGCCGGCACCAGTAACAATAATGAGTAGGAG